>JAQQSE010000097.1:1800000-2183933 GCA_035772565.1 Antheraea assamensis | reverse complement strand
ATTGTATACGATAGTTTTTAAGGGGAAGATGTCGTATATGTAGGTGGATATAAATAAAGTAGTCGTTATCTAAACCGCATATTATTAACATCACAACAAGTATCTAGTTTCGTTTTAGTTTTTTTGTCTATACAATGTTTAAAACAGTAAAAACTTAATATAACTATCGTTAATAATCACACTATTCATAGACCAATGAAGTTTGAAATACGTTATAATTGCTCATTTTTATTTCTTTTATAATTACTAATTAAACATAAATTCTAACAAACCTAAGCCTGTACAAAATTAAAGAGAATGTTATCAAATGAATTACGTAATGTTAAGCAACACATTACATCTTATAAATCTCAATGTCTATTTATCTATCGTTACAATTTAACGTACAATATAAAATTAACTACGTGATCCCATGACGGAATAATTGAGAAGTGTTTACATTAATTGTTATAAAATAATGATTCTACGGTGTAATTAACACATAGCTCTTATTAGCATTACGGTTAAATTACGATGTAATAATCTACCAGTTATAGTGTTTTATCCATAACTCCGCGATTGCGTCATCGAGCAACGTTACATCACCCTGTCATATTTACGCGGGTAAAATTTTTTGATTAGCATGTTTTGAGGTTCTCTGGAGTACTTATTTACCCGCATATATATTGCGAAGCTTCTCTCTGGAAAATGTCTAGAATATCTCAGCGGTTAGTATAAATATACTACAGAGGCAGGTTTTATTTCAATTGTATTGATAAACATTGCAAATATTTTTAAAATTAGTTATTTATAATGAACTTCAAGCTTAATTAGTTTTATGTACAAAATAATCTCATCCCTAGGTTAGCGCCATTATTGATCGTATTGTGCACGTGAAATAATTTCACGAGACTAATATCAACGGTTTCTACACACGTGTTGATTAAAACTTGCATGTCATGGTGAGTACAAATAAATATCGTTCCGGCATACGTTTTTGAGTTTGTTCAGAAACTTTTGACGTGACCTTGACACTGGATTTAAAAATTTATTTTAACCTTAATGTTATCTTTTAATTACAATGAAAGAAAAAAAAATATGGTTTTACCATAAAACTTATATATGTTTTTTTTTCATAAATTTCAATACTAATAGTATATTTGTAAAGCTCATACTATTAAATATACAAAACTGCATTTTAATCAGTTTTTTATTATAATTTTAATAATTCTCACATATAAAAACTCATTATATTGTTACGTCATGATTATCGCATTTTGGTATCAGCTGCAGTGTTTGTTGTAATCAAGCAGAGCTATAGATATAAATATTTGACTGGGGTAGCGACCAATATGCAAATGTTGATAAACCGATCATAGCGAATTGTTGTAGTTAATCGTAACTGCTACCTTATAAATATGTTTACTTATGTAAATTTCATATCTGTGTTATATTTTTCTTGCATTAAAATATAGGCATATCTCTAACGCTATCTTTTAATTATTAAGCTTCTTGAGTTATATCTAAATAACATAGAACAAAAATGTTTATCTTGAAACGCTTACAGAAAGTTTGCGAAGGTATATGTCTATCACCCAAAGATAGCCTTAATATTTATAAAAAAATATTAAGGTTATTAGTGCAACAATATTTTGACCAATATAGTGATTAATTCTTATCGAGTAATCCAATTATTGTCAATTGCATCGCATAATTTTCTATGATTATCTTATAAGATATGACAGGTTTAGTATTACAGGATACAAAAAAAATGTTTCGTAAAGATATAACTGTACAAGACAAAAATGCAATTAAACAAATTAGAAAAACCGTTCACAATCTATCCAGCAACGAAGAAGGTAACAAAGAGAAAGAAACTTTTTCACGCATAGCAACTCACGGGTAGTAGCCAATATGTATATAAATCTATTTATTGGTTTTATAACAGTTATACCATACATTTCATTATCGTTATATTCATTACCATTTCGTACCAATTATCAGTAACTTTCCTAGAGATAATTAAGTACACATATATCTTAACAACATGAAGTAAACTGAGTAGTATTAATGTCTAGCGCATAACGACAAGGAACACCCTGCACAAGAACGTATTTCCCGCCAACACGTTATACCATGTCCGTTGCCCTGCTCCCGCGCAATGCCTCCCGCCCCCCGCTCCCCTCGGCCTTTGTCGCCACCCGCAACATGAACGATCGTTATTTTCAGTTGGTATCGGTATTACATCATAAGCGTTTACCGAGTCGAGTGTTCAATGACCCGAATACATTCCATTTAACAAATGACATAATAATATAGCCGAACTGTGCACTACGTTTCTGATGTCAGTTTATCAGTTACTTTAGAATTATTCGAAATATGTACATATACATGATATTAAATTACTTAATTTAGTAAATTCTAGATTCCACAGTAGCCAATTATATAATAATAATTTAAGGCCTTCTTCACTCTATAAATACAATATTTAAAATAAAACAAAGTCATAGTTCGTATCTTTGTTGTACCTTTATTTGTAAAGTACGTACCGAATTTTAATACACTTTTAACTGAAGATTACAATATTACTCCTGCATCTTGTATGATACAGCTAAGCACTGAGATTTCAGTATATTTGTATAGTTTTACGTACTGAATAGGCAATGTTATAATTAAATTTTAAGTAATTGATTCGTACAAAATAGCACAACTGTTTTCATTACGTCTTGTCGTAAGAAACATTCCTAGTACAATAATTGACCGAAAAGTTTAGTGCGTGTTCATAATATTTTCAGTAATGTTTCTTTAGATTTGATATATGAATATACTAGAATTAGCCCATGGCTTTGCGCGCTTTTTTATGCAAAAAATATTTTTGACTCGTTGTTTTATCTCATTAAAATATGGGTTCATTCAATTATTTCCGAGATATTAGTGCTCAGTTTATAGATTATCATTTTTGAAATGACATATAATTCCAGTGTACAAAATTAATTTAAAATCTGTACAGTGAATGAAATTGCATTTTTATTTATGATCATCATTATAAAAATAGTTAAAAAAATAAATTGTTATTATTGATATTTATACAGATTATAGTACTTTTTAATTTAACAGGGGTAACATTATTGACTGCTGTTGAAGAAAAACGTCGTGAGAAAATCGGTACGTAGGGAATGTTGAGGAAAAGGAATAATGGAACGAATAAGAAATGTGAAATTCTTTATACTTAACACAACTCTACGTCGTGGGTTGGTAGGGTGCTTACGCACATACCTTCCTTTGGAAAGAGGCCTTTGACCTTGCAACGGGTCGCTTATATGCAGATGTGATATCATTGTACAAAATTTTATTAAATAGATTGAGTAGATGCTTTACCTATTTCTGTATTCATTTACAATTCTTCTTCGTTATTATTAAGAAATGATATTAGTTTCTCATGTGACTTCATTGGAATTGATTTATTCGTATTTTAACTCCGGGAATACTAACAGATAGTTAAATTTATTTTTTTACGCCGTAGTTGACCAGTGGCCTTTATTACAGGTATCTACAAAATAAGTTTCGAAATAAATAAATTGTACAATCTGAATTTCGAATTTAATAATATATTCAGAATCACTCAACAGTTGCAGCTGGTAAGCTTTTCATTAATTACAAATACACGGGTTGATTTCGAAATGCATGTAACCATACAAAAGTCAAAATTATTTTCTTTGAAGACAAAAAGTGATATACGAAATTATTTTGTTAAAAATTAGATAAAACATAAAATGTGTATTTTAAATTCAGTACAAAATATAAATGTATGATTGATTCACTTTTTTAGCAATAATGTCTTCCATATGAAGGTTAGATGTTGTCGTTGACTTTAAAATTTATTCGACAAAAACATAATATTTAATAAAAAAAAAAATTAATACATAATTTATAAGTTTTATTTGATTCACAACTTGTTTTGTTTCACAACACTATCAATATTAATACACACAGTAAGGTTTTAGTTTAGGGAATATTAAGTAAAAGTCTTTATCTAACAATAAATAGGTTAGAGAGTAGACTTTGTGCAAATACATTTAATCATTATATTTGAGTAAGCTTACAACGTCACCGTAGGTACTTACGAAATAACAAATTATAACGGTCATTATAATCAAACACGCGGAGCTGACTCATCACTCGCGTATTCAAATACCACGTCTGTGAGCAACTCGAAGAAAAATGTCCTTATGAAACTATAGTAATATGGGAGTTCATTTTATAAGTTCGCCTGGTTAGTTTCTTGTTTCAGTTTGAATATATTTTATTTTTCCAGCTAACTAACCTATTAAATTATAGGCCTTCACGGCTTTACAAAGACAGTTTGAAAATATTTTACTAAGTCTGAATGAGTGTAGTGTGGCAGACGCACTATATGTTTAAAGTATTTATGCTTTTGAACACATTAATATTTATTATGAGGCAATATTGTGGTTACAAGGTAAATCCTTTAAAAGTCAAGAGAATGTATTTTTTTCGGCTTATATAAACAAAGTAAGTGGATAGTAATTGGATAAGAATCTGAAATGTATGAGTGACTTTCTGAGATGACTTTTTCTAAGTTTAGTTTTATGCAAATAATTAATTACGTACATCGTTTCTTTTTCAATTTTTAGGGTTCACAGTTTGAAATAACGTCTACAATATTTTTTAGATATTTGACGCTACTTACAAATTTGTCCTCAAACATATAAGCAAAGTTGTAAACGTTATAATGAAGTTCATTTAGAAATTACTTCAATAAATTTAAGTCTAAAATTTTGCTTTTAATGAAGCATATAGTATATAAATAACTATTATAGAATAAAGTCGTATTTCGTGTTTATCTGTGTTTTTTTAGTAGATTAGAACTTACTAAATAAGTTATTGCGTGAAGGTAGCTACGTAACTTGTACGACTTTGGTAATTTATAAATGTTGTTTACTTATAATGCGACGTTAGTGCATTAAGCCTGTGCAAAACTGGGGCATTTAGTAAGTCTTGAATATGTTACAAAGAAGAACATTTTTGAAATAAAATTTCGCGCAAAGGGTCTAGTTAGGTAACGGACGTGAAGGCATGGCTTATCACCGATGTATCTTGTTGGTGACGTAATAACGTTAAAAGAATTTAACTTTGGTAGTGTGAACGATGTCTACACGATGTGTTGAATAGAGCTGCTGTACGTGATGATCAGTACAAATAAACATTGTGACGGATATGCGCTATAGTATTTTCAGAAAAAAGAGATGTCTACAAATATCAGATTCAAAAGGTTATTTGAAGCTTAATAATTATTTTAATTATATTGGAAATAAAACAACAGCGTTTGCTTTCAAACTGATATACGACTAGGTTTTGCTTCCAGCTTCAACAATACTTTTTTCGGGACGAAATTTACCATATGCCCTTTTCTGTACCCTAAAAATGTGTGTGCAAAATTTCCTGGTAATCGATTGAGCCGTTAAAGCTTGAAAACATAACATACAAACAAACTCACCTTCGCATTTTTAATGTTAGTAAGGATAAGGAAGTAAAGATTAGGAATTTTTCATAATTTCTTGTGATATTGCCATTCCAGAGATTTAAAATTACGAAAACACAAAAAAAGTTATGTGTGTAAAAATAGTTAAGAAGCTTCTTTCAACTCGTTGAGCCATAATTATCAAAGCGTAAAAAATAAATCTAAATCGGTCATACACTAGTGATGGAGATATTAATATATTTCACCGGTAAGATGTCGTTGTAGATACTCGTATAAATAAAAGTGTCTATTATGTGTCCATTCTAATATTCGAATCGGCTGAACTGATTTCGATAAGACCTGAAATGAAAACTGAAAAAGTATTCATGATATCTGTATTGGCACAGCAACAATTATCCATATAAGACGAGTAGTTCTCATGAAACAAAAAAACGTTGTTACATCATTTCAACATATGATTGTCTAAGTCCAAGATTCTATTGCATAGATCGGTCATATCATTACGTAATAATAGGCACAGCTGAATGTGAGGTGAATAAACTTTGACCGTTACAAAACCGTTGGCTTGTCCTTAGCGCTCACTGGCAAGGGCAAGGGGGGGCGGAGCCGGGCCGCTTCACAGCGGTAATGTTTTGGCGGGAGTTGCTTGCTGAATTATACCTCATGTTGTTTAAATTCAATACTTTGAAAAGTTTTTAAAACCATTACTGATTATGTTAATGTTCTAAAAAATAGTATTCTATTATTTAACGTAATGTACGTCTAGGTAACTTAAAACTCAAAATGTTAAGAATTTGTTCAGTTACATTATGACGTCATACTGATTAACCGTCGAATTACTCGGCACAAGGGGCATGAAAGCGGCAGAGGCGGGAAGGACAAAAGATGCGCTTGTTCTGTTTAGGCGCGAACGACGGTTACAAACTATTATGAAATATTTAGTTGATTAACATTACCAGACATCTTTTATGAAGTGACTATTGTATTGGTAATCAAGTCCGAACACACGTCTAAGCTTAGACATATTGATGCATGTAACATATTTTGATAAGAGTTGATCTCAATCAGAACGACGTCAATTTTAATATTCATGACATTGATATTGGTATACAATAATGAAAGACAACATTATTTTAAAAAAAAATATTTTTGGAAATATTTTCTTCAGTGTGTTTTCGCTAATTTCGATTACGCTTTGTAACACAAGGCATTTTTAAATATTAATATCTAGTTTCGTTTTAGTTTTTTGTCTATACAATATTTAAAACGGTAAAAACTTAATATAACTATCGATAATAATCAAACTATTCATAGACCAATGAAGTTTGAAATATATTATAATTGCTTATTTTTATTTTTTTCACAATTACTAATTAATCATTAATTGTAACAGACCTAAGCCTGTACAAAATTAAAGGGAATGTTAACAAATTACGTCTTATCAATCTCATTGTCTATTCGTCTATCGTTACAATTTAACGTACAATATAAAATTAACTACGTGATCCAATGACGGGATAATTGGGAAGTGTTTACAATAATTGTTATTAAATTATGATACTACGGTGTAATTAACATATAACCCTTACTAGCATTAGCGTTAAATTACGATGTAATAATTAATTAGTATCAAATGTTTCTCTATATCCGGCTCTAATTACATATATGAAATGTGCTGATATGTCGTTGTGAGATACTGAATGATTTAGAAATTTACGTCTGCCTGGTATCGTGTTTATCGATAGCTCCGCGATTGCTTCAACGAGCATCATTACATCACCCTCTCATGTTTACGTGGGTAAAATTTTTTGATCGGCATGGTTTGAGGTTCTTTGAGTTACTTATATACCGGCATACATATTGCAAACTTTCTCTCTGGAAAATGTCGAGAATATCTCAGCTGTTAGTATATACTACAGGCGTAGGTTTTGTTCAAATTGTATTGATAAACAATGCAAATATTTTTTAAATTAGTTATTTGTAATGAACTTCAAAAACAATAAACGTAAAAATACTTAACCTTTTTTAACTTCTCTGAATTGTACAAGACAAAAATACAATTAATAAAATTATAAAAACCATTCACAATCTATCCAGCAACGAAAAAAGTAACAAAGACAAAGAACCATTATCTACTTACCACCTACTTGCCAATATATATATAAATCTATTTATTGGTTTTATAACAGTTATACCATACATTTAATTATCATTATATTCATTACCATTTCGTTACAATTATCAGTAACTTTCCTAGAGATAATTAAGTACACATATATCTTAACAACATGAAGTAAACTGAATAGTATTAATGTCTAGCGCATAACGACAAGGAACACCTTGCACAAGAACGTATTTCCCGCCAACACGTTATATCATGTCCGTTGCTCTGCTCCCGCACAATACCTCCCGCCCCCCTCGGCCATTGTCGCCCCCCGCAACATGAACGATAGTTATTTTCAGTTGGTGTTGGCATTATATCAAAAGCGTTTACCGAGACGAGTGTTCAATGTCCCGAATACATTCCGTTATACCAATGACATAATAATATGGCCGAACTATGCACTACGGTTCTGTTGTCAGCTTATCAGTTACTTTAGAATAATTCGAAATATGTACATATACATGATATTGAATTACTTAATTTAGTAAATTCTGGATTCCACAGGTGATAATTATATATTAATATTTTGAGGCCTTCTTTAATCTATAAATACAACATTTAAAACAAAGTCATTTTTCGTATCTTTGTTGTACCTTTATTTGTATAGTACGTACCAAATTTTAATACACTTTTAACTGACGATTACAATATTACTTCTGCATCTTGTATGATACAGCTAAGCACTGAGATTTCAGTATATTTGTATAGTTTTACGTACTAAATAGGCAATGTTATAATTAAATTTTAAGTAATTGATTCGTACAAAATAGCACAACTGTTTTCATTACGTCTTGCCGTAAGAAACATTCCTAGTACAATAATTGACCGAAGAGCTTAGTGCGTGTTCATAATATTTTCAGTAATGTTTCTTTAGATTTGATATATGAATATACTAGAATTAGCCCATGGCTTTGCGCGCTTTTTTATGCAAAAAATATTTTTGACTCGTTGTTTTATCTCATTAAAATATGGGTTCATTCAATTATTTCCGAGATATTAGTACTCAGTTTATATATTATCATTTTTGAAATGACATATAATTCCAGTGTACAAAATTAATTTAAAATCTGTACAGTGAATGAAATTGCATTTTTATTTATGATCATCATTATAAAAATAGTTAAAAAAATAGAATTACTATTATTCATGTTTGTACAGATTATACTACTTTTTAATTTAACAGGCGTAACATTATTGGCTGCCGTTAAAAAAAACATTGCGAGGAAATCGGTACGTAAGGAATGTTGAGGAAAAGGAATAATGGAATGAATAAGAAATGTGAATTTCTCTATGCTTAACACAACTCTACGTCGTGGGTTGGTAGGGTGCTCACGTGTATACCATCCTTTGGATAGAGGCTTATGACCTTGCATCGGTTTGCTTATATGCAGATGTGATATCATTGTACAAAAGTTTATTAAATAGACTTAGAATATTGCTTTACCGATTTCTGTATTCATTTATAATTCTTCTTCGTTATTATTAAAAAATGATATTAGATTCTCATGTGATTTCATTGGAATTGATTTAGCCGTATTTTTAACTCCGGGAATACTAACAGATAGTTAATTATATTTTTTACGTTATATTTTATCAGTGGCCTTTATAACAGGTATCTACGAAATAAGTTTCCAAATAAATGAATTGTAAACTCTGAATTTCGACCATTACAGAGATTTAAAATTACGAAAACACAAAAAAAGTTATGTGTGTAAAAATAGTTAAGAAGCTTCTTTAAACTCGTTGAGCTATAATTATCAAAGCGTAAAAAACAAATCTAAATCGGTCTCACACTTGTGATACACATATTAATATATTTTACCTATAAGATGTCGGTGTAGATACTCGTATAAATAAAAGTGTCTGTTATGTGTCCACCCTAATTTTCAAATCTGCTGAAAAGATTTCGATAAGACGTGAAATAAAAACTTTGAATAAGTATTCATGATATCTGTGTGGACACAGCATGAATTATCCATATAAGACGAGTAGTTCTCATGAAACAAAAAAACGTTGTTACATCATTTCAACATATGATTGTCTAAGTCCAAGATTCTATTGCATAGATCGGTCATATCATTACGTAATAATAGGCACAGCTGAATGTGAGGTGAATAAACTTTGACCGTTACAAAACCGTTGGCTTGTCCTTAGCGCTCACTGGCAAGGGCAAGGGGGGGCGGAGCCGGGCCGCTTCACAGCGGTAATGTTTTGGCGGGAGTTGCTTGCTGAATTATACCTCATGTTATTTAAATTCAATACTTTGAAAAGTTTTTAAAACCATTACTGATTATGTTAATGTTCTAAAAAATAGTATTCTATTATTTAACGTAATGTACGTCTAGGTAATTTAAAACTCAAATGTTAAGAATTTGTTCGGTTATATTATGACGTCATAAACGCAACTGTTTCACCGTTGAATTACTAGGCACAAGGGGGTATGAAAGCGGCGGAGGTGGGCAGGACAAAAAATGCGCTTGTTCTGTTTAGGCGCGAATGACGGTTACAAACTATTATGAAATATTTCGTTGATTAACATTACCAGACATCTTTTTTTTATGAAGTGACTATTGTATTGGTAATCAAGTCCGAACACACGACTAAGCTTAGACATATTGATGCATTTACATATTTTGATAAGAGTTTATCTCAATCAGAACGACGTCAATTTTAATATATATGACATTGATATTGGTATACAACGATGAAAGACAACATTATTTTATTTCAATTTTGTAACAATGTAATGTGATGTAAATGTAACACAAGGCATTTATAAATATTAATATCTAGTTTCGTTTTAGTGTTTCATCTATACAATATTTAAAAGAGTAAAAACTTAATATAACTGTGTTTTATCCATAACTCCGCGATTGCGTCATCGAGCAACGTTACGTCACCTTGTCATATTTACGCGGGTAAAATTTTTTGATTAGCATGTTTTGAGGTTCTGTGAGGTACTTATATACCGTATGCAGGTATACATTGCAAACTTTCTCTTTAGGAAATATCAAAAATATCACAGTGGTTAGTATAAATAGACTACCCATACATTGGCTTTGTTCAAATTGTATTGAGAAACGATGCAAACATTTTCAAAATTAGTCATTTATAACGAACTTCAAGTTTAATTGGTTTAAAGTACCAAATAATCTCGTCCCTACGTTCGCGGCATTATTGGTCGTATTGTTAGTATTACGTAATTACCTTAAAATAATTTCATGAGACTAACATCAACGGTTTCTACACATGTGTTGATTAAAACCTGCATGTGATGGTGAGTATAAATAAATATCGTTCCGGCATGCGTTTTTGAGTTTGTGAAGATACTTTCGACGTGACCTTGACACTAGGTGTAAAAAAATATTTTAAGTGTAATATTGTCTTTTAACTACAATGAAAAAAAAAACAATATGGTTTCGCCATAAAACTTACACGTGGTTTTTCTATAAATTACAATACTAATAGTATATTTGTAAAACTTAAACTATAAAATTTGTAAAAAATCATTTTAATTAGTTTTTTTATTATAATTTAAATAATTAGGTGATACAACTTTTTTATAGAAAGAGGATTGATACGCTAGAAGTATCGCATTTTGATATCAGCTGCAGTGTTTGTAGTAATCAAGAAGAGCAATAGATATAAATATATGACTGGGGGCGCGACCACTATGCAAATGTTGCTAAACCGATCATAACGAATTGTTGTAGTTAATCGTAACTGATACCTTATAAATATGGTTGCTTATGTTAATTTTATATTTGTGTATTGTTTTTCTCAGATTTAAAAATAAAGATAAAAAAATAATAGACATGTCTTTTATGTTATCTTTAAATGATTAAGCTTCTTGAATTATATCTAAATAACACGGTACAAGATTATTTACCTAGAAGCGCTTACAGAAAGTTCACGATGGTATGTCTATCACCTAAAGATAACCCACCGTAACCATTTCGTCTTAAATGTATTATTAGCAAATAATGGAGTATTTTCGATGTGATTCCAGCCGATAATATAGATAATTCTTATCTCGTTAAATATTATAGTTATGTGGGGTATGTAATTTATTATAACATAATTGTCAATCGCAGCATATAATTATCAATTATTATCTTGTAAGATATCCGGATTTAATATTTCACGCTACAGAAAAATTGTTTGTATATAGATATTTACGGAACGTGTTTGAGTTTATTGAACTATAAATATCGAAGTGTACAAAATGAATCAAAATCCTTTAGATAGTTGTGATGCACGTTGAGTCGCGTCGTCGCGAGTAGTTAATATGAATAAAATTAAAATCATCATTATTTGCCTACTGGAATCTCTTAAACTATTTTCAAATTTGTGTATATACTCTTTATCATTACGTTTTAGCATATGAGCCAAGTAACAGTAATAAAATTGAACAGAGGTAACTTGAAATGAGTAAAATTGTTAAATAGTAATGACAATGCTACAGGAGGAGGTGTGTCATACTTACAAATGTGTTTGAAAGATCATTTATGTAGCTGTACATCTTCTTATAATTTTAAATTTCTTTGATATCATAAAAAAACCGCCCGGTGCCGCAAGTAGCAGCTAGTTACCAATATAATTAATATTCGATAATAATTCAATATTATAGTTATTTTGGGTATTAAAAAAATGAAAATAATTGTCAAATGCAGCGTACAACTTTCTGGGACTGTTTTATAAGAGGTGACAGTTTTAATATACACGATACTAAAAAAAATCTGTAAAGATATCTAAGCTTTTTTTATTTTGCCGAAATATAATTATCAATGTGTAAAATGGATCTCAATCACTTACTCTTATTATCCACACATTTATAAATTAAAGAAAAGCAATATTGTAACGGGTTGCTAGTATAAATAAAATTAAAGTATCTATTGTTCGTTCACTCTACTATTCGAATCGACTGTACTTATTTCGAGACTTAAAATAAAAAGACTTTTCCATGCATTATCTATATATTTTATCATCGTGTCTTTCCGTAGGGGATAAGCAACTATAATTAAATTGTACACGGCTAGTCTAAAATTAATAAAAGTGTTAAGAGTTCAAAATGGTAAAGATAAAAATACAATTATAAAATCGATCACAATCGATGAAGACACGACGAAGGTAACAAAGAGAAAAAACATTTACACGAAATACAAGTCGCGGGTACTAGCTAGTATGTATATAAATCTATTTACTGGTTTCATACCAATTAAAATGAGCTATTTCGTACAAATCATTTACTTAACATGTAATTATAACATTGTTTATTTAACTCGTAAAAAGTCAAACAAATATACTAAAATCTCAGTAATTAACTGTATCGTAATAACAGAAGGAGAAATGATATAGTCGATAATGAAAACTGTATTATTTTACAATTAAACTTTAAATCTACAAATAAAGTTACAACAAAACGTACCAAAAATTAATTTGCTTTGTATATAATATTTATGTATTGTAGCGGATCCTATATTTTTTTTTGTCACCTGCATACCATTGACAGCGGAATCCATTATTTATAGAATAAGTAATTTTCTGTCACCTATATATAAACATTTCAAATTATTGTAATGTAACTGTATAATTTTGTAACAATTCAAATAAATTACAACTTATATTTATTAATTAAATGATAAAGTGATAGTTCTAGAACGTAGTTCATAGTTCGGTCACATTATTATGTCATAGGTACAACGTAATGTGATAAGGCCATCGAACCCTCGTCGCGATAAACGCGTTTAATATTATGCCGACCCGAAACAAAAATATCGAGCGGCGCTGCGGAAGGCGGCTACGGGAGGGAGGTGAGGGAGGCACTGCGCGGGAGCACATTGCGCGGGCGCACAGTGACGTGACCTTGAGTTATATGTGATCACGAATTATGCTTGATATTAAGAGACTTCTAATTTTATTATGTGTTGTAAGATATGTGTGTACTTAATAATCTGTAGGAGTATTACTAATAATTTTATAAACTATGAATGTGTAATGAAATAATTGTCATGTACAAAATATCATGAAGAAATCTATTTCTTCGAGAAATAATTAAGAATTCTATATTTATAACATCCAATAGTATTAATAGCCTAATAATTTTGGAATGATAGCGATACTTTATGGGTACAAAATTATTATGATCCACTTAATTTATTCATTCTTATAATTTTTG
The DNA here is from genome assembly GCA_035772565.1 of Antheraea assamensis. NCBI lineage: Eukaryota > Metazoa > Arthropoda > Insecta > Lepidoptera > Saturniidae > Antheraea > Antheraea assamensis. Next base: position 2,170,109 of record JAQQSE010000097.1, on the reverse strand, counting down.
GTATATCGTATTTTTTTCCTTTGAATCCGTTGAACTTATAAAGTACCTTGAAATGAACAGTGTTTCTCATTTCGAATAATGAAAAAGAAGAATAGACCTACATTACAATTATAAGACGTAATCGACTTAAATGACTTGGCAAAAATTTAAAGTGTGCCGATAGTGTACTTTGCACTATCTGGCAACGTCGCGATTTCTCAGGACGTTTGAAACGGCCAACTACAAAAGTTACGAATTACGACGTGCGCGCTGCGTTTTTGCCCACGAAAGTGCACGGAACTACGAAAATATACTCTACAGGCACATGCGAGTGAAAACGACGACCAATTTTATTTTTTAATTTTAACATATTTGGAATCAGCAGAGCGCGGCGAACACGATAAAATGTGTCTCCCCTCCTGCGTCCATATATGGGACGTCCGATGCAGATGGACGCAATACTCAATGCAATTTTGGCCATACAGGACGCACGTCAGTTAATGGTCTATATATATATATATATATATATATTATATATATATATATATATGTGTGATTTGACTTTCGAAATACGGCGTGGTACTCAAAACAAGAGTTAACCGTGCCACAAATATCAGCTTATTTTTATATGAGTGACAGGTAGGTCATCGAAATTATGAATTTAAATTAATAAATGAGCTATTTGCTATCAACTTTTCGAGGCAAGTAAATTATTCGAATGGTCTCATTCGGTAGCGTCTCATCAAAACATTTTAGTGTCACCTAATTTCACCTCAGAAATATTTGTCCATTCAGAGCATTACTCAAAACCAAATATCAATGCAATACTGTCCGAATGTGAAACTTATCAGTAAAACTTAAGAAAAACTTGTTCGTAACGCTATTGGTCGAAAGAATAATAAAATAAAATAATTATAAACATTAAACGATATTTTTCGAAAATGTTAATCTATCTATACATATAATAAGAATGTAAATCTGACGTGTCTGTACTTTTTTGATTTTTGAGAAAATAATTGTTGCGTGTGTTTTGATAATAAGTAATGATTTTCAATGATTTTTGGAAATGTCCGCCTATCTGTTTGTTTGAACAGGCATCACAGCTAAAATACTAGATTTATGATAAAACACCAGCAATAAAATTATTTGGCATATTCTTGAGCAACATTTCGTTTTTGTTTAATTAAAATCGGTCCCCTTTATCAAAAGTTATTGTAATTTTAAGCGACTAAAGTACGAGAGAAAAGTAGATAAGTAAATGGACTTCAGCCTCATCCATAAATCAGGATATTTTATAAAATAAATACACATTACTATAGTGTGGCATTATTAAGACATAGTAAACGAAATAAAAATACTTAATATTTTATATTCGTATAAAATATATAAATATTAATACTAAGAAGTTCAAAAAAATAAAAATTAGGGTGGAAGTTAGTTCGTATTTCCGCTAAGAATTGTTTGGTCGCAGTCAAGTCTTACTGCAACAAAAAACGGTTGTGACAGAACTAAAATAAAAAAAATAAAAATGCGTGGTTGGTCTGTGGTTAAAGTCGATGTTTGTAGGTGGTTTGTGGTTCAACGTATTCGTTATTTATAAAATAATTTAGTATTTTAAAGACAGTGTGACTGACGTCACTCTTACTGCTACTAAAAAGCCTTACTGCTCATGTCTACAAAACAAAATATACATATTATTTGTTATTTACCATTTTAAAGACATTTTAACAGAAATCGTTTCAGCTTAACGCCTCATTTGAATTTTATACACATATTCATTTAGTAATTGTTATTAATATTTTTTTTTAATCTATCACGTCCAGACTGACTAGTACTTCGTTTTCGAAGTACACAACCTAATCTTGTCATGTAAATCCTCCCACCTACTGCACCATAGTTACCAGATTTACGTAAAATTAATCTACGATCTACGAACTTGGCAATATTTATAAGATGTTGCCGAGCTAATAATTCTTGATCAACCTTTACATTTATAATTGATTCTATAGAGTCATCAGCAACCTCATCTATTCGAGCTTCTATGGATAGCATTATCCATCTCTACCTATTATTAATCGAGTTGCGGAAAATCCAGTGTTTTTTTGAATAGTGGTGTTAAGGGATAGTTAGATACTTTGCATAAAATATTTGGCCATTCTGATGTATTATTTGTAGTTGTAAGCATTTTTGTAACTATAGCTAGATCTTTCGACTTGACTACTCGTTTATTTCCATTTCAAAAGGTGACTAGAAAGAGTTTGTTTGCTATTGTAAATCAGTACCATACTGTTTTAGCTTTGATTATTGTTTGACATCAGTAAATCTTAAATGTAAATACAGACCGTTGGGTTTGACAGTTAACGACAACATCGAGATAAAACCTAATCAACTATTGAGAGTCATAATATGCTCATTTTTCATTCATTTACGTAGCAATAAAACATGTTTTATTTCTCATTCATGAATTGATAAATTACTATTTTATTTTGAAAATATTTGTGTTTAATATTGCTCCTGTACCATACCGCCAGCCGCTTCGTTCTCGATAACCAAATAAGACGGTCGTAACGCGCATTCTGCAACATCTTTATAAATATCTCACTTACTACAACCGTTTTGCGATAATCGACTTTATACATTGCGTTCAAGGTTTAATATTAGATTATAAAACTCCTTCAACAAACTTTTTTACCTGACTTGTTATTATAAATTGTATCCCACTTCGATCACGCGTTTTCCAACTACAATATTTTTATCATTCTGTGCATATTTTCCCGTACATAATACAACACTGTGTGATAAAGGTGATAAGTTTGTCGACGACTGGTTTAGGCTTAAAGTATAAACAGAGCGAGCCCCTGTTGCAATATTTATATTGTACTTTAAAATTTTAGTGGTTGAAATGAAATTTGTTCGGCACTGTTGTGTACATCCAGAAATATCTTCATATTAAATGGCGCCAAGTTAAAATCAACTTTATTGTAACATGTTAAAATTTAGTTTTATATACAGTTTTAAATAAACTTGAAACGTTTTAAAAAATAACGGGATAGGAGTTTCGCCTGAAATGGAATCGCGGTGCAGTTGTTCCGTCTCTCTCTGGCTAACGTTAAATCGTATTCGTAATAATTTTGTCTCTGTCGTGCTATATTAGTACCGGCTACAGGAGCACGTGTACGTACGTTACTCAATAGAATATTTTCATGAGGTAATGCGGGATCGCGCTGTTTACGTTTTAGATTTCTTTGGTTCATTACATACTCTACAACCATATACTTATAAAGAATAGTTTGAACAATTAAAACATGGACACTTTCATACTACAAGAAGACACCGCGAAGCCTCACTGTAACTTTAAATTAATTAATATCAATGGTGGAAACGTATTACAGTTGTCTATAGACACAAATAAAATTATGCTGCCAGTTGTTTCTCACGACTAATTTCCGAAACCATTTTGATAATACTTTCAGTGGAAGATAAAGATCTTTTTAAAGTATTATCTAGGTAACATATCTTTGTCCTCTCCATGTAGTTTAAGTAGTAATGATAAGATTTAACACAAAAAACTTCAAATCAAGAACAAGAACACAAGCAATAATGTCATTTAAAATAGTAGTTGTTTTATAATTAATTTTGGTGTAATACGTAATTATGTAATAGGTGTAGGTGGAGAAATCTCGACGGGATCTTTACCTCAAATTGGCGTCCCGCAGATCCCGACTTTAGGACCGTTTTTAATGATTTCTTCCTGATGGTTGATTTAGACATTATTCTGTTTCTAGACGATACTTCTCTTAAGTATATTCAAAGTTCAGAAAGTTTAGAAACACGGTAACTTATATAAGTTCTGCTGCTCTCGCAGTACCTACGTAGTAAGATTCGCCAGTTAACAGATATTGCCAATGCTTGGTTGGTCTATTTTACTTATTTCCTTAGCTTAATGTCTTACAGTATTTTATTATGAATAGCAGTAGTTGAGGTAGATACCATATTTGTATTACAAAAACCGACAGTTCGCACAAAATGAGGCCTCACGAATCATTAAAGATTTAGGAATACAGTATCTTAAGTTTGTCCTCCCAATACATCCATGATAATTTAATGTACCCATGTTCAAGAAAACTTAACAGATAAACATAATTTAAATACTAGAAATAAAGAAACATTAGTCATCTTACGTTATAAACCCAGTAAGAATAATAAAATGTGTTTATAGAATAGTTTTGTATTCTACAATAAGGCCTCAAAGGGCATTACAGATTTTTTGATAATTACAAGTGTTATGTCAACTTTACTGTAATTTGTTTATTATAGGATGAATGAACCATTACGTGAATGATAGTGGTGTCTGGAAATAACCCTGTGTTGTTTAAAAGCGACTATGACTGTGACTAGGGTATATTCTCACTTGCCATAAGCATCTTCTTTAGTTAATTATAAGCGGTGAATTCTTTATTTTGTGTACCCAGCGGTGGACGTATAGTGGTTGATGCGTCAACAAGTAACATGACCTATCCATTACTATTACTAGCATTTACTGTAATTCGTTTCTCGGAAACAGTTCTAACGGTTTAGCTAATATTTTGTATTTAGATAATGTCTTACATTTTAAGTTTATGTCGATAGGCGACATTCATAAGAAATTTTGGTAATATAGAAACAAAGAAATGTGTTTTTATAATACAAACGATGTTCCGATATATAAACTAAGGTTGAACTATTGTATATGTAGTTGCTGTCAGCATATGCGGAAGGCGCGGGGCTGAAGGGGGAGAGGGGGAGGTAAGTAAACACGGTGATATTGTTGTCGCAGTAAATATCAACACAGGGCGGATATGCGGCGTCGCACGAGCTCACACAACTCCCTGGGAACCAAATTTCAATCCAAACACGCGCATGTCGATTGTAATTCTTTAATTAAATTAGATTTATCGTTACAGAAGTAAACAACTATCCGGGTTTATTAATTGTAGAATCAATTTATTACATGAGTAATCAAGTTCCCTTTAAACATAAAACAACAGGATTGAAACAATATGGATAAGTTGGTAGTGTGTTCGGACACACATTCGAAGGACATAGGTTCGAATTCTAGCAACTGTAGTAGTAGGGCTTTTTCCTAAATCCTCCTGCCTAACTACCACTCTCAAGTCGAAAATCTGTCACCAAGCATCTGTTGGTGTGTTCCGGAAGCTGCACTTGAGAGCCAGTCTCCATCTAGGTTTAGTGTGACTACTATATTGGACCACATCATCATTTAACATCGGATGAGATTGTGGTCAAACACTAACCTATGGGGTATAAAAAAAGATCACGTCTGCTCCTCATTCTATCTTCTAAACCCTCTTCTTTGCCTTAAAGTTTCAAAACAGCTACTTTATTACTTTAAGTAAGATATAATCCAACAATAGTGAAGAAGTTGGAACCATCGAAATATACTAGACCGATTTATACGTACTATGACAGGTTCCAAGCAAGTCTCTTGCGTTGGATTATTGATAATACCCTAATAACAAGATTAGAACAAAAACCAGACAACTACAAAATTGGGAAGATTGTATTAGATAGTTGATATTAGTTTTAAAGTAATAAATGATTAATTGTTCTATTTATTAATTTAATCCTTATCTAACTTATAGTTAACTGGATTATGTTTTATTTGCAGTTACAGTTAAATAATATCAATACAAATAATGAAGATGATAACTGAGAATCGTCAATGTTACAATTATATTATATTTAAGAACACACCATTAGTATCGCGCGCAGTTTTTGCTCTTTACAATTTAGGAATAACGCAAATTTGTATAGAGCTATGAATCTTAAATGGTACAGTATTTTGTTAATTGGAAATCGTTTAAATTGATAAATTATAAAATATGGGCTGTATACATGATTTTGTAAATGAAGTCAAGTTACCTAAGCCTGCTGAAAATAATCTATCAGTTGAATAAAATAATTTATGACAATTTTTATTTTAATATTAGTGCATTAGATCAGAAATGATACAATTAAGACGGGCTCATGTGACATGTTTATATAAATCCCAATAAAGTCTGGCTACTAAACGATTGACAAGCGCCGCGGGATACAGCACCAGTCGGGTTGCGATGGTGGCAGGATGGGGATAAGGAGGGAGGGATAACAGTTAATTGTACAAACGAGTTGCAACCGATTCATTATTATCACATTAGTAACGGAGCCGTACAGGGTATTCGCTACGGGAACCCGTGTCTAATCTGTTAAACTTTGAGACTTTTGGTTTTTTACATTTATTTCTTAATTTTTTGTAAAACTTCTTCAAGTGTAAATAATTATCAATTTTTGATATTATTAAAGAATATGGTTTGACGATTTCTACGAATAAAAATTACACGATAAATTTGAAAATGACACTAAGTATTAAGTGCGGCTGTTGGGATACGACATTGTACTTAGCGAATCATTTATTATTGGAAAGTAATCTAGCAAGGGCTAAAGAAGGGTTACGTTATTATAAAATTACATCGTCATGTTATATTTAAATGGAAATATGTTTCGAGAATGATCACTTACATTCTACAACTGAAGCATCATACCTTCGAGTGTTCATTGTTTTTTGGCTAATGTAGTCATAAAATGCAATAATAGAAAAAACATAAACATCAGTCATATAACTCTATACCAACTGTTGAAAGTAGCATTAAAAGTAAAGAAAAATAAATTGTTGAATTTACTATACATGTGTCAATCTTAACACCGACAAAAGAGAATATACGATATTTTGATAATGTTATATAAACTAGTAATATGTATAAACTAAATTCACGCGTAACAATATAACAAATACAGTGCTGAGAACAGAGCATTTTTGTGATAATAATCATGTGTTTAAGTGCAAAACAGAAATCTTGGAATACTTGTTGACGCTTCAAAACTACGCGTAAACCGTATAACTGGCTCTCAAGTAGAACTGTTGGAATTGCAACAATTTTTAATTATAAATAAAAAAGAACAATTTCATTCAGACACCGAACTTAAAATACGATAGGAATCTTGGATTAAAGGAGTAAACATGTAAGTATTATGTAATTAAAATGATTACAGATTCTTGGACTATAACGAAGCACATCTAAGGGAGTGTGCACTAAACCAACACAATAAAGGACAAATTAAGTAGAGTCCGTCCCTCACTACTGCCGTCAGATTATGTACTGTTATATTGTCGTATACTGACGGACAATATAATTGGACTGATTTAAATTGATTGCCCGTTTAGACAAAGTTCAACATTCAAAGGCGACGCTGTGTATCCGTTGTCCTTTTAAGCGAAATGCGAGTTAATAGTTCGTTATTCTTGAACCATCAGTTATACCTAAAGATATGCTTAGAGTGATTATGAACAGAGTTAATTTGTTTTTTGCGCGTTTTGTTTTACGATGTAAACCGAAAAATTGAATACGACTTTGTTTTACAGCAGTAGCGAGTGTTTTCCCAACGAACTCGTGTTTATCGTTTTTGTATTCAAATTGAAACATCAAGATAAAGTAATAATTGCTCAAAAACCTCGCAACATTATGATGTGAACAATAAATTTGATTCAGATGGGTGAGAATTGAGATAAACGCGATACTCTTAAATATAAAAGTACTATGTTTTACAGTAACTTGTAAGGCAATGAATAACAATTTAGTGAGATGTTATTATTCAACTACTTTGGTTGTTGTTTGTTATGTGACTACTAAACTGAAAGTACTTCAGTTCAGCCACACTAAAAGTTACGATAGGAACAACGAATATTCGTTCCAGTATCTTGTTATTATTACATACGATACAAAACAGCACATTAGCGAACAGTAAAATAATTAGCAACAGTTTATATCTAACAACAATAAGATCATTGATTATACACGATTTACACAGAACACTAGTCAGAACCGAAGTTCTTTACGCTTTTTATTTCAACTCGGAATATAAGTCGATACGGAGATTTAAATTGTTTATATTTATACTTTTTTGTCGCGTAAGGAAAAAGCGTTGTCCCCTTCGTTCGCATTCTCTTTCAATTTTTGTAATCCGTTTTTTCATTATAAATAACTTAAAGTAAGTAATGAAAATAAAAAGTTTCATTTAACACTTTAAAACAATAATTTATTGCAAATTTGATGTCATATAATGAATTTAAATTATAACAAAAATGCGAAATACCAATACAAAAAATAAAGCACAAATTCATTGTAGAGATTATTCAATCAGCAGCACATTATGCTCGTCTGCTCGAATTTGATACTCGCACGCACTCGTACACAACAAAAGGAAGCCGAGAGAAAGATAGACAGCGCCAAGTAGGAAATATAACGCTTTTCTTTACGTGACGATTGTTACCATTCAACTCCTACCGGAAGGAACTTCATTTCGAAAGAAATATTTTCTAATATTTCTAATAACACGTCAACGTAGATTGTTTTTCATTTAGTCTGATGATATTACAATGAGAAAATAGAGAGAGAATGTCCCGCAGTGTAGGACCGGATAGCAAATCGTCAATTAGCGATACCAGCGTTACAGAAGGCACGCGACCCACGCGTGGCGATGCGCACTTTGACACGCGTGGGACCTCACACGTCTCATAGACTGTACACTTCACAGAGAGGATATTTCTATATAATCATTGTGTACACGTAACATCTCAAGAATAAAATATCAAAAATCATCAAAGCAACAATTTTTTTTTTAACCAAACGTTAAACACCGGCAACAATTTACAAGGAGTAAAAACCGACATATTGAAGTTATAAAATTTGAAACTACACTCTAACCAACATCATATGTAGACCTAAATGACCTAATATATTTTATTTCTCTCATACGAGTATTAGGCACACTATTTCCGTCATCATTTTTTCTAGAAAAATTTTTGCTAATCTGAGATAGATAAACTCCAGCTAGATATTTCTTAAGAATAACATTTGTCTTAAAGTTATTATACTATCCATTTTACAATAACTCGCCACTAGGTAGTGTTCGGCTATATTTTGTTAGTATCAAGTTTTATATTAAAATTGTACGCGGTCAGAGTCGCAGACGGATGCTATAGAATTATAATTTAAAATAAAAAATCTGTATCACATAAGTGTAACTATATGATTATGTGATAATGTTACCCTTTCTATATTGTATAGTGTATTGCTTGCTCTATGAGAGGCTAGTGGCGCTCGGCACCCCGAGAGCGCAGGCCGGTCGCCGGTCGCCCCGACACGCGCCTGCGAACAGATTTATCATTTAATTTGTTCTTTTATTTGATCACTTTGCGACAATTATACATCAAATCAAATTGGCGTATTAACAAGGGATAATTATTTTTGATTTTCAACCCAATTATTTCGAAAAATGAAATAAAAGTGTATTATTAATTCTCTTTCACCGTTTTATCACTATACAAACAGCGAGTTTAACAAGCAACATAAGCAGCCACTTTTATTTATTATACATGTCGGAAGATGAGCCTTCTCCATCGCGACTATCACCCACAGTATATGCTTATAACCTTGGGCGTCGGTAGGCAGCTGAATAGAAAGAACTCGCACCACGGATTAGACATCAATTATGTAAAAGACTACATTACAGACAGTGTTTCGGCACGTATGATCAATACGGTACGTCTCCCCGAACGCGCGTCAGCTCTAGTGAAGACCGCTAGCGCTGAACGCTAACGAAAGAATGCATCCTCTCCACACTCATTGCGGGTATTTAGTAGGTATCTCAAATACACAGTACAATTCCCAAGCAAGCATCACTTAGAGTGATCAGAACGATATCAGGATCCGATTAAGAAAACACTTTTTTTTATAAACGTCATCCCTCCCAATCTAGGCTCTGGACACGTCACTTTGGCATTAGTGTTCTGTTGACGTTCCATACTCATGACCCGGATGCGACATACATATATTACATACATTTATTTAGTTGGAATAATGAATAAGAAACGGTGCTGTATGCTATTTCGATAACTCCATGCCATTTGTTTATAAAAATATAAAAATAAGAAAATGTCATATTTTGTACATAATAACAATATATTTCTAAGCAAGGATTCTTATAAGGACAGCCAAAGACAAACGTAAAAGGGCACAGAATTAAATTGACCCGTTTATTGTTAAAATGATTTCTCATAATAATAATTAACATTAACATTTTAATGATAATCAGACATCTCAAAGTTACAACCTTCAATGTGTACAAAACTAAAAAAAAACTGATTCTACATCGTTCTAAGTATTTGATCTACGACCGGCTGTATTTATGTAATTATGTAGATTCGTTAGTAATGTCTATCATGTAGTCGGTGTTGTGAATAGAGGTAACTAATTTGAACAAGAGTTAACCATATTATTTAATCTTATTAATATTATAGAAGAGAGAGAGAGTTTGTGAGGATGGATGGTATTTGCTTTGACGTAAAGATTACTGAACGAACTTTGATGAACGTTTACACTAATATACCTTGTACGTCCGAATATAGGCTATAATAAAATGATAAGTTATCTGTGAGCTATCTCGTTAGATTCACACGAAGATACTGTATGATGTTAGTATTTATTTATATATGTACAAACGGAGATGAAGTTACGGGCGACTGCTAGTAAAGCTATATATTATATCCATACTCCTTTTTATAGTATAATAATAATTTTGATAGCTTACTAAATGACACCTAACTGTAAATTCATTGTTATATTGGCTGTATTTGTTGGGCAAATTCATAGAAATTATAATAATTTTAATACCATTCTGCAATAATGAATTTATATATTTTAGCACAGTTATTTCACGGGTCATAACTGAAAACTGGTTTACACAAAAACTGTTAAATGAAACACTCAAGTGACTCCCAATTCAATAATCTCTTTTTAGCTGTACGACTTATACAACTAGAAAAAAGTTCCTTTAAAAATAGCTCGTTGGTCAGATTTCATCTAATATCCTGATCCTAACTAATATTATAGATGCTAATGTGAGTTGGTTGGTTTGTCTGTAACGTTTTCATTCCTTAAGTACTAAGCAATCATCATGAAATTTTGCATACACATTTGTTATTTCTAAATTATAAATGTTCCACAATTCCGTCAATCATCTGTACAATATAATAATGGTCTAATATACGTATTGTAAATTTATTGATCATATGAATAAAAGGATATTAAAATTTAAATTATAAGGGAATGACTAATAAAAAAAATGAATCTCGACGCGCAGCCAGAGAGTTAAAATCATTAAAACCGCTAACAATAGAAACAATATGACTGGTACACGCGTACAGAGTATCACATCTCGATCAGATAAACACAAATCACCTAATAGCTTATTCAGTATGTCCACCCTTGATAAAAGGTCACAAACTGTGTCATTACAAATACAACCTAATCCCATGAACATAAATTCCAAAATTGATTGTTATTACTTGCTACTTAAATCCTTTTGTAATTATTATACAGTTAAAAATGTTATTTCAAAAAGAGCGCGTAATATTTCAATATTAGAGTTTATACTAAAATAAGTAAACGTTGTGCTTCGGACGTTTATGAGATTCATAGAAAAAAGGGTCCAAGCTTGAATGGAGTTTTCTGATGTGAGATTAAAAACTTTTTTTATAATGTCAATGACTGCAATTAAGGGCAAATGAAGGGGATGTATTATCGGGGCTTAGCGAGCCGGATCAACTGCCAATTGTGTACAGACATCATGGTATTGTGTCGGCAGATATTATTCGATTATCTATCTATTTATTTATTTTAAAAAGTGCCTTTCCAACAGTTAGTAACTGTTCCGCGCCAATATATTCCCACATTCAACTTAAGTAATACTCTTATATTGTATTCAACGTATCTTTTTGAGTACATTTTTTAATTATTTTTAGGGAAAATTTATTCGATTTAATCTCCTTCCTACGTCGTTTATGGAAGCATCGCATCTACAGCTTAATAGAAGACAAAAGTCCCGGTTAGTTTTATAGAAGCTTTGAATAAGAGCTGTGTACATTACTAAACATTATACTTAAATAACATAGAATTGAATTAGGTTTACACCAATCTTGTTTACGACCCTCTGCTCACATCTGCCTCTCTGAGCTTACGCTAATATTACAGTTTCATAATATCTTACTGAATGTACTTTTTTGTAAGAAAGCGTTTGATCAATGTTGGTCTGTTGGATGATATATTTAAAGGCCCCGAGCTGAATCTCGATGTAAGAATGGTCCTCAGCGACTCAAATATATGCTTGACCATTAGCCTTTCATCTTGACCTACAATTGGAGTATAGATCGATTTATACAGCACTTCAGCGTCACGTTAGCTCCACTAGCACTAGTTATCGAACATTTGACCAATCACTACTGTGAGGCACAAATACACGTATGGTACACAGATACCAATATGATATGATAATTAAGAAATTCTGTGGCTGCTAGCTTTCATCTATATGAATATAATGATAGAGTTATGCCTTTGTGCGCGCATCACGCATAAACCACCTGATAAATTTTGAATTTTCATTTAGATCTGTTTCTCAGACGGTCCTTATTTAAAAAAGAAACATCAAAATATACACACTTGTAGAAAATTTTACGATCTCCGAAAAACCTAAATTTGTTATGATTTTACCCGAAGTCGACTCGTTTCATAGTTATTCAAAGTTACAGTTATATTTTAACAGGTAATAAAACAATATTATCTATACATAAAATTAAAATAAAGTGTGTGTATGTAGTATCAAAATAACGACTTTTGACTAATTCGATATGAATGTATACACGCTAGTGATAACAAAAAGTACAAATTAAAAATTTTTTCTCTGTCAGTCTGTCTGTTTGTTCTGGTTAATCTCCGAAACGGCTGTATCTATTTTGACAGGAACTTCACTGTCAGATAGCTAAAATTACAGCGGGTAACATAGGCTACTTTATATTAGACTAGCTGTCACCTGTGGCTTCATCTGTATATATTCTCTATATCCAAAACGGTTGTACCGATTTTCACGGGACTTTCACTGGCAAATAGCTGATCTTATAAGAAGTAATTTAAGCTTTTTTAATATCATATTTCATACATAGTGCTATCTCCGTAACGATTGGACCGATTTTTCACTGGCAGATTAATGACTTTATAAAAACTAACCTAGGCTGCTTAATTTTATACTAGCTGTCACCCGAGACTTCGTCCGCTTCATATTTAGCAAAAATATATTGTTCACTGTCAACATTTGGGTAAAACATGCGTTGTACTGGACTCCAAGAATTAATATAATCGAAATTCATATATTTGTATTTAATTTGACTTATATTATCTTTTTGATAAATTCGGCGGCCATTTTATTTTATTTACCTTACTCGCGTCTAGATACCTTAGCGATCATAACAACGTATAAGAATACTGTGTGGAGTTCAATGAGCACTATTTTATTATTATATCTACTTAACCTGGTCATAAATACTGTTACAATTAAAAATAAACAAAATATTACATTTGAATTTGGAATCTGTCATTTCTATATGATTGTTCATTGAGTTTTCTCATTTTGGCGCCAATACATTGTACAATATTATTTTCGATATAAAAATGGAGTAGGGTGATAAAGAGAACCGAGTCGCTGTTACACAAAGTAAATATGGAGCCAAATGCAATTTTTTAAAATCCTCCATACACTTGGTATTAGTAAAATGTTGTGTACCGGGCTATTGACAGGGAGAATGAGACCTCCTTCTTGTGACAGAAAAACATCTGGCTGTCCACGTAGTGTTCGTACGAAAAAGGTGGTCAAAGTAGTAAGGGAAAGAATTCGAAGAAATGCTGTCCGAAAGTAAAAGATTTTATCTCGGGAGATGAAGATAGCACCTAGAACCATGTCGAGTGTTTTAAAAGATGACTTAGGACTTGCAGCCTATAGGAGATGTACTGGTCATTTCTTAACTGATAATTTAAAAAAGAATAGGGTAGTAAAATCGAAACAACTACTGAAGCGGCACGCAAAGGGATCTGACTGAAAAATTTTGTTTACGGATGAGAAAACTTTTACAATTGAGCAACATTTTAATCATCCTGTTATTTAAAGAGAAATCATAAATCACGAATAAAATTAATATTAAAAGCTTAAACTTTATCAGTATTTCTTTTTCATCATCTTGATTGAACAATATTTTCACGATAACGTTTTTTTTTTCACCTTCACTTAAGATGTTATCATCTTGGGTCACCTAACAACGGTTGAGATTGTTCTTGTACGTTAAACCTATACAGTAAAGTAAGCATCATCGAATTATAGACATTCTATAAATTGATTAAAACTGTATTATCTAATCTACTCTAATGTCGTCCACAATACCAATAAGTTAAATATCTAATTAGAACAAACATAATTTTGCTCGCATTTTATAATGAGATTTGAACCTGATATGCGGATAGATGTATTATTTGAACGTATGTTTTTCTTCGACGAGTGTTTAATAACAACGAATATTATATACTTTTGTTCCAGTGTACTCGTATAGGTGTTTGGAGCAACAGATGCCGCGCCGCGTTGCCATCTGCGTAGAGAGTAAGTCCGGAGCGTCGCGGCGCGGTGCGGCTTGTGGGGCCACTATACCAAAGAGTTTACTATATGGTTTTTTATCATTTATTACTGATTTAATATATATGTGAAGTGTAATTTGTCCACATCAGCTTAATATTTACACGTAGGGGTGAAAGAACTGAACACTCAACCTAAGTCTAAATACTCAGTCAACTATTCAGTCTAAGTACTCCGCTTTCGAGGAGTGATTGGCAAGAAGACAACACTTCTTTAAACAAACTCATAGTTTTTATCGTAAAGATACAAGAGAATAAAATTTACAGCTTATTAAGTTTATTCTTATCTCTACTTAACATTACCGCGTACATTACGCCGTAGTGTGGGGATGAAACATCTGTTCGAAATACTAAAGCATCGATACTTTTACAAATTTTTATTATACAAATTTATGATGTTGTATTATGGAACTCTTAGGCTAAGTTGCACAAAAACGTCGGTTATTCTAATGGTTAAAACAATGACTAGAGCCACTAACAGCTACATTTACCAGAACTAGTTGCACCATGAAACGTTTTGTAATAGTTAAACTTATTAGGGTTACAACGTAAATAAAGGAATTACTCCCTAAAAATGAAGAGAATAACATTTTTTACTTGGCAAGTCTTTGTTGTAACCCTTGCCAGATGGTCACTGCGCGCAAAAAATCAATGTGTCTGTGAAGTTGTATATTAGTTATTTAAATATTGATATATTTATATCAATAAGCATCAGGTTGCATTGTGTGCACATTCCTACTGTCAGTGACATTTATTGTCCGACGACTCAATTTAAAATGCGTCAACTATAGTTCTTATAACGTCATTCATCTGCTAGTAAAAAATCGGTCCAACCGTTTCGGTTATTCCATACAGATGAAGTCATAAGTAACAGCTAGTAGAAAATAAAATATATTAAGTTAGTTCTCGTTACTTTAGTTATCTGCTAGTGGAAGACTTGTCAAAATTGATTTAATCGCTTCGGAGATTCCCTTAAGAGAAAAAGTCCTGTGAATATCAGTCCAACCGTTTTGGAGATAGTTAGTCCTGCAGACGAAACCACTGGTAAGTGCCAGTCTAAAATAAAATAGACCCTATCACCTGTTATAATTTTAGCTATCCCCTAGTAAAATTCTTGTCAAAATTGATCCAGCCGCTTCGGAGATTACCCGGAACAAACAGACAGACAGACCGACAAAAATTGTAATTTTGTATTAGTAGCGTGTATAATTAATATCCAATCAATAAAAAGTTGTTATTTTGATAATGCGTACAGACACTTCATTTTTATTATAAGTATAGACTAGAAAGCCACCCGCGACTTCATCTGCGTTTATATCTTTATAAATGATGATGCCATACATTATCTTACCGACATAACTTCCAGATGCTAGGGTTTTTCTAAACTTACTGTATACTTATCATTTTTTTTGCCAATTTCATCAATATGAATGTATGAGAAATATTATAGAAAAGTGTCAATTAAATCTGGTGAGTAGTTTTTGCGCAAAAGAGCAACGAACATCCATACAATCCATTTTCACTCGCATTAATATAGATTCGACGTATCTCCCGGGAACATTACTTTCTTGCAAGATAAAATGTGCCTTCTTTCCATTTCTGTGACCCTGATAAAACATCTATGCAAAATTGCTTGATGCTTAGTTGAGCAATTAATTCATAGTAAATAAACTCACATTAGTATTTATAACATGATTTAGGCTTAGAATTGTCGTAATAAAGTTGTTTTAATTGCACTGGAGCGTTCGCTCGCTGGTCTCGTGGCCACACTCCCGCCGACACTGAACTTGCCAACTATTTATAAGTTCGGCTGGTCGGCACACAATATTCTCTCGAAACTACCATCTATCATTTATTTATCAACAATCCTTAGAGAAATTCATTTCAATATATCTACTCTATACTTTTATATTGTACGTCACTATTAGCATTTTTCGTACTATTAAATTATTCAGTTTAGATTAGGTATATCTTGATTACCTAACCCTCTAGCCAGATGAGTTCTATAACATTTTTTACTGCCAGGCGAGAGCTTAATTAATATTTTATGATAGTTCAGCGTTGTTCTAAATCAATATCAAAATATATTTTATTTTATTTGGGCCCTAAGAAGGCGCTTATAAACGACAAAATTACCACCGGTTCGGAAAACAACCCAGTCATCGAGAAAAACCGGCAGGAAACTCGATCGGGTTTATCTTTTAACATAAATAAATGCATATTTCAAATAAATTACACGTTACAATCATTATTAGAGGATGCATAGAAAAGAGTTAATTTCAGACATCACCATCGTTCACATAAATGATCCATTCTATAATAGCGCTTTTACACCAAAACCCGCCTGATATGGCGTTTAAATTTATAGTCCGACAAATTAGTAACATGCTTTGGGACTTTGTTATGAAATCAGACACTATTACCTAAGAAACTATTACTAGTTTTACTGAGTCGGAAACATGGGACGACCAGTTTGTCACCGTTTCTAATGTTTAGATAATGCCTGTCTTTTACGAATTCAAGCTTTTCAAAGTTTTTGGGAACATACATTTAATTATTAAGAATGTAGAGAAGGTATGTTGGGAAGGTAGAGACAAAATACCGAATTCTTGTAATTTAGTCTTTAATGATTCGTGATGATGATTCGTAAATGAATATTGTATATTGCTCGAATTGCCCGTTTTTGTAATAAAAATATGGTCTACCTTGGCTGCTGTCCCCCACAGCAAAATACCATATAACATTAAGCTATGCCAGTAAGCGAAATAGACTAACCTAGCAGTAGCAAAATCTGATAGCTGGTGAATCTTACGTACTGCGAATGCAGCAGAACTTAATCTGCCAGCCAATTTTTTTATATGAGGACACCATTGTAATTTGGAACCAAGTGTGATACCCAAGAATATAGCATTGTCCACTAAACTTACTTAATTCCCTTCGATCTTGATTCTACTATCGATAAACCCGTGGAACATTAGGTAAAGTAAATCTCATACAATTCGTTTTATCTATATTTAGCAACAGGTTGTTTAACGCAAGCTAATGACAAATTTCATTTAACTGATTGTTCAGATGTCCAACCTCTGAATCTTTCCTTTTCACTTTATATATAAGTGAAGTTTCGTCTGTAAAAAGCACCATGTTAGCACAGTTATTACCCATTAGCGGCAGATCTTTTATATATATATATCAAGAACAAAATCGGCCCTAAAATAGAGCCCTGTGGGACGCCAATTCGCGCAAACGATCCCGCAGAAGTTACTCCGTGTATGCTAACTTTTTGACAGTGATATTTTAAATAACAGATTAGAAGGTCGAGAGAAGATCCACAGACACCATAGTGTTTTAATTTAAGAATAAGCGTACTATGGTCAACACAATCAAAGACCTTAGACAGATCGCAGGCCACACCAATTGCATTATAACCCCTCGGCTGATTTTTTAAGACTCAGATCTCAAAATGGCAGATTATCTTTTCAATTATTTCATGGTTTAGTAAAAAAAGTTCGTACAAATGAAAAAAATAATTTAATGATACATGAAAATTATTATTTTGCAATTCAACACTTGCTATTTTTCAAATCTTTGTTATAAATCCAGTATTTTTTAAGCGAATGCTGCCAAGAGTCTATTGACCTATACCTCAGGTCTACATTCGTTTGTATAGAACTTAAATATTTATGGTTTTAGACAGTCCAGGGGTTAAAATTGTTTTTACAGTTGTTAAATTACAATATTGGTGTTATGTTACTCCTATACCTGCGTGTATCGTCACGAAGCTTTGTCCATGTTTGCAATAATTTTAGGTGTGGGCACACATTACCGTCATGTGTTACGAACTATCTGACTGTATGACGATAGATGCAGCACGATAGCATGGCCCACGGTTTTTACACATATCAAAGTAACTTGGAAGCTCTAATTTTGAGTTATTATTGAAGCTACAAAGGAGTATGACTATTATTAGTTTTTAGCTTGACACTTTACATTACAAATATACAAGATATACAGATATAAATTCAGATTGTTTCATTAATCACTGTGTTTTGTATTCTGTTCCACGCGGGCGAAGTCATGTGCACAGCTATTATAAATACAAATGTGAATTTATTTGTTTGTTTTTCCGATTTCACGTCATTTACACAATTGCTCATCATAAAATGTTGCACACACGTTGTCCGCGGTATAATGAAGGTCATAGGTTACCTCTCATCTTACCTTTAGCTGGAAAAAGTACTGTACTCGAGCGAAGCGGCGGGTAAAAGCTAGTCTACAATATCTGTGCAAGACTCAATACTGATTGTACCATGTAGAAAAACATCTAAAAGAAATACAAATACAGGAATATATATTAACACGTGAAGAAAAATGTATACCCCTTATTATGGATCGAATTTCACCCACTAAGCAAATACTAGTATAGCTAAATACCACATCGTGTCGTAAATCTATCCAAATAATTCCATCTCATTCATCATTTAATCTGATTCGAGGATAATTTTATTGGTTTGGACTGAGACCATCTAAAGAAACATGCTTATTAGATTTCCTAACTAAATACGTATATAAATTGGAATATTCCTCCCCACAGCGCACAGCTCACAGCACAAAACTCCACAGTACACAGCACGAGCTCAATGTAAATAAGACACACCTGCCTATTGAAATAGTCACGGCCAATCCACCCCGTGCACTTGCAATCCCCTACCACCTGTCACATCGCAATACTGAAGTTCAACTGGTGCTTACAGTGCATGTCAATATTTAAATTCTGCCACTTTCAAAAAGTGTGAACACCATTGGTTATGAAACAATATGAAGGTACCTTATTTTGTAATATTAATATTTATTAGTGAAGGTAATTTATTTTGCTGTTGTATCGCGCAATGTACATGTATCGCTTTTTTAAACAATTATGTGATTGTTAACAACTACAGAATAATCCCAAGGAGGGTAGTTGTGAGTCGCGCGCGGCCTAGCGTAAAAATTAAGTAATTGATACATAACAACATGACAAAAATGTCGTGCTGACCCTACTTAGCTGGTATAAGGGTAAGGAGATATAATGATGTTGCTAATAATTGACAAAGAATACCTTTATTACAAAATGTTCCAGCAGTTTACAATATATGATATCGTGAATCATGAAAACCCTAGTTTCAGGAGTTCACTTTTTTTCGAATTGGCTACGTTATGGCTTGACGGGCTTTCACAGCTTTAAAGGTCTACAGTCTTACAATATTTTGCTTCATAACTTAATGTTTGTCCATAAAAACTTGGATGAACTAGATTTTGTAAACGACTAGCTTGTTACCGACTTTTCTCGGTGAGTGGAATGTTTTTCGAACTGGTCGTAGTATCTTTACATTTGTAAGTTTGATTATACACAACTCTATCATCAAAGGTTTGTAAATGCTTTTTAGGGCTTAAATTGTAAAACATTTTGTGTTTTTAATTTTTAGGCATGTTTTTTCTTTGTCTCATTTATGAAATATAAAACGTATTATTATTTTTACGAACTGACTATACACTGTTGGTTTCAGGAGCCTTCACAGCTTCAGCGTACTAATAAACGAAATAATGATTACAATTCATATACGCATTACTTGCTGAACACGATAAATTCTCATCTTTCGTGACATGTAGCGTTCATTCAAAACTGAACGTAATTATTGTAGTACTTTTTGTGCATTACTGTACTACAATGAGCATACAAGACACACATAAATACAAAGTCGTCAATGAATTATGACTAAGAGAAATAACCGAGTACGGCGTGTACGTCAGTAGTAGACAGTATTGGAATACAGAGTAAATCACTGAATGACAGCGGCAAGTGAACGGTTTATATTTAGTCAGTTTCGTTTGTTTGTTGTCGTAGTTATATTAAACTTGACTAATGAACTTCTCGGTTGAATTAAACCGATGCTTCAGTACAGGTTATCGTTAGTGAGGGCGCGGCGACCGCGACCCACTGAAGACAGGAAGTAATGTAAATTACATTACGATTTATGTAAAATTAAATCAGAAACAGACCCCCAAAAAATGCGTTATTAGGAAATATCCTAGTTTCATTTTTTAAACTTTATAGGCTTTAGCGTTTGGCCACAATCTCACCTGATGTTAAATGAGGACGTGGTCTAAGATGGTAAACACGCTAAATCCAGAAGGACCTGTTCTCAACTGCAGCAGCCGAAACACACCTATAGATGCTTGGAGACAGATTTGCAACCTGAGAGTTATAATTAACAAGCTTAGACACAAGAGATCAGGCCCGTTTTAGTTGGAATCCAGATATGTACAGGTATCGCGAATCCTCAATGAATCGTTATCGCTTTTCTCTCGTAAACATTCACAAAGTAAATTACTCCTTAGACATGAATCAAAGAATAGATGATATAGTAATGAACACGCCCAGAATATTTTCCATGTTTATTAGTAAATAAATTCTCTTATTATTCTAATTAACATTAAAATTCGTTTTTATTAATGATATTAGTGTGTTAAATGGCATAGATCAATATAGGAATATGACCGTGTCCAACCACCTGGTTATTGTCTCTGTCTCTTGGCATATGACGAATATATTTATTTATTAACAATCATCTGGTCATTAAACTAAAATATAGTCCCATGGAGTGCGGCGTGACCCGGGGATCTTTACCGAATTTAGTAATCATTTCGGCTTGTTCACAATGTGTACGGTGATCATTACGAGCCGCGGGCACAACTAGTGCAGTATAACTGACACTACTCTAATATCATTTATTTCGATAATTATCAACTTACCTAAAATATTTCATTACAGAATCCATGTGTATAGCTTTAAAATATTCACTATATTTGTTCGGATAATTTTGACACTTATCTATTCACCAAATTCTGATTTAGATTATTGTAAATAGGTTTTTGCTCATGTTAATCATATTATATTCTGTGTACCCTTATTGAAAGGGATCAGGCAGAAATGTATTAACTAGCATTCCACATAGTTACAGTACTTAAAATAGATTTCAAACACCGGTTCTATAAACGACCGTAAAAATAATACAGGACAATAAATAAGGACGAGAAGTTTTTTACCTGCCTTATGAGCTTGTATCTTCGTTAATCTTAATTCATTATGAATCATATGATAAAATTTAATTTAATTGGTTCTTCCTATTAATTTGCTATCACACATTTCACAATCTAAAAAAAAACAATAATCCAAATTAAATGATACGTAATAATTTTCCTATATTTGAAATAACTATAAAAATTGTATAGTAATATCGTCGACCCAACGCCCGAAATTGGTTAGGGCGGGCGGCGCAACTCAACTCATGTTTTAATTAGTTTTATATCAATTTACTTTAACAAGATCTAAGTGTATGATTAAGGACAGATCTAACAAGATATTTATGAATTCATATGTGGGTGAAATACTCTAATTAGTGTGGAAAATGTGCGTTGAAAGTAGGGTTGGAGCAGAAGGCGGGGGCGCGTGCGCTCGCCTTGTATGGCGCGCGGCGTTCGCGCATCCCGACGATATATAAAGCGGGGCGGGCGGGACAGAGCGCACTCGCAGTCTCGCTGCCGTAGAGTCAATATCCACCGCGTCCCAACACACAAACAAACGCCAAAATGTGCGACGACGATGTTGCTGCGCTCGTAGTCGACAACGGCTCCGGCATGTGCAAAGCCGGTTTCGCCGGAGACGACGCGCCTCGCGCCGTCTTCCCGTCCATCGTAGGTCGCCCTCGCCACCAGGGTGTCATGGTGGGTATGGGACAGAAGGACTCCTACGTAGGCGACGAGGCCCAGAGCAAGAGAGGTATCCTCACCCTGAAGTACCCCATCGAGCACGGCATCATCACCAACTGGGATGACATGGAGAAGATCTGGCACCACACCTTCTACAACGAGCTGCGCGTCGCCCCCGAGGAGCACCCCGTTCTGCTGACCGAGGCTCCCCTTAACCCTAAGGCCAACAGGGAAAAGATGACCCAGATCATGTTTGAGACCTTCAACTCCCCGGCCATGTATGTCGCCATCCAGGCCGTGCTCTCCCTATACGCGTCTGGTCGTACCACCGGTATCGTGTTGGACTCCGGTGACGGTGTCTCCCACACTGTGCCCATCTACGAAGGTTACGCTCTGCCCCACGCCATCCTCCGTCTGGACTTGGCTGGTCGCGATTTGACCGACTACCTCATGAAGATCCTCACCGAGAGGGGCTACTCATTCACCACCACCGCTGAGAGGGAAATCGTGCGTGACATCAAGGAAAAACTCTGCTATGTCGCCCTCGACTTCGAACAGGAGATGGCTACCGCTGCCGCCTCCACTTCCCTCGAGAAGTCCTATGAACTTCCCGACGGTCAGGTGATCACCATCGGTAACGAGAGGTTCCGTTGCCCTGAAGCCCTATTCCAGCCCTCATTCTTGGGTATGGAATCTTGCGGCATCCACGAGACCGTGTACAACTCGATCATGAAGTGCGACGTTGACATCCGTAAGGACCTGTACGCCAACACCGTCATGTCTGGTGGTACCACCATGTACCCCGGTATCGCCGACAGGATGCAAAAGGAAATCACCGCCCTTGCTCCCTCCACCATCAAGATCAAGATCATCGCTCCCCCCGAAAGGAAGTACTCCGTATGGATCGGTGGATCCATCCTGGCTTCCCTTTCCACCTTCCAGCAGATGTGGATCTCCAAGGAGGAATACGACGAGTCCGGCCCCGGCATCGTCCACCGCAAGTGCTTCTAAGCGAGCTGAAGATCGTCATGCAGTTGCTGCTGGTGCTGGTGACGATTGTGCCGTTAGTGCCGCTGCTGCTGCGTGACCCTAGTGCTGTGTGTTGTGTTGCTCTCGGTTCGAGTCCGGAACGCAAGCATTTTGTACGTTGTACGTAGTGATACTTGAGAACTGAACATCTAAATATATCGCCATCTAATATAATGTAATTTATTGTAAAATTTATATAAATTTAATTTTCCTTTTTTATTTTTATTATATATACGGGATCGTTGTGGATCTCAGCGCCAAATGTAATTAATAAATAAAACCGTTAATTTATTTATTTTAATTACATTATTTCTTTTTATACACTCATTGGCTTTGAATTCTTTTATCGCAAATATTCCCTCTCCCCCTACTTCCTTCACTGGTTTAAACTGACATTTCCGAGTTATTAAAACGTCACCTGCTTGAAACTGGGTCACACTAGGCGGCGGTCCCGCGCCCTTTCGTTGGTCACTCGTTACCAGCTGGTAGCAATTATTCAAATTTCCCTGACACCATTACAATATTACAAGACAGAGTATCCTCGATCGGTACAGATTTAGACTCGGAGGTTGCCCCACACGCATCGAAATTAGCTGCAGTGATCACTACCATACATAGTAAAGACTCTGCCGGGGCCAAAAGCGTTTTCTAAATTTATCAGGACTTGGCCCCCTCGCCGCGCGACCTGCTACCTAATCCCGAGGGGGTAAGCTCGCATTCGGCTCGTGCAATTATTTCCGTAAATACCGCGAGTGGTCGAGCTCCGGGCGTTCAATTCTCGTCTATTAATATTCCGGTCTCCCGGATCGTTCGTCTAGTTGACGCGACCTGTGTGATGTTACGGCTTGTCTATAGCAAATAAGATAATTTTATTTTAGTCATTCAGCACGGGGATATTGCGAATTCAGTACACTGTTATCTTCAAAATTTCTGGTTTCGGATTCCGCTTTCGTTTTCCGATTTATCCGGTTAATTGTTAGGACCGTTAGAAGTATTATAATTTATATTTACATTTAATTCATAATGATAATGTTCGTCGTGAACTTTTGGGGTGTTTGCACGATAAACTGATATCGTACAACGTTTTGTATGACACTCGTTGCGTCATTCACATCATTTATGTTATTTTAAATGTAGTCTGCCATCTAATTTGACAAAACAGTTCTGTTGGATTCTGCCACATGTCTCACAGTTTGACCTTCGTTTTTATTTGTTACGTTAGTATCGCTAATACGATTTAGTTTATGAAAGTAACATCGAAACATCGCCGTGAGTTCTAAACTAAAGTTAATTTTAACCGCGTGTTTGTTCTATTTCCGTAGCAAGTGGTGGTGAGTGGTACGTCGCGTTCCCCCTTCCCGCTCCATTTTTAGGCAACGTACTGTTGTTTAAATATGTCAGACGCGGGAACCAAACTACCGCTTGGATATAGAGTATATATATATATATATATATAACTTCTACTATCAGTTGAGTACAAACGTGGAGCTTACAATATTTACTTTGTTATTGTAATTATTTACTACAGATGACTGGTTCTACTAATATTTATGTTTTTTATACTTTTGAAGCTCTCGTTAGACGAACATATTATAAATTATGTAGTTATTTATACATTTTAATAAATTTACATGCGCTTCGAAGTTACTTACCCGCGTGGTCTTTTCTTAACATATTTACTTAATTTTCATTATTTACATGTCTCTACTTTACTCCCTTTAATGAGACTTAATTTGATGGTTTTCCAGAAAATTCTACTAAAGTTTTAAATTTCTTTACTTGAAGCTGAAATTTATTGCAATCAAGGATAATATAAATGTATAATTTATACCGAATATTGTGTCAGACTTTTACAGATTCAGATAAACTTTAAATGATCATTACATTAAAACGTCGAATAATAAAGTATGGTAACTCATGAAACCAGATGCTCGAAGGTAGTAACAGATCATACAAAGAGGACAGGATTACTCATTTGTTTATTTTCTAATAGTTTATCTTCTAATATATAATGTTTTTACAACGTTCATTGTAGACTTTTTAAATATTCTCCTTCAACAGTGAACCATACTGAATATTTATATATAAAGTTCCGGTGTGAATGTATTCATTATATTCGTAATCGCAACACATCTCTGCCTAAATAGCTTAATTAATGTATTTTTTATTGTTACAGAGTCCGTTAGAAGGTTCTTAGCTATATAAACCAAGTATACTTGAACCAGAATATTGATGTTGTTGTTATTTTCTGGAATTTCTCATATTATAAACATATAATACCTCATTTTCATCTTCCCAGCACCTTGCAATGTTCTTTTTATATTCATGGCTTAATAAGGTTTGTGATATAATAACGTTTGGCTCCCGGATGTACAAGTGCAACTACAGTACATATACTTGCGTCAACTGTTTGTGGCTCCAAACGTTTGAAAACATTGTTTCAGTCATTTATAGGTGAAGGTGATCTCCAGATACTTTAAGAATTTACACAGAATTTGTACTTTTGAATTGGTAATTTAGAGTCTATCATACTTTGTAAGTCCCTTGTTTTTTAAAATTAACGTGTACGTTATATTTTATACATGGGCTTTCAAAAATTTGGTTGACTGACCTAAATCTGCGGAAAGAAAAACTACCTTCGTGTTTACAATACTATGATGCCACTGTCGTTAGCCTCGTCTGTACATTTATAATATGCGAATATATATACGTATTAATACAAAAACTTCTGTATTAGACAACTTTATATCAGCTCGTACCTACACAGGGTTTTGTTTTCCTGAAGACTCTTAAACAAATGTTAAACATTCCACCATCACAATAAGAACTTCTGCCGCTGATAATTGGCTCCGTATTATTGTTGGTACTTTAGCAGAGTATCCCAAGCACAAACCTTACCATAGATGTAACCAACTATATAATTAATAATAATAAAATACATAAAGTATTACATCTCGAGTTGTCATCAAGTTGTCATAATGTGTGAGATGCAGTGAGCCAATTTGAACGTGTTCCCAGAACTCCGACCACTCCCAATAAGGGTCGTGAGGAGCGAAGCCGTGACGCGAGCTCAGTGAGCTCACGTCTCTGTGCCTCTCCACACTATTTCTGGAGCGAATGAGTGAGCGAGCGTCGTTACGTCACAACTGATAACACACTGATTCATGCGAACACTTCTAACAACGCCTGTAAATATATGTGTAGGTAATGGAAATCATTGGAGGCGGGTGCTTATATAGTGCTAATCTGCGTTAGATCTATTGCAAATTTCTCTACAAATGTTTATTACAGCACTGCAGTGGATGTTTTAAACAAGAATGATTTAATGTGTACGTGTCTTTCAAAAAATTATTTGGACATACCTAAATCAAATAATAATATCACATTCTTATTTAATAATAAGAATGTTTACTCAGTAATTTTCTGTTTTACGATTGTTTTTTCTTATTAACTTTTTTCGGTATTTTGTTCCCTTTACTCGGTTTTGAATTTTTTAGTTTAATTCGTTTTCTAAAATGCATTGTTTTTATATGTGTGTAAGGTGTCTAGGTATTGTTATTTTCTATTAGCATACTTTCTCACCTATGCTTGGTATTATAATTACTCCGCTTAAAATCGTTGCGAATTGTTTCATCGCCTAAATAAATGTAATAATTTGTTTATTATGTTGGATGGTGTATAAGCTTCTCAGTATAAAATACTATATACTATAAAATACAATAAGGATTGTTCAAATCTAACTGGTAGCACCAGACATTGTCGGGTTCACACAACGAATAAACAATCTCTCTAGGATTATAAATTTAGTATTATTAATGTTATATTATAATTAATCTCTTAACTTATCCATTTCCATTGATTAAATAAAAAATATGTATATTATTGTATATCATAACATTTTAATATGGCGCTCAACTCAACTCAACTCTACATGTGAATAAATATATTCGTAATGCATTTATGACTTTATTCACAGAGTCCACTAATAATAAAAAATTACAAACTGTAAAATTATTGTTACGAATTCTTATAAATAAATAGCGTCCTTCCTCTACTCTGTGAAGTTACTTTTCAATATAAAGACAAAGCAACAGATCACGAAAGATTTCTTCAATAATTTATAATTATACATATTATCTACCAATATGTACTATGGTATTTTGCTGTAGGGGACAGCAGCTGAGGTAGACACCATATTTTTATTGCAAAAACGAGCAGTTCGAGCAATATACAATATGGGACCTCACGAATCATTAAAGACTAAGATTCAAGAATTCGATATCTTAACTCTGCCTTCCCAATACATTCTAGAGAATTTAATGTATGTTCGCAAAAACTTGATAAGCTGGAGTTCGTAAAACACAGGCATGATTTAAAGACTAGAAACTGTGACAAACTGGTCGTTCCATGTTTCTGACTCAGTAAAACCAGTAACAGTTTTTTAGGTAATAGTGTTAGGTTTTGTAACAAAGTCCCAAAACATATTACCCATTTGCCAGACTATAAGTTTAAGTGCCATGTTACGCGGGTTTTGGTGTCAAAGTTCTATTATAGAGTGGATCAATATGTGAACGATGGTGATGTCTGTAATGTATAAAGAATTTTAAATATATAAGTATATGTTAAAAAGATAAATCCGATCGAGTTTCTTGCCGGTTCTTCTCGATGACTGGGATGTATTCCGAACCGATGGTAGTTTTGACGTTCATAAGTGCCTTCTTAGGGCCTAAATTGAATAAAGTATTTTTGATTTTGATTTGATTTTGAATAAGAATTTTAAACGAAGAGAATTGTCAGAGCTCTATGCAGATGGGTATCTCTCCTGAAAATTAGGCTAATTATATAGATTCCAAGTGAACCGTAATGTAACTGTAATGGATCTATTTAAAAATAATGACCAGCTTAAACTAACGATTTAAGTTTTCACCTTGAAAACGATTACCTTGAAATATTATAATACTGGAACTACCTATACATTTTATTCATATTTGTTTGTACTAGTGTTCGCCCAGATGTCTAAATACGACCATTATTATTCCTAAAAATTGTGAATGAAGAATAAAGACTTATAAATAATAGCTTCGACTTGTAGATGGTAAAGCAAACAAAAAAAATCTATAGCTCGTCGGTAGTCACTATAAAGAAAACCATTAAAAAAATTGGTCGACAAATTGAGGACAAAAAGGTACTGAAGTGTTTTGTTTTCGTTTTGTATATATAAACATAAATTAATTTGATAAAATATATAACATAAATCTTGGGTACACAAAAATATGTCATTTATATCAAATGTACATTAATTCTTTGTCCTGTATATCTGAGATGCGTGAATGAGTTGCGCGGAAGGGGACCATAAAGTTTCAATTTTTGCCAACCGTTGATTTCGCTCCTCGTAATTATATAGTTTGTGTGCCGCTGACTATATATAAACCATCAATTCGAAATCGATTGAAAAATATCCACAATCAAGATATAAAACATAGACATGGCAGATGATACTATGATGTGAACATTCGACCTGATACTGATGGAACACTTCATCTTAACCCAGACGCAGGTGATGAGGCCAATGCCAGTGAACTTGGCACAGTAGTAACTAATAGATAGTAGATATCTAACAATGATAGATTTAATACTTTTATTTTTAAGCGGCCACAGGTGTGCTCTGCATTTACCAACGACACGCAACTCTACTATGCGTTATAATGAAAAGTAAAAGTAACCATCTCGTATCTGAAATTTAGGAAAATCAATAATAGTTTTTAAGCAATAGTGGTAGATTCTACAATAAGGTACCAAAGCATATTACCAACTAGTTTGACAATAAGTTCAAGCATCATCTGAAGCAGGTTTTACTGTCAACAGGTTATATTATAACGTGGATCATTATGCCAACGACATTGATGTCTATTACTGAGAATGATCGCCTCACGACTGTCTGTACATTCGCTAAAACTACAAGGAAAGATGACTTGTATAGTTGGAATAAGGAAATTTAGTGCCGACTATGTTTGTCTGATACAGTGGTAGTTTGTTGACAACCGTAAGTTTTTTCTCAAGACATCAATTGAATAGATTGGTTACCTACTACGATCTTTCAATATGAGTTAAGAAATCCACCTGAAATGTATAATTTTAGTTAATTTCTCGAGTTAGCCTGTTGAAAACGCAAATAAGCTCGTAATATGAAATTCCAATACAACAGACTAACAAACTGAAAATGAATTTAATATTAAATTTGACAATGGAATGAGCAGCGACAAAGTGATACATCGAATTGAGCAGCCATATCGGAACACAATCACACAAAGCTGTACTCTGAACTTCACAGCGATGTCGACACAATGTCACAGCTGAATCGAAAACAACCTAATAAACACCTCCGTAGGGTGACCTGTTTTACCGTACTTCTCAGACAGGCTAGTTCATTGTAATAATATTTTAACAGATACATAAGAAGAGGATAATGTTTTTCGCGTGTATGTAAGTAGTGCATATTTCTTGTCGTTTGTTTAGTAAATGTGTGGCATAAATAATACATATGATATTTAAGTATGAGAATTTTCAGTAGTATTTTGCACAGTATTTTGCAGTCACATTTTTTTTGGTTTTCTTTATTAATAATTTTGCTTGTTGTCAATTGATCAGCTTCTAGCTTCAGACATGTATTATCGCCGGCTAAATTAGACGTCTATCTAAGATTTGATTTACTTGGAATCAATTATATTCACTAAGAATTTCTTTGCGCTTAAAAATGTAAGTTTAAAAGTTGTAAAAGTTGACTTTAAAAGTTAAAACCTTCCTCGAACATGACAATACAGCAAGTAAATGTATATCCTGAGAAAGCGCTTATAATAGCGTTATCGAGAATAACTGGCAAGTAAATCAATATAATATGTCAGTATTTTTTTTTGCGATTTTTTATTAGTTAAACTTCTTTAAAGTCGTATTGTTTAGTAACTGTATACAGATAGAGTTGCTTCAAAACATCACTATCATTTACATAATGATCTATCTTAAAGTCTTTCAACACTAAAACTTGCTTTACATGATCCTTATCAGGTAAGTCGACAATATGTTCAGAAACCTTATTGCAGAATCCTACACTTTTACCCGAAATGCTTTTATATATCTTATGTTACCAATGCTGATGGGAAATGATATTATAAGAAATTTATAGTTTTAAAATAGTACCGGTTGTTTACAAACATCAAATCGTATAAATAAATGATAAATCACTGACATTTTAAGAGAACAAGCACAAATTTACAAAAATTGTGCTATTTACGCGATCACTGTTCTTTTAGTCAACTACTTTTGACTCTGAATTAATAATTAAATCTGTAAACATAATTATATTTTGTCCTGCAATATCTTGCTGAATATTAACTGATGGTGTTCCGAGTGCATTCAAATCGAATATGACAAGTTATGAAGAGCGAAATTAATAAAAAGCCGACCCGTCGATATCGGCTGGGGATTTACAAAGAGCATCAGTACTCGCTACGGGTAATGAGCATAGCGGACACGTCGCACTCACTACTCACTAACATACTTTTACCCTTTACATCGTAGTACTGTGAGGCGAGTATAGCATCTTATTCGGCTATTTACTAATATTATGGCAAGCTTCTGGAAATTAATTTGTGTGATCCAATCAGAAAAGAGAAAAAGGAAGAGGAAAGGAAAAAAAGGATCTAACGTTATTGACATAGGCTTCACAATTGTTAGACTTAATTAACAGTGGACGAAGCATATCTATTATTAATAATAATAATAATAATAATAATAAATATCTATTAATTCCTTAAGGCGAAGCACGAAGAAACATCTGTGAAGGATTGTGCGACGTGATAACAGCGGCCACCGTAATTGTTAGACCCACATTTACCATAAATTATAATAAAAAGCCTTTACATAAATTGAACAATTCTTCTCTTGTATAATAATTTCTGCTCGGTGAAATCAGATTCTTGATAATATTAAGTTGACATGTTTTCGCATGAGAGATGCGACAGCACCGTTTCCGATGCTCAAATCAATTAAATTCATCTACGCTTTGACAGATAAGAGCACAATTCGCCGATTGTGATGACTCGCTCCCGGTTGCCTCCTTCACCCGGGATACCCCCACACGCCCCTCCTCCCCTGCTTCATTCCACGGGGGCGGCAGGTTAATAATGATTATATTAATATAGTTTAGTAGTCGTTAGATTTAAATGAAGCGGTCGCAGTAACTTGACTAATATCGGAGTGAACAAATAGTCGCGGTTGGGAATGCGCCAGGAGCTGACTGTTCGAGGCGATCAGTATGGTTACACTTTTTATCTTGTAACCACTGCATATTTTCATCTAGTAAATTATTTCTATACAGCTAAGAATGTAATTTCAATTACCTGTATATAGATAGAGTGACGTAGTTAAATATATATCGCATTCATAGCCTCTCACACCGCTTGACACAGTGCCGTGCGAACCATGCGAAAGTTATCACCCCCAAAAGTTATAGCTTGTTTTTTTTTTATACTATCCATTTTACTGTAACTTGCCACTACGGAATACTGGTATGTGTAGATATTTGAACATGAAGTAGTAACTCGAATATATAATAACAGATACGTGCGGAATCGTGGACGGTGTAAGTTATATTAGTAATTAAAAAGCGATGGTAAATCATATAGTATCTCTGGACAATTATCTAATTGGTTTCTTTCAGTAGAAAAAAAAAATATTAGAAATAAAAGTAGTTTTAGTTATTTATTATACAATTAGCTATCTTCTAGTGAAATTCCCGTTAAAATCGGTTAAATCTTTTCAAAAAATCACTAAAACAAACAGACAGACAGACGAAAAAAGAAAAATAAAAGTTCTCGTAAATGCACTATAGACTTTCGAACCCGTTTCGTAAGAAATTGTTATATTAACATTAGAAACGGACATTTCAATTTTATTTATTTGCATACAATAAGAAAATTAATATTTGTTTACGCGAGTATCACAACTGGTGATCTATTCTATTGTCAGTATACTATGCAGGTACCAATTAGTGCTACTGTCACACGATATATGTATATCTACTGTTAAACATAAAATAGAAAAATAAAAAATAACCGCAACAGAACACAAGTTGCATATAAACTGAACCTGGGTAAGTAGTATAAAAGCACATTCCGATATACTTGGCGGAATGACCTGGTTCAGTATTTATTATAGTTATACTTCAGTGGTCTTCTATTCACAAAATGAAATGGAATAAATATTAAAGTGTTCAGCTCCTGGTACTAGACGTAGGCGAGCGCGGATAGCGTCGGGGGCGTGGGGCGGTGTTGTGAGGGGGGCGCGGGGTGCGTCCTTCACTAATGTACAATATTAGACGCGTTTCCTAAAATTTACTATTATTATAGTCTCTGGCAGTCGCGAGCTCGCTTTGTTGTTTGCTTCTCCTTGTAACATTATTACAACTACTATTACGCTACTGAACCGTTTTGAGGGTACACAGGTTTATAATAATATACTAAACTAGTTGGCCGGTTTCGCACGGCCGTACTAACAAAGAAAATCAGACTAATATTTTCCTTTACGACCATATAATAAAATAAAACGGCAACTGCCTATGATGGCAATGACTGAACACCAATTCGTCAATTCTGTCAATATCTTTGAAGATCTCCCTACTGTATTCTGTCTCAATCTTTTTTTATAGAGATTTTATAACCCAATTCTTTTTACGTTTCCATAGGACAATTCAAATACTTTCTTTGATACAAATCTTATCCTGACAATTACAAATAGAACAATAAAAAAAATTGCCCAATATGTACCCTTTTTAAAGTGTTGTGATCATGTACATTAGGCATTTGATTTTTACTTATATAGATAGACTAGTAGGTCCGGCAGACGTTGTCCCGCCCTGATAATAAAAAAAAAATACTTATGTGCATGTAATGCTTAAAGCGGCTTGACTTTTTCCGATTCTTTCAACAATTATCATTATATTTCAATTAATTTACAAAAAAAAAACCTTAACAAATGATATACCTAAACCTTTCCCGTGAATTACTCTATTTAGTGGAGAAGACTGAATTACAATCCGTTCAGTAGTTTTTGAGTTTATCGCCAACATCCAGACAGACAGACAGACGGCGGCAGACGACTTGGTTTTATAATATGTTTTAATTTGTTTTATGATATGAACAAATGGATTTGCACATTTATATAGAATTACAATAATCATAACAAAACGTTACTTCTCAAAGTACCATTGAAATTGAAGTTAGTGTCGAAATGTTTTTTTACAATTTTTTGTCCTTTGTGCGTTCTATAATATTGCGTTTATAAAATATTGGTACTAGCCGAAATAAAAGACTCGCCAATCTGTCAATTTAATTAAGTGAAGTTGCCATAACGATATACAATATTTGCTAATCGATTATAAAATAAATTATGCATTTTCTAAATTAGCTATAATTATTGTGTTTAATATAAAATGCTCAAGGTTTTTGCTTGGAGCTTTGTTGTTTTTTTTTTTATATTATAGGGGGCAAACGAACAGGTGGGTCACCTGATGGTAAGTGATCACCGCCGTCCATAGACACTAGCAACACCAGGGGAGTCGCAAGTGCGTTGCCGGCCTTTTAAATATGTGGGCCTCCGGCGCTCTCACTGACCGAACAAAACACAACAGTGCAAGCACTGTTACTTCACGTCGGTTTTCTGTGAGAGGGTGATACTACTCCGCGCGCCGGGCGAGCCGACACATTCATGCTGAAACCAGTAATAGCTTCTATTTATTAACAATGTCGAACATTGCTTCAAGCATAGTAAAATTCTTTTATACGCTGATGATATGAAAATCCTCTGCCCCATTACCGAATTAAATGATACGTTTTCTCTTCTGGCCGATCTGAATAGGTTTCTAAAATATTGTCAACTTAATAAACTTAATTTAAATGTTTCCGAATGCTTTAAAATGACTTACACTCGTAAACTTAAACCAATTTAATTTGATTATGCTTTAAAAAATACTATCCTTAGCAGAGTCGATAAGATAAACGATTCAGAAGTAACGTTTGATTCCAAATTACTTTTTGATCAGCACATTGATGCTACCGTCAAGAAAGCATCAAAAGCTCTTGGATTTGTTATACGTCTTTCATCAGAATTGAAATGCATTAAAACTTTAAAGATTCTTTATTGTGCACTTGTCCGTAGCCACCTTGAGTATGCTTCCCAAGTATGGAACCCAAATTACGAAGTCTATATTAACCGTATAGAACGCATACAAAAGAGATTTTTTAGATATATCCAACACAAAAACAGCAAGATTATGCTAACTATTTCATTAACTGTAAACATCATCATATTCTTCCTCTCCACGAACGTAGACGAATCGCTGATATATCATATCTCTTAAATATCACTAACGGTACAGTAGAGTACGCAGAATTACTAAGTAGCATTAATATACGAGTGCCTACTAGTTCTACTAGAAATAAATATCCTCTAAATGTACCGTTAGTGAAATCATCGTATCGAAATAATTCATTCTTAATTAGTGCCAGCAACCAAATTAACAGCGTCTCGGAATTCTTTGATATAGACCTCTTACACACAGTGTATCTCAAACTTAAGAAAGTCATGACCAGTACTTTTTTTGTAATTAATTATTCTACCAACTCGTTTCATGTTATAGGTACAAATTTATATAAGTGTGAACATTTAAATGGCTTTATTTATGTTATGACTTCTTTATTTGTTCTTTTGTTCGCTGTAAGATCACCGATGATTCTAAAATAAAATAAAATAAAACACATTAAAATTATTAAATAAACGAGTATTTTATACAGTCATATAAATAAATGTATTATTGCAAGCATAGACAAAATTCGTAGCGATAGACGCAAAGTGGAATGACACAAAATGTCAGTGCCTATTGCGGGAAATTTAAAAAAATAATCCGGCGTATCTGCCGCTTTCGGGCGTATATTAATAAATTAAATATAAGTAACGAATACACCACTTGAACTACAGTAAAACAGAGAGATATATTTATAATTACAAGAAAACAACGTCATCACAATCTCTACGTAGCGTGCTTGTGACTCGGTAAAGATATATTGATTTCTGTTAATGTTTCAATTATTGTAAATACAATTTCTGCTAACTCCAAACAATAAGTTTGAGATAAACTTTTTTGGCAACCTTTATGAGGGACAAAAAGTGGTGGGGGTAAACATTGTGTCGGATAGAGTGTTTTAACACCGATTCTACTCCGATCACCGAAGTTAAGCAACGTCAAGTGCGGTCAATACTTTGATAGTATCTGAAAACTCTGCATGACGTTGGCTTTTGGTTGTATGTTTTTAATTAAAATATTTCTCTGTAATAGTTAAGTTTTACTTCTCTCGTGTGCCTTTACGACACATCCTGTTGTTTTAATTGTGCGTAATTTCATGATTTTATAAAAATGTGTTGAAGATGGAAATGATGACTCTAAGTAATTGTTAGAAGACAGATATATAATATACCATCGCGTAGTTTCCTCTAGGCAATTTTAAAATATATAGTTCTGCACATTATGAATTTAAAATTATGTATTATAATTTAGAAGAATTAAAGCAACACACAGGCAACAAAAGCGTTTTTATATTATAATATTTAAGGATATAGATAATATAAAAAAATCCGGTTTTCCTGATAAAATTTTTCCCCGCCTAAATGGCTTGATTAGTTCTGATGATATTTTTGTACTTATGAGGTTACTTGAATTATTCTTAGTTATAGTTGAAACAGGTAGATGACGTTGTTGTCGAGATCTAGAGTTTCTTTTTCTTTCCAACGAATATTTTTTTATATATTTTGAATTTTTCTTGTAAATATACTTCTATATCTTCTTTATCTTTACATAGTATAAAATAAAGTCGCTTCCGCTGTCTGTTCGCTTAGATCTTTTCAACGGGTTTTAATGCAGTTTAGCTATTACTTGCTAGGTAGAGCAATAGGTAGAGTGACCCAAGAGGAAGGTTTGTATTTATAATACAATATTATAGTACAGAAAATCCGAAAAATTCAAAGATTTGTGCTGTGATGTCGTAGCAAACAAATTGTTGGGCGCTTAAATTACAAACGCTGGCTAAACTTTACGAGATGGATCAAATTAATGTACTACGGAATTGTGTATATCTTAAAAAGATCAATAAAAATTCCGTAATGGTATATATTTATATCTAAAGGATAAACTCAGGAATCATTTTTATCGTTTATATATCACAAAAAATATGTGTTATTTACCAAGCTATTTTATACAATAGAGTCTGCATTATTCCTTAACCAAATAAATATATTACATACGTTGTATATGTCATGTAGATCAACAGCATTTCATTAAAATGGATATCTTAGAAGTTATGAGAGACTTAGAAAGCGGAGGCACAGCGGCTTACGGGCCGCACGTTTCGTCTCGGTTGGCAGCGGTAGGCGGGCGCCGGTTGTGCTGTGTACCTATAAATAGCCGATAGCCTATCGATGGCCGCACCTCGCTCTGCATCTTCAATGCGGCCATGGTCCAGGGTTATTTTACAGACGTCTGGAAAAAGGCCATAGTAATAGGTACTAACAATCCTGGAAAAAAAGCTACGCTTCCCGATAGCTATTGGCAGATTAGTCTTCTTGACCCACTCGGTAAAGTCTATGAACCGCTCCTTCTGAACCGTCCCCAGATCACCAGGTCTGATTTGAATCTGCTACCACCTGAACAGTTCGGCTTTCGAGCTGGACACTTTTGCACACAACAAGTGCACCGCCTCTCGGAGCACATTCTACATAACTTTACAGAACCTAGAATATTTTATTGTACTCTCGCGATCTTCTTCGATGTAGCTAAAGCTTTCGATAAGGTTTGGCACGCAGGACTCGTTTATAAGCGTCTTCCCCGGTAGGTTAGTTCATATCATTTGTGACTACCTCTCGGATATAACTTTCCGCTTCAGAGTGGAAGATGAACTCTCCCGACTTCATCCGATATGCTCAGGTATTTCCCAGGGTTCCACTCTTGCACCTTCCATGTTCAACTTGTACATTATCGATTGTACTCGATCCCCGGGGGTCGAAGTAAGTTGTTACGCTAATTATATAGTCATCTTTGTTTAAGGCAGGCAGAGAGTCCACCTCAGATCACGCATCCATCGTCCCGTTCGTAATCTCGGCGAATGGTATCGTAGATGACGTATAGAAGTTAATCCAGATAAGAATTCCGCAGTACTCTTTGACTCCTATAATAAGCCAAACACACTAAAACCTCTCAGGCTATTCGATGTAGACATCCCTTGGCCCACCGAGGTTAAATACTTCGGTGTCACTCTAGACAATAAACTTACCTTTAAAGTTCACATTCAGAAAGTGTGGAACAAGACTGCTATGGTCTTGGACCGATTACATATACTATTTATTATGTTCATATTGGACAGCTCTAAAATGGTACCAATATCTTATTAAAATACTAAAGTCATCACAAGATATTGTCCAATAATTTTCCACTTGATAATGCTAGTAATGATCTTCAATAAAGAAGCTCGCTTGTTAAACTAGAAAGAAGAAGTGGGCAATGAAAATTACATTTTTGAAGAAAAAGAACTTTCTCAAGATATTCGGAAGATATGTAAGTGTTACATAAAATGTCAACAGGTTGTGACCTAATTGAAGAAATGCGATGAAAATCACAACCCCTAGAGCAACAGCATTTATCCAGGGAACTCATTATACAAATTTTTTTTTTTTATATATTATAGGGGGCAAACGAACAGGTTGGTCATCTGATGGTAAGTGATCACCGCCGCTCATAGACACTAGCAACATCAGGGGAGTCGCAAGTGCGTTGCCGGCCTTTTAAATATGTGGGCCTCCGGCGCTCTCACTGACCGAACGAAACGCAACAGTGCAATCACTGTTACTTCCCGTCGGTTTACTGTGAGAGAGTGGTACTACCCCGAGCGCCGGGCGAGCCAACCCATTCATGCTGAAATCAGTAATAGCTTCAGCGTAGCTCTACCACCTACAAACCTATTCGGTAGCTTAACCATATACGAATTCTACTCGATCCCAACCATAATACAAGCACGTAGGATACATTCCCAAAGTTAATCTAATGAAATCGTCTCTTAATTATCTATATCCAGTGAGATATCAAACCTCAGATCGCTCGAAGCGTAATAGTTTCACAAAGTTAGAGGCATTGTTACCGTGTTTGCAACGACAGCTCGGGAGCGGTCCGGTATCGCTATTTCCATTAAGTATGAGATACTTACGCACTTTGTACTCCTATATATTATCATTAGCGGACTCGGTATGCAGACGTTGTCTTGCTACATGGAGTTAAAAAATATTGAGACATATTGGGGAGAACAAAAAGTAAAAAAAATAAAATAAAAATATAATTCCTCTTTTTACGTCGATTATAACCTTATCGTCTGCCAACGGATTATCCCGAATACGCATGTTTCAGAAAATACTAAAAGGCCTTGGGAATGTTCCTCCCGATGTAACTGTTCACATCAGACATAGTACTCGTAACAAATATGCGCTATGTAGAACTAAATGAATGAAACGATGCAATGCCGCATCACCGGCGCCATATTTTATTTATTTATTTCAAGGAATATCAACAGCTGGTAATATACAATTCAAAATACAATATACAACTTAGAGGTAATTAGAGATATTCACAAATAGACAATAAAGTACTTATAAGAATATATATATTAAGTGTTAGGCAATAATGTCAAAAAATGATTTGATGATGGTTTGTCTCGCTGCATTCACTGGAGTATTAAAAAGATATAAATTGAATTGCTTACTGAGTTTATTATAATTACAGCTAATTCGCACAATGTAACTATTACTTCTATAGTTGGTGTTTGAGTGAGGGACATATATCAACTAGCTATGACAGAGAACAGTGGACAAAGTCCTTAAGTAAATTTTCGAGAGCAGATCTGGACAATCAACCTATTTATATAGAAAATAAACGTATGTAATTAATAAAAACCATGGAGCCTGTATCAGACTGGATTATTATTTAGTCTACTATTTAGAAACATTACGACTTAAGTCGATGAATACGGTGTTAGAGCACATTACCAGTGAGCCATTATCATTTCAAATTCTAGATCAATTTTATGTAAGAACGTTTTCTTTTTTGAAGTAGATATTCATACAAATCATTAGCAAATTATCCTTTTTATGCACTCATACGCCAATGAGTAAGTAAATGGTAATAACGAATGAAGAGTCGAGCAGAACCACTGTAAAATAAACGTTATAAAACACACACACACATAAATCACCCTCTTATACACCGCAGACACCCTTTTTATCATAATAATTAAGCCTCGGTAAATGTTTACAAACACATAGAAAAAATTCGAGTTATTTCTAATGAAATACTCCGAAAGTAAACACATAATGTAATTTAAACGTCTCTATGCGGCCAGGGGGGTGAGGGGGGGTGTTAGGTGGGAGGGAGAGGGATTTCGGTGGAGGGAGAAGGGGAGGGGTAGCTGGTTGCAGAATTTAATATTGGCAGCGCGCGCGGGTTAAGGCGATGTGCAAATAAAACTCCGCGAGACCGCATCGCCAACCTGTTAAGGGGCATAATCTAACTAATTACCTGTATTACTAATAGCTTTATTAACAAATATGCAATGATTTCTCATTATACTAAGTAAGAGCGAATCCCTCGTCATGTAATTTATACGGTAACTCAGCAATTCCTCTCTGAAGAGTTCCAACTTTCTTCATGGAACTTTTATAACTTCTCCCAGCGGACTTAAATGATTTTCAGTCATATATTGTTATACCGCGTCATTAGTTAACTCATTCAAATTTTCATACTATGATTTACCAAGGCGTTAATTGTAGTTAGACGCCTTAGCAGTGTCGGTCACCTTCAAACAACTTTGAGCAATGATGGCATCATGCAAGTTAATTGTTTATAGCTGTGGTATTCATTGCAATGACAATTATCGTCATGGTCGTATATTAACTGCTGTAAAAAATAGCGAAAACATCGATCCTATACGCCTTATGATCAAAACACCTACAAGTGGCTCTCTCTCGGTGTATCTGCTAAAATTATAATCAACTACTAAACAATATTAAAAAATCAAACATAAAATATTATAAAAAATAAATACAATCGAGTTTCTTGGCGGTTGTAGTTAATAACAATGACTGGAATGTTTACCAAATCGAGGGTAGCCTCTTGATCTCGAGCGATTTTTTTTTTTTTTTTTTTATATTATAGGGGTCAAACGAACAGGTGGGTTACCTGATGGTAAGTGATCACCGCCGTCCATAGACACTAGCAACACCAGGGGAGTTGCAAGTGCGTTGCCGGCCTTTTAATATATGTAGATTTTGACCACGTGTTTACTTCTTTTACATTACTTCCATAAATTTATAAGGCCTCGACAAAAATCCACAGTCTATCTATTCATACTTAATAATACTATAAATGCTAAAGTAATTTTATTATAATTTCATGACTAAGCCTCTGAACTGATCACAATGCAATTTGGCGTAGAATTAGCCTAGAACCAGGAAAAAAGACAATTTTTATCTTGAGTATATCGATAAATACACACAAGTAAATGTGTTTTTCAACTAATTTGAAATATTACGTATTTAACGGTAGAAGCAATTCATACGGCATATTTTTGTCTTGACATTATTGTAGTTATTTAAAACTTTAGTATTTATAAAAACTATTGTAGTTATTTTACATTTGTGAGTCCTGGTCCTTAAGTTCATGTCTGCGGATATTTTTACAAACGTTATTACTGCGGCTCGCGCGCCGCTTTACCTTACTTTATTAAATTGTCGACACGAGGGTCGCGCGACCGCGCCCGCGCGCCCGCACCCACGCGCCCGCGCCCGCGCTCTCTCGGGCCACGCAGCGGTTTATTAACCGCCCGTCTGTGTTCACCCACTTTACTCAACAAATTGCCCACGAATGTACTCTTGAATGTGATGTGTAATATTTGAATAATCGTTTTATTATAGGTTTTAATGCTTTAGTCCCCACATCTTAAGGATGAACATTTCATATAATATTTGAAATGTTTGTAAAAGTTTGTGACAATATGAATAACTGGCTTTTGCCCACGCCTTAGTTTGTGTTAATGTAGATTTTATCTGTCCTTCAGAAATGGTATATTTTTCTGGATAGAAGATACTACGCCATGTAGTGTACTGCACTTCTGACTGCATGTATACAAAATTTTATGATGATCGGTTCAGTAGTTAACGCGTGAAAACGTAACAAACAAACTTACATTCGCCTTTACAATATTAGTTAGAAAACAATTTATACGATTCTATTTAATGGTCGCCTAATTAGCTATTTACAAGCACCCATTGATGCATTGTTGCTATTTAGAACCAGTCATCCTCTATGTTTAATTATCTTCAGCTGTGACGTCACTGAACCACAAATCATATTTTGGTCTGGTTTTAGAATGAAGAATAAAAAAATATCTCATAGAAAGTTAAGAGCTCGCAGTGCATATAAATATAGGTTATATCAAGAATTTATTTACAATAATATAAGCCATACTTAACGTAGAGTTAAACGGCCATATATTACAAAAAGAATTAACGAAAAGAAATGGATCTAAAAAACATTAAACATCTTGTCACAGATTGAAATTTGATATCCTTAGTAAGACACTAAATAGAGTAGACTCAACTTGTCTTACTTTTCCACATTCCTCTGTCAGTTCAGGCATTTAACGTGAAGCGGACATCAAATAATTAAGTAAGCTTCTGGAATTCCTCCACATTCGTCTTTATTAAATTTCTAGTAAATAAGAATCTGAATAGACAATTATTTTTTCTATAATGTTTATTTGTCAGATTATACGCTTTTAAAGAACAATCATATTTGAAATTAGGATTTTCGAAAGTTGTTCTTCGAATCGAATAAACTCACAATAAATATTATTAAACCTAGCCATTTATATAATAAATAATTGCTCTTTTGAAACTCATATTAAATTTGATAAAAATTAATTTTCTAAAGTACACAATGGGAAACAAACATTTTAAAATAAAATGTTAGTTACTTGAAGTATTATTACCTTGCGATGATATGACTATACAATCGCGTACATGTGATTTCTACATTACCCAGCTGTGTTGTGGTCAGTATTTAACTCTGTTCAGTCCTTTGGATGTATTGATTAATACTATACTTTATTGGTATTATCAAATGAATAGTGTAATGACACGGGTAAAAGAAATAATTCATGGTTTTACAAATCAATATATTTTGAAATATCGCATCATAATCGAGAGTAGTTCAAGTAACACCTAGTTAATAAAACTAGAAGAGCTCAAAGAGCATTATTAAAAGTTATGACTTTGAAACCTATTCTGTTCTCTATTCAGGAATTTTATTCAATTTGCAAATTATTATCTGTTCGTATATTATTGCCCGCAGCTCCGCATGCGTTTTTTTTATAATTGTAAATTACTTTTTATAACGTTAGCTATCTGTCAGTAAAAGTCCCATGAAAATAGGTCCAATCGTTTTGGAGATAGTACTACAGACGAAGCCACAGATGACAGCTAGTCTAAAATAAAGTTGCCTATGTCACTCGCTGTAATTTTAACTATACGTCGGTGAAATTTCTGTCAAAATCGGTCCAGCCGCTTCGGAGATTACCCGGAACAAACAGACAGACAAAAGTTTTAAAAATTGTGTTTTTGTTATCAGTATCGTGTATACGTTCATATCCAATCAGTAAAAAGTCGTTATTTTGATATTACATACAGACAGTTCATTTTTATTATATGTATAGATTAGTTATATCGTGTACCCTTAGGAAGCAAGGTATGTCCTAGTGAGTTCAGAAGAATAGAACTAACAAGTCATCATTATTTAAGCTCTGTGCTACATAACCAAAACTCTTCAGATTTATTCATTAATTAAAAACGGGTGCCAAGAAAATATTTGAAATTGACTTTTGGACCTAATTTATGAGGAAACCGAAGAACTTCTGTCTTTTGCATAGTTTAGCAAAAATTGATTTTTTAAAACCATAGTAATATGAATGTACGCTATAATCCACACAAACACAACACACACACACACTCACGCTAGCTCAGTAGCATTTACTTTTGTAGTATCTTGTTTTATATTCGTTATATAGGTATATCGACTCTGTATCTATTATTGTTATTTAAAATGTTATTATAAAAAAAAGGTCTGTATGTACATGTACATATTTCCAAATGCTGTGCTATTCGTATAAACCAATGACTTCGACAATGGCATTTTTAATATTGTTGTTTATCTGTTTATTACGTCCGAATTTTACTTAAATATATATATAATTTATAACCTATTAATATTGCGCACAACACGTTGAGTAATTATAAAACGAATTATTGAAACTCAATGCATGTTGAACATTTTTTTACCATTTAACAATTTACATTATATCATAATATAAAATATCACAAAAACAAAACAAATATTAAATGATAATTATGTAATTC
Organism: Antheraea assamensis; assembly: GCA_035772565.1. Lineage (NCBI taxonomy): Eukaryota > Metazoa > Arthropoda > Insecta > Lepidoptera > Saturniidae > Antheraea > Antheraea assamensis. The sequence goes on along the minus strand of JAQQSE010000097.1, from coordinate 2,126,193 downwards.
TCAATCGCTTAAACTTTCTATCAGTATCATAACATTCCGAAGTTAATAACTTATAAATATTAATAATAATGTTTTAGAACTCATAAAATAACAAAAAATGAATTGAGTATAAAGAATGTTGTAGTAAATTTGGGAGCGACACGTCGCTAGTCCAACGACAAAGAATAGTTATTTCAGTTACAAATACTAAACTCCCACTGTCATTGTATTACAATTTATTTTCACTTATTGTTCTATATCTATGCGTTAACCTTCTCGTCCATATACATATAGGAGGTATTCAGAAGTTTCGTTACTACTTGTAACTAACTCACGAAACTTAGAATTACTTGATTATTTTTTATATTCATAAATATTTTTTCTTTTCTGCTCTATGAGATAGAGATAGATTGAGAATCAAACCGACCGATCACCACATATTATCGTTTACAAATGTCTATCTCTCCTGTTCTTACAATGTACTTGTTACTGGCTTTAATTTTGATTGCGATATTTTCAAATACAATATATTAAAAACCGATTAATGTTCATGTAAAATAATGTTAATGCGAACTGTAATAAATGTACATACTCAATTATTATTAAAAATATTTCGAAGAACCGATTTCATTACCGTTAGCTTTTGTAATTAACGCCATCTATTGAGTAGAAAGTATAATATCAATTCAAAAAATAAAAAAAATATATATGTAAGATAAAATTATTTATATTTAAAAAATATATTATGATGTAAAATTTGTATCAATTTTTTTTAAATTTATTACTGTGGTTGCCAGATGTCATATAGAACCATGTATTGGCATCATTAACAACTTAATGTTACTACTCTCTCATAGATGGCAATATACTTTTAATAATTGTACTTACTAGAGGTCGCTAAAAACAAGTTTGTGGCAAAATATAATGGGTGTATAATATATGTGTGAAAATATAAAACCAAAGAGGAAACCCATTCTTATCAGGCGAATTTATGTGCATTATTAAGTGCATAGAAAATCCCCGAATATTTCGTGTATGTTTCTAATTTATTTACGGGCGAGTACAAGTTTCTAAGAAAATAAAACAAGAGTGAAAATGTATCATTATAATGATATATTGTAACAAGTTTACTCTTTTAGCGATATTATTTATAAATAAGCTACTTTTAGTTGGGTTTTAGAATAAATTGTATTTTGTGTTGGTTACATAAACCTCTAAATATTTTCCGAAGTCAATAGTATTATTGTTAGTGTGTTTTACATTCTTGTAGACATATGCGGTTATCCAGAAATAGTACAAGCCTTTAGATATGATGAGATTATCGCAGCTGCTCCTCATAATCATAACACCAAACTGTAAGCATCCTCCTGTTGGATAATATATGTAGTATCAACACATTCTATGAAAATATTTCTTACTACAAATTTGATCAAGCATAAATTTTACTTACTACACTTCGAAGTAAAATACAGCCTCACGAGAGCTGCTGTTTTATGCCAAAAATACGTGTGGTGGAAATCTACACGCAGTGGAACCATGTGCAAGGTTGCAGGTTCTATCATTCATAGGTAATTTATTTTTCAAAATATACGATTTGAAAAGAATTCGTGGGTACAAACCCGAATCTACTGACGGCGGATCGATGTTTCAGTGGTCTTAATCGTTCTTCCACTAATATTGTAAGAAATAAGAATCTATTAGAGATTAATTGTAGATAAATTATTTTTGTCTATATTAAAGCCTGTCTCTATTACTTTTAACAAATTTAAATGTAAACCTTAGTCAACCAGTACTACGAACCAAGGAGCAAAAATACTTAGACTATTATTGTATAATAAATAAAGAAACGGCACACCTTAAAATTCAATTAAAAGCAGCTATCCGCATTCCGCATAGTAAGGAAGACGAAAGACGAGACGATAGACAGATTAAATCCAAGCATCCAATAAACGTTCCCGGCAAAGTAACAAGATTGTATTTAAGTTGCGCTCTGAGAGGGCCCGTAATGAGGTGGTTACATAAAATGCTCTCTATAAAGAGCCAATGAGCCAATCCAATAAAGTTGCGGGGCGGACCGGGGGCGGGGGGTGCTAGGGGGAGAGGAGGGGAGCTCCAATAAAGCCTCATATCTCGAGCAATTACGAGAAAACAAATGAGAGCTAACGAAATTCACCTCGCAGGGGGATCACTCATGGAATTAGGAAAGACGTGGAGATAACTGACCAGGTTCTTATTTAACATTGTTTTGGACGAGTCTTTGTTGTACATTTGTCAATGATCAAAGTTTGGACATGTAGACGATTTACTCTGCTATTCCTTTTGTTATTTTTTACATTATTTCGTTTTAGAAGTGAACATTTCTTATGGGGGGTAAACCGCTTCGTTACGTAACGCGTTACGGCGCCAGTGGGTCTGGCTTTCCTTTCTCTCACGCATACGGCAACGGTAGTTGTACATATCCAAGAATAAAATATATCTTATAATCAATAATTCCTTATGTTATCATGTTAATATACATAGGTGGTAGAGCTACGCTGAAGCTATTACTGGTTTCAGTATGAATGGGTCGACTCGCCCGGGGTAGTACCACCCTCTCACAGAAAACCGACGTGAAGTAACAGTGGTTGCACTGTTGCGTTTCGTTCGGTCAGTGAGAGCGCCGTAGGCCCACATATTTAAAAGGCCGGCAACACACTTGCGACTCCCCTGGTGTTGCTAGTGTCTATAGACGGCGGTGATCACTTACCATCAGGTGACCCACCTGTTCGTTTACCCCCTATAATATAAAAAAAAAACATAAAACTTAAGTAATAACCTAAGCTTTTCTCAAGTTGAACAATTTCAATATTAAATAGTTGAACTTAGATTACTTTAAGTTATCAGTTCTGTAGGACGTCCCGAGACGCACACGTGTTTTCTATTATTGTTTCCTCTTCTGTAGTTTTACAATACAATACCAATAGTGAAAACACAAAGCAAACAAACTCATTAATAAAACAAAATATTAGATAAACATAAAACCTTAAAGGTAGTTAATTGATTCCATGTTATTCCAGAAATAAATAGCTTGTATTTTTATATTGTAAATTTTATTCGAGTATTTTACAATAATGTTCCCAATGATTTAATTTATTGTGAAATATATTTCATAGTGAAAGTAATTTAAAAAGAATTATATTATAATAACGCGTATTGTTTTTATTTAACTTTATACAAACAGCTTCATGGTTATCTCTGTTCCTCACGAATGCCAAAGGGCTGTGTGCCGGTTGTTTTAGTGTTTTTTTTCAGCGGCTTTGACTTGCAAATTGTGACGCGCTCCAGGCCGCTGTCGCGCCACCGCTCGGAGCCCACTGTAATTATAAATACAATTCGAAGCTAGCGCCTAAGCGACGGATAGTAGAAACTTTCTACATTAGGTAAAAACGAATAGAATACAATATCCGTTACTATACATATTTAGTATATTTTACTTGCCTTGTGCAATTCTTTTGAAGAAATATAATGACATTACAAAGTGAAATATTTATACACTGTGGCTTAAATTGTGTTATTACAACACTGGCTATTAGATACTAGATGTCACTTACGTACATTACGTGGTTAAAAACTTGAAATGCGAAACTTTATTTTACCACATTATTTTCAGTCTTTTCTACTAATAATGTACATAGAAAACCTAATACTCAAATATAACTATTTCCAAAAAATCATAAAAAATTAAATGTTTTGATAAGTTTTATATCTCGATTTTTTTAATTCATAGCGTTCGAAGGTAGAACTCTCAGTGAAGGAGGACATTATTTTATTTTTATTGGTTATTTTCCTATTTTTATCTGATGAACAACAGTCTCATAGTAAAAATCCGTTGTTGAGCAAGCAACAGCAAGCAGTTTGTTGAGGCAGTCACCGTTGTAATCTAGTCCTACTACTAAAATTAGTCATTCACCATTTTCTAGAACATGTACAAATATTAGTGGCATGAGATTAAACGATCCTGTCGTTGTACATCATATAAATGTGACAAAATATCGTAAGACTAATTAAGGTTAAATTATATATGAAATTAACAGAACATCGACACACGTACACACGCTGAGGCCTGTAATGATGCTTTAAGATTTATTACAATAATCAGTGAGTTAATTCACGTTGTATTTAGTATAATTGCTATAACGTGACGGGAGCGCTCAGTGCTCGCCGCTCGAGCGCCCTCTGTGCCCTCTAACACTAATGAACGTTTCGACTTGCTTATTATAATTATTTGTTTTATTTCTTCTACTGTTTACGCTTCACTTTTTTATTATTTTGTATAATTTAAATGACATATTTTAAAGTTTTAATTGATTATAAGAGCCAGCTTGTTATTGTATTAAGCTTTCCAGAACAGAATTACAACAAGGAGCGGACGGAGTATACACAGTAAAAACAAGAGCATGAATTGTAAAGTGCTTCAAAAATTATCATGTATGTCTTGCGTTTAATGAACGGCCACTTTATTAAATCGAATTATTATTTTGGTATAATATTTATTCATAACAAAATAATTATATGTACATATAATAAAATCACGGAGTAAACTGAGAAACAAAATAATTGAGGAATAAAAAACAAAAAAGCTTTAAAGTATTTTTTTATGATTTTTGATTGTATATCTCTTTGTTAAAAACGACTGAGCCTAATGAAAGATTTATATGACATATTGTTATGATTTTCTAAAGCTGATGATGACAAAACAAGATTGCAAATAAAAAAAACAGATAACTTACTTTGAAACGACTTAGGATGCTTTGCAAATGAATAAGGTCGCGGGCACCAGCTAGTTGACATTCAAACCAAAAAGCAAATATTAGTTACTAGTTTTCTTAAAACTAAGTACCTGCATGTTTTGTTAATTTAATGTATATATTATCATTAAAAAATTAATGAATTTATAGGAAAGAAGCTGCGAGTAAGAACTATTCGTATTACATAAAGTGTGAAAAAGATACGACCATAAATAACGTTACATACATTTTATAATCACACTCTGTAGTACATCTTTCTTGTTAGCATATTAAACTATTTGCTTTTTTTACTGAAAATGAAACAAAAACCTCCTTTTACATAAGCATATTACCTGCAATTCGCGATTATTAAATAAATCTCATAAACTCCTATGGCATAATGTTTACTGGTAGCTAGTTTTCTCTAACTGCAAGATATGGTCACCAGTTTGGTTTTATTGATAAATCCTATCATCCCAGTTTTACGAGGTTTTTCCAACATCTTTACAATTAAATATAATTTCGTCCACTTATCGCTCTGAATGTTGTTACGGTTAGGGATCTACGTCACAATCACCAAACAGCGACAGTGTCCAGTGTAATAACGGTATCTAGTTCTAGATAAAGCACCTAACTAAGTTCTATGTGATTGGTTATTCTGTAGCAAACTTCACGCGCTCTACGGCAATATTTATTACAATCTTGCACTGGTGCTCTAAATTAGAAGAGAGATATCGTTGTAACAACCAATTCTCTGCGTTTCCAACTTTAAGTGAATGAATACATCAGATATCGATAATTTTTGTTCTTTGTGAACGTGTTGGATGCTAATAGATATTGTGGGTATTTTAGTTTTTTTTTTTCGAACTGACTACACTGATGACCCTTAGGCTTCTACAGTTTCACCGGACTACTAAGGGGAGCGCTTAAAGCACTCAACCGATTTTATATAGGCAACCAGCACAAGGACGTACGGCGCGCCTTGGCTTGGACTGCTACCGAATATCCCGATTCTAACTAAGCTAACTATTATATCATACATATATGGACTCGTGAAACATACACGTGTACCTACCGTACATGTTTCGCGAATTTATACATGTACCATGAATCTGACTATCAAGTTAATTTAAGCTAACTCCGTTCGAAAAGGGATTAAAAACAAACGCTACCACATGTTTGTAGGGTGATTTCTGTTGTGTTGTAATAACTAGTGTTTGAAAATTAATTCAATGTCACTGTAGTCACGGAAGCAACGTGCTCGAGGGCTCCATTCCGGAAGATCTTTTTTTTATGCACAATCTCATCTGATGTTAAATGGAGATGTGGTCTAAGATGGTAGTCACGCTAAACCTAGAGGGAGACTGGCTCTCAAGTGCAACTGCCGAAACATACTAACAGGTGCTTGGCGACAGATTTTCAACTTGAGGGTGGTTTGCTAGCCAGGCGGACATAGAAAAAGCCCTACCACCATGCAACCATGCATCGGCTTGAGCTACTGCCGAGGGGGACCTAGGTGTGTGTGCTGGGGCAAAATTCACAGCCAAGTCGCAGCGGCGTGATCTGTGATTACGCGGGCGTGGGCGCGCACACGCTCTGTTTCGAGGGACGGAAGGGTATTGAAACGTCTTTTGTAACGCGGCGCGTCGGGTACGGTGTAATAAGTCGCGGCGGATACCACTAACGGACTGGGATAATTCATAACTCTATCGAAATAACTACTTGTGAGTGGTTTGACGTACTCCCAGATAGACGCCATCTCCAGGTCCCTATGGAGATCGACTCTCCGGAAGTACCACGGGGCACCTACCGCCCTACGTAGAAAACGGTTCTGTAGCTTTTGTAATATTTCAAAGTTATATCTTGACATATACGCGAAAATGGTACAACTATATGTCAGAACGGATACACATCTTATACAAGGTTATCTTATGTCTCAGGGACAGGTATTTTCGACTTACTGTTCGTTGTAAATGGATATCAAACACAGTACTTTATTCAGAAGGAATATCATGTTGTTACAATTCGTCTCGGCATTGTTGTGACATACTAGCTGACAATAGAAGTGTCCACTGTCCAGTAACTTTTATGTTTAGTTGGACGGAATTCATGTGGTTCATTGAAATGAATTGGAAGTATAAGTGTGACGTATTTTATGAACGAGCCCTAATAATGTGTGAACGATTAAGGCACAGTAATGCGTTGGTTCCGTGACTTTCATCAACGTTTAGTCGCAAGTGGTTAATTACCCCGCGTATAATTGTAATTTGGAATCAACCTCTTTGTTTTTATTATAATTACCCAGAAGGGAAACATATTTTACTCAGACGGTTCTGTTAGAGACGTATTATATTAATATATCGTTCCAGTTTAAATACAGTTACACAGGAAATTAAGTAACTACATGACCTAAGGACCCGTTTAATGTAGAATAACTGACTCACAATTGCTGCAAGTCGAGGCTGGTTGTTAACCAAGAGGCTCGAGAAATATCATCATCACGCTGTACTTGCTTCATTATTTGCGTTGATCAGTAGGGTTTTTTTACAAATATATTAGCAAAATAGCTATTCAAAGAGCATTATTTCCAATTTACCAAAACGCGTGGTGAATGACGTCACTCACATTGTCTTAAAATGGTAAATAACGAATAATATGTATAAATTGTTTTGTAAGAATTATCAGTAAGGCGTTCTACAAGTGTATTAACAAAATCTCTATTCGAAGTAGATTCGTTTTCATTTTTACTAAAACACGTGACGTGTGATGTTACTCTACTCTACTATAGTTACTCGCCAATATAAAAGCGCTGCCGCTCGGACTTCAACTGTTGGTCCGAGCAAAGCTCTGGTGTAAACGAGAAATAACAAGTTAATAAGTTAATAAGAATATTATAATTTATTTATCATGTTTTGTAAACTATTTTAATTAAATTAAATTCAAGTTAACATATAAGCCAATGAATTTGGTCATGTGATATTTTATATTTTAAAATGAAAAAAAAATTACTTGACAAATCAATAATAAATACGTCTAATTTCATAATTTACGTATTATTTTATATACATAGGTATTTTGTGATTTCGTTCGAATAGATGATAAGTTTCCCGATTTGCTTACAGAATCAAAGGAAAGTTATGACGCGGGTTTTAATCACTCCGCGATGGATGTCAGTGTTATGCACCACCGGTAGCGCTTTATGTATAATGTTATTTACAAATATAAAATGCCCGCGAATTCGTTCTTTCATAAAAGTTTTTAATATTTTATCTAAATTTTAGCTTAGTAAGGGAAATGTTGTCCTTAGTGCTTAAGTTAACTTCAACTACTTTACCAATTTTAAATTAGTGTATTTTAAATATCATCTCTACTATAGAGCGCCTTTAAAAAACGTAACGGTCTGTAACCAAAAGAATAATATTCCAATAAGTCTGGTTATAATCAGTTCAGCTGATAGAGAAATAACATTTAAATACTAATAGAACAGTGATAGTTCAGTAACTAAATCTTTACATAGCATTGTTGGGGGATAAATTACCAAAACTCCTTTAGTATCGCTCAACCACGCCGTTGCTTAATAATAAGAAAATGTCATGCTTCTAGACTCAGTGGCTAAAGCGGTGCGATGAGTGAGTTAGTCTAAAATTTTATTAAATAGAAGTTGCATTATCAAAAGACGTAGATAAGTGTTTTAAAACTTATGTTTCATTGTCTCAATATGATGTTTTATATAGCAGCTAATATAGCGTGTGTTAAATTTCTACGCAAGAGCAATTGGCGTGTATTGAAGTTGGTACCTACGTAGAGCATACAGTTTAGGTTCTACGTCTGCAAAAAATATTAATCACTACACTCCATCTAGAATCGAGTGAAGGGTATAAAATCGTAGCGAAAAGGAATGAGATACATACAGATATGCTATTCCCGTATAGTTTACCATATGAGAACAATTAATGTAGTGGCTATTACATGGTCGACCTCGGTGACGTCATTATTGGTGATCTCACAATTTCTAAGTTAGTTCACATCACATCCTTGTATGAGGTCATAGGAGTTATGACATCATGAAAGGTAATCATATTTATCGCTTGGTCGAGGATCAGATCGATACTATATTGTAATTATATTATATACGTCTTTCTAATCATCCTTTTAGATGTTTGCATAAATAGACTAGATAATAAATGACAAGTGCTGAATGAATATCGCGGTTTACTCTCGCATAAGCATCATCATTAATATTTCACGTGAATTGGCTTCTACATAATTTATACGACTTCATTTATTGTCTAATCATTTCCTTCACAAATTTAATATAAAATAATACAAGAAATTGTCTAAAATATTATTTAGTATTTATTGTATAGGTTCCTATCTAGTATGATGATTTATGTAACAAGCGTTTTCTGCACGTTTCCAAAGAGTTGTTTTACACTTTATAATTTTTATTTTTGCCATAGATACGGCGTAGATGGAATGTATGTTTCTTTGGCCCTCTCTATAATGTAAAGAGCATGTTGGATCTTCACATACGAAATGTATACGAAATATTCGCCTTAATTATAGGAATTACATATTCTATTTAATTACCTATATTAGTTTATTTAATTTATGACTAAAATTAATATCACGCTAAGCTTAGGAATGTGATTAACGGTTGTTGTGGTGCCGGAGTACGCCGATATGTAAATAATAACAAAACCATAACTTCAAGGTAATATCTAATCAGTTCAAATGCTTTTGAAAACTCTACCGTGTCGTTGCGATTTTTCCAGAAGAGAAAATTCATTCAATTCGTTCTACGTACTATATGGATAGTATTGGAAATCGTTTGACATCTTACTCCAGTCTCGAGGCGTTCTCAAGGCGTTGTCAAGATCTTCTCCACACGACTGTCACTGTTCTCTTTATGTTTCCACTTAAATTGATAAGTATGTTTATTTTTTATACTCATGAGTAAGAAATATAAAAACAAAAACAATGTTTTTATAAGAACACATTTATTTAATTCTCATTGATATTATATATTTTACTTATGCACTAACTTATGCGTTAAGTACGTAGATATATACAAATATATTAATAAACAACTTAACTCTATGTACATCGCAGGAGGTAAACTTACTTACATCAACTTAAATAGTAATTCTACAATACCAATACTTTTATATTTGAAATGATATACCATTCAAATGTGCTCAGCGATGAAGGAAATCATCGTGAAGAAGTTCATACATCACATAAAGTTAGGTATGCTTACTGCTTGTGTTTCTATGCTTCTCTGAAAATAACCAACTACGCCGCTTGATCGGGAGACACAGAACAACGCAAAAGGAAGATGGTACGATAATTGTAATTAAACTGTCTACAAACTCGGGAAGAGGTGTAGTTATAGGTTTTTTAATTTATTTAATATCTTACAGTAAACCTTACAATCTTTTTGCAAACAACATCCCATTTTGCTTCCTCAACTATTTTTCCCTCTTAATCATGTAATTCGCATAAAACTAAGCTTCAGAGTTGCCAACACTAATATAGTTATATATAATTATAACTGAATGTGTTTAACATAAATACTGAACGTACATAAATTATTTACTTAATTATTAATTTAACTATATTTTACACACAAATATTGCTTCAACACACACTGCTTTATTACGAATAATACATTTTATATACATTATTCATTTGTTAAATTATATTTATAAATGGCATTTATTATTCTATATTCTATTATAAATAAACATATCTTGTTTCATTATAAATGTAAATAAAACATCCTTCTGTCATTTTAAAAAAATGGAGATATTTTATCCAAGTTGGCGGCAAAACTCGTTCATGCCGGGAATTTACGTCTCTCATGCTGAAACGCGAAGTTTCAGATGGAATATCTCATGTTACATGATGACCGATGTTTTAGCTGGTACATTATTATAGTTCAAATAGTATAGAGGTACAAATTGCAAATGATTTTATAAAAATTGTAACTATTCAAGCGCTAGGACAGTACTGATCCGAATGTCGGGTTCATTCGGGAGCAACGCAATAAACAACGCACGTGTGAAAAGCACTACGTTATCACAAGGTTTTCCTTAAACTGTTTCGTTAAAATCTCGCGGAAATTTAATTCAACTGTAAACTTGTGTTTTTATTATTTTAAATTATATATTTAATTATATCAGACAAAATCTCTCAAGAATGAGTAATGCCGCCAGCGTTGTAGTAAAATAGTACTGGGCCACCTTGGAAATTATCCGGCATCACGACTTGAACGACTAGGAAAGCTTAATTAATGTAATCACATTAATGAAGTTCTGGACATCTTCACATTGAAGTATTGTGATTGAGATGCATAAACTAATTAGAAGTATATAAGTAAGTAAATCAAGCTTAAGTACGAAGAATATTTTATGAAATCAATAATCTTAAAATTTAAACAAATAATGCCATTATTAAAAAGTAACGAATAAATTGGTAACTAGACCATCTGTAGTCCTTTGCTTATGTTCTCGACGTGTTCCTTTGCCTTCATTCGGAGTGCTGCGATAGAGGAGGAGCGATGGTCAGGTGGAGCGGGCGGTGCAGGGGGTGCGGCCGCGGGGGGCCCAGCGGGGGTCAGGTAACTCGGGTAGCCTGATGGTGGATGGCTCAGGAATCCTGCCAATAAATTAATTCTTTAATCACATCAGTCTGTAAGAGACCCACTGCAGGGCCATAGGCCTCTTCCCGAAGGAAGGTTGGGCATAATAACCAAGCCAATCACTGATCCACAGTTCTATGTTTTCCGACACGTAATGGTATTACAAGAATATTTCTCAGGTTGAGGTTTTTTCACGATACTTTCTTTCATCGTCAGCCGATAGTGTTAACAATTCAAATTAGTTAATGTATGTAAATTCCAAAAATGAAAATACATCGGTTAAGATTGAAACGTACGTCAAAATGAGTCAGCTTATAGATTCCCACCATATGTATAGTGATCGAGAATAAGTGTAAAGCGTTGTTGGGATACGTGTTACGAGATAGCAGTTACAGTATCTCACCAGGCAGCGCAGTGAGGAGAGGCGGCGCGAGCCACGGGTCGACGGGCAGGCCGAGGCCGCTGAGGCGAGGCAGCGCGCCGGGACCGCACGCGTACTCCGAGAGCCCGAGTCTCGCCGCCTCCATCTTCTCTTGCCGTCGCCATTTTGCACGCCTGTTCTGAAACCATACCTGAAAACAAAACATATCCTTTATTATTATATCTCATAATGATAAACGCTAATGTATATTGCCATAAACGATGACAGGCGAGAAGTCTTCAATACGATTCTCGTGCATGACTGACTTTTTTGTGATGAGCATAATTGTCAGTTGTGTATCTCCTGTTAAATGTATTGTATTTTGGTATTGTGTATATGTATATCAGGTGTTAAGTTACCATAAAAAAAACTATGCTTTGGAATTAAATAAGTGTATGTAAAATTGTATGTTCATATTCATAATCATTAACTTTCTTCTTCTGTTAACAAAACGGTGAGCCACGATTACTTATATTATATTTAGTCTAATTACAAATATTGTATTTGGGTAATATATGTTTGGTATAGACCACGTACTTTAAATTTTACGGAAAATTGTTTTATATTAAAAACTTCCTAACACAAAAGATCACCACGTTTTATATTTTTTTATTATTTTAGATCATTAAGAGTGTTTAAATATAACATTGTCTGTCTGTATGCTTGTACTCGTGTTTGAGGCTTTAAATATATATTAAGAAAGATTATCGTGTAAGGACTAACTAAAAATGACTTGAAAGAAAAAAACAATCCATTTTATTTGCCACTTTCTAAAATAGGTTAAAACACAAGTGCAGCCACGGGTAAATGCTAGTAGTGTAAAAAGCTGATTTAAACGTCCATAAATCATAGTAATCGGAGTATTGTAGAGTTGTGCCGTGTTGCCGCGGTCGACGTACACACACTGATTCGTGTGTGGAAACTTAGAATACACGAAATCTATCGTGTTACTCCGAGAGCTAGACATTTGCAGTTTATAACAACTTATTTTTGGTATGTTTATATTTAGAATAATTATTAAATAAATGATCAGTATTCATTGCATTTTTTATGTTACATATTAGACCACGACATCACTATAAACAACTACGAGTTCGCTATTAGCAACACCATTTTAGCCTAAATGTACAACATCCGACGCCCGGACTATATGCAACATGCCGAATTTTTTTATATGACCAGTCATAGTTAAGAAAATTGTGAGCAAATAAAAGTGTTTTTGGCACATGTAGAGGAAGCACACACAAATGTAAATAGTGCATTTCTACAATGAAAAGTAGTAAACCAAAGCTTCAGTCCAAGTTTACTGATAAATATAAGAATCGCAATTGATCCTAATATTGATTATCATGTTTAATATGGATCCGAGTGTTGGACTACGAAATAGATGGATGAGAAAAGATTATATGTAGCAGAGATGCGAATGTTAAGATAGATATGTGGTGTAATTAGAATGTATAAGATTAAGAATGAGTAGGTCAGAGGAAGTTTGAAAATAGCACGAGTGAGAGAGAAGTTAAGGAGTAAAAGGTTAGCATGGTACGGGTATATTATGGGAAGATGTGAAAGTCATGTAACCAGAAAAGTTATGAGTATAAGGGTGGAAGTATATAATAGTATGGGAAGACTGAAAAAGGTTTGGATGGATTGTGTAAAAATGATATGTGTATAAAAGGTACAGGTAAAGGTGAATACTGAAATGACATCAACACAATAAGAAAACCTGTTATGCCAACCGTACTTAGGTGAGATAAGGGTAAGAAAAAGAAGATTGAATATCATATTTTTCAAGTACAAGCTGAAGCTTTACATTATTTATATTATAAAAATTAATGAGTCCTTAGAAAGATACTTAATATAAATGTATAAAATAAAGCTTTTTTTTCCTCACAATTACCTATTATCTAGGACCGGCAATTTCGTTCTGAAGTTTGACGAGTCGTTCCATTGCGGTAGTGTATAGTTTATATTAAATTATGTAGCGTGTTCTTAGATGACTATAACCTAATTTCATCGTATGTCAATATTTCTCTAATTTACCCAAAATTATCTGCTTATTCAAAGATTGTACATATCTATGTCCATTTGTTCTCAAAAAAACATGGATGTCAGTTTTTACCAGCAAAATTTCCTCGTGAGAAAACATTGTCAGTGGGCATAACCGAGACTGGGCTGTCTATAAAGTATAAAAAACGGATATTGAGAAAGAAAAGGAAAGGCTGTTGATGTTGAGTGATAGAGGATAAAATTAATACTACCTTTAACAATAATAAAAACTGATTAACTGAACTATTATTGTTGTCAAACTCTTAGACTAATGTCAAATTAGACAATTCCAAAACTCTCCAAAACGGAATAAATTTTACTGCCATAAAAATACAGTTTATATTACGTTTACAAGCAAAGCGAATGCGGTGTCAAATTGTAGTGTGAAATGATATATACGAGGGCGAGCAGGGAGTCAGAAATACAACGGCGGTCGCGTGTCGAGCTCGATTTCACTGCGAGACAAAATGTTACCGACATGCAACGTTTGATCGCTTGCCTGTCAGATTTGTTCAATTTGTTTGTATTTTGACTAATATTTAAAATTTTAAGACAGTTTATAAATAGCGGAGCGGGACAGAGTAGGAGCTATTTAGTGTTTGGTACAATTAAAGATGCATAATGCTATTTGTATAATATATGAACGTCTTGTTCAACAGGTGAAGGCTTTTGCAGCATCATAAAATAACATTTCCAGCTATAAGATTTTTTTAATATATCATATGGCTTACCACCACAATTTTACCTAATGTTCCATACGATGTGGCATGTGATGGTAATACACTGAATCCAACGGTCTGTCAACCAAGGACAGCCGTCCAAATACAAGTATAGCGCATGGCGATAGATTTTCAATTTGCGATTGTTAACTAACCAACCAAGCATTTGAGAAAGCCCTATCCCGGTGTTACGGTCTCATCGGGATATCTTTTTTCACCAGAAGCCTGTGACCGACGCGATGCCCATATAACTGAACGATCATCGCTTTACACTAAATATTAACTACTTAATCTTATAATAATGTTTATATCCGTGATGAAGTGAGAGTTGGAGCTTTCTTCAATAACCGGCAAGATGTCAATTACATTTATTATAAGCACTACGTAAGCAAAACATGTCACAATTATGTATTGTCTAACAGTTATTCTTACAACTGTCCATGATTTGTCTACTTCCTTTTTGTGGTACGTAACGCGTTATTATGTGTCGGTGTATAATTTTGTACTAAATATTTAAATATATACAAAGTTCTGTCAGAATTTGGTTAGCTCACTCCTTGGTATCCCACTTATGATCTAACAGCAAATGGAAGCACTTGCAAGAGTTTCGGCTTCAGAAAGCGAAGTGTTCTAATATTGGATGACTTACATGTAATCTAGGGTGTCATTCTCTGATCAGAAGTCAAACTTATTATTTGTAACTAGCCTGTGATTTATAGGTATCATCGTGGACAGACTAGACGTAGCGACGTTGCATGTAACAATGTGTGAGGTGGGGGAGCATCGTGTGGTGTGGTATCGTGTGTCGATGGTACCGGCAGACACGACACAGAGCATCGACTCGCGCCGCGCGGCGCCTCCTTACGTGTCACACTTTATTAATAGTCTTATTTTTATTGCTTTTACAGCGTTATTATATCGTTAGCAACTTCGCTGTGAAATATGCTCTATCGTCAGTTTTAAATTTGCATTAATACGGCCTAATACAATTTCCTCAAAAGAAAGAAACAAATTACTTTATCTCTTTCAAAGCATACGCTAGTTACAAAAGAGATTGCTTCTCCAATATAAACATCTCGATTATGTACAGAGACAGGGTCTATACTACTATGCATATAGTGATAAATCCGTCATTGTCATTGTTATTAGTTTATCGCATCGTATCAACAAATGTATCGTTACCGTAAAGCGTGAAAACTGACATCACAGCGAGAACCGGTGACAATATTCACCATTATTTTGTAAATTCACTGTACTTACCAGCAGGCACATTGTCGTCACTCTGTCAATAAACTATAAAAAAGTTATCAGAGTTATATAGTCTGTTAGTCACATATCAGTCTGTTGTACATAGGCATGAGCTAACATAGATATTTGTAGCGATAATATTTTATTGATCATAGCTGGCATAAGGAATTCCATTGAAAGTTCTATGAAGCTTTTTTGTTGGTTGTCAGATGTTATTATTACAAACATACAGACAGTAGGAACAATATTAACGGTAAGTTTCTGTACATATACATTTTTATATATATTATATCGATACTAAATAGAAACTCGAACCCATTACCATCAACGAGGAAACCTTACGATTTTAAAATAACATTTACCCATATAAAACTTATCCATTAACTTTAACTCAATCACAATAAAATTATTATAATATGAATAAAAATATCGTACAAAGGTCATAAAACATAAAAATAAAACGTGGAAAAAGAATTGTTTTGTTAATTAACACAAAGGGAAATTACATTGAGACGCATAAAACGACTAATTCGTGTTCATTTGAGTTGGTAAGTGCGAGTTACACACGCGATGTCGCGGCACACTACGCGACGCGACGCCACCGACACCGCGTTGGCCTCCGTGTCGAGCTCTTGCATTCAATCATCCTATGTTCTTCTTACAATAAAAAAATATTTTTCATCTATTACGGTTACAATAATTCTTTTATTTTTGTGCCAAATACAAGAGTGCGAGGATTACTGTTATATAACGGCTTTCGAAAAGCTTGCTTTAGTACGATTATGAAAAATCCTTCTCATACCTCAGGGAGAAAACACTGCTGGATAATTCATTTCACAAACTTATTGTACTTACGTATCAGAAAATCAAAGCTTTTAATGAAGAAAAAATTTGGAATAACTCTATATAACATAGTGGGAAAGCACTGTTTCATGCTACCACCCCCAGTTAGATATTCATTACTGTACATATTTTGTACAAAATAATAAGCAAGAGTTTAGGTTGCCCGTTGCACAATAAACTGAAACAGATATAAAGTGTAATAATGTATCTAAGTACACCAAAATACAGGTCAACTAGTACAAAAAGATCTAAAATTGATCTAAAAGGGGAAAAAGCGAAAAACCTCAAAGAAGAAACATGTATCTATAAATAATTCATACCTGTATGTAGCCTAGTAGCATCGAGCGTGATATTAACAACGCGCTACCACACCCTAACGAAAATGAAAACACTGTTACACGTAATTAAATAACGAATCAAATCAAACGCCAAAATGTCCATCCATCGTATTTGAGTGGACCGCGGCGCGATTCAATAAAACAGCCACAATAAAACGTAACATGGAGTCCGCCCGCGCCAACTGTCAACTCGCGATTATAAAAAAAATAGAGAAACGTCAAAACACTAACAAAGAGGTTCGAATATGACATCTGTCAGATTTGTTCGCGAGCCCATGCGATTGGACGCCGCGCGAGTTCATTCGAATTATTCGATTTGCAACGAGACATCCCCGCTGTTTGTTCCCTCGGATTGCGCTTCATTAAATTATGTTCCTTCAGTATGAAGTTTAATTGAGTGACAAATTGTCTCTGTTTGTTACATTTTTTGTTGTGACAAACACACATATCGATTGTATTTGTTTTTGATGTGGATAGTAATCGTTTATTTATTATTTAATACTGTCATTCTCCAGTCTTAGAAAAAAATAGATTCAATTAGATATCCACTCCATATTCCTAAATATATTTCTTTAATCTTTGTCTCATAATAACTACCAATTATAAATCAGTAGACATTTATGTATTTAACATACTATTGACGATCGTATGAGTTAAGGTGCCCTTGTAGGTTGTGCTCGTGGGGGGGGGGGACGCGGTCGGGAGGAGGGAGTGGGGGTGGTTAGTTAACGTGTTAGGCTCGGTGGGAGTGAAATTAAGTCGGTTAAACAGTTCGTGTTTGGAATTGTTGAGCTAATTGGTCCCGGGAGAGAAGCGTGTCTACGGATCTCATGCTTGTAGGTTAATTTACTGTGTTCTTTATTATTTAAGTATGTCTAATTATTCATTGCGTTAACTCTATATAATATTATATTCAATGTATACCTTATATGATTATCCCAGAATATAAATTAAATTTAAATATCTGCTGCTTGCCCAAGCTTATTTTTTAAAATAGCAGATCCGATTTTAATTAAGCTTAGAGGTAGAAAGAGAACTTCCTCAAATACTGTTAGACTAAATAGTAGTACGTTTTTGTATAGCGACTAAACCAAAATGATAAAATGAAACAGAGAGACATAATTTAAAGTCAGTAAAAATATCGTAGGAGTTTAGTACTTATGAAAAAAAATCAATTGGAAGAAAAACAATTTCCTTGATATATGTCTTTCTTACATGGACGAAGCCACGACCACTTACTTATTTTTAATACAAGTATTATGTATATTAGTAACTAGCAATCCGTCTCGTCTTTTCTTGACTGCTGTATACTAGTTAATGTGGCATAATAAAGATCCAAACGATTTTCTCCAAATATAATATATATTTATTTTTTTAAACGCTAGTGAAATCTGCAGATAAATCCGTTTGATAGTTTAGAAGAACTAAGGTAACAAATAGAAAGTGGAAAAAAGGTTTATAACGTCTATGAATAGTAATCGAATAAAAATACTAACAAAATGATAACTACCCGTTGAGCTGCCACATGACACGGGGACGACGCGTTAAATTTTTGTCAAGTACAAAATTCTTAATGTGCATTAATGTAATTTAAACATATTGGATGAACATCTCTATATGAATCCAATGTGAGTTTACTTAAGCAACGGTAAAACGTTAATGAACTGGCTCAACATACAAATTAATTATAAAATATGTACGATTATAATAAACTTTACATTTGAAGCAGTTTAGTTTTTAAAACCAGACGTAATTATTAAAATTGATGGTCAATGTTTTATTTAACATTAACAATATAATTTATACCTACATTTTATAAATTACAAACGCCTTTCCATGAACAAACTTCAACATAAGTCGTGTGACGTCATACAGAAAAGAGAAATATAAGAATGGTTTTAATACTCAGCAAGTGTGAAAGATATCTCGCTTCAGCTTATTAAATCGGATCTCGCGAGTATCACAGGTAGGATGGTGTCGGCGGGGAATTATACGGGAGTTAGACGGGAGGGGGAGGAGTCGTGATCCCGTCACTGACACTTCCGCGAGGTAACGAGATACAGGTACCTACGAGTCGTGATAGAACACCCAACTTATATAGAACACGTTATCAGACATAACAATAATACAATATTTACATAAAAATAACGTATTATAAAATTGTACATGTTAAAAGTACCTGAAGTAAGCCCCTAGAAAAGTATATTTCTATCTCCTAAGGATAACACGTACGAATCATTTGTATGTTTTATATATTATTAAAAAATAACTTCATATTTGTGACGCTATTTTGACTAACAAGTTACATCGTAGTAATTCATATACAATAAATACTTTAGCTACGTTACACATTTAATGTTGATGAAAAGTGTGTATTCGTGGAATATGATTCCAATGACTATTTAAGAAGATATATAGACTTAAAATTACGCGCAACAAAAATAAAATTTGTGTAACGATTCTCACGTAGATTATATAACCTTGTAGATGAATAGTAAATAACAAAGCGTCATAAATGCATCTAAATCGTTTAGACACTTATCAAATTCAAAAATACTTTATTCAGTTTAGAACGTCAAAGTTACCACCGGTTTGGAAAACAACCCAGTCATCGAGAAGAAACGGCAAGAAACTCGATCTGGTTTATCTTTTCATTAAACATATTATAACTCATATTTTTAAGACATAGTTATAAACATAGTATAAACTCTCATATTACTCTGTACTCGAAATCTCCTTCACTATAAACATATAGATCGTAGAATTAATAAAAAAATAAACGAATTGAAAATAATAAACTTCAGTGAATAATGGATACAAAAATGGTGTCAAGCAAATATCTGTAGCACTTTTTGAAATCGTAAAAACCATCTTCTGTCATTCAGTGAAGCCGCAGTGTCGACTGCAGGTGTCCAAGTCGATCACTTCACATAAAACAAAGAAAATGAAAACCTACAGGTGGAAAATGAACAAACTAACAGTTTGACATATCTCGATGACTTTGTGACATATGCGGACATGAACATCAACTCGTAACTGGCATGTGTATGAGAAATATCTATGTATATTGTGGACTCGTTATGTATTCGATCAGTTTTATTTATTTATCCGAGATAGCCTTACATCACAATCTCAGCTGGTGTAAAAATCAACATATTTATAGAAAACTTCTAACTGTAAAATAAATCAGAAAATTTGATAGATAAACCTCAGAAGTGTTTCATATTACGCTAATTTTAAACAAACAAAATCCCTTATCGATCTTTCAGTACCTCTTTATTTACACAACAACAGAATCGACTCTCTCGTTCCTAAGTAAACAACAAAAAGTGCCCCCCATCTTCTTTCTTAAGAAACAACAGGGACGACGAGACGCTCCAATAACGCAGTCGAAAGAGACAGAATACATCGCCATCTTAGATGCAAGCCGTGGACCAGAACTTAGCCAATAACTTTCTTAATCCCGTTCAAAGGAGCTTATACGTGGCAAGTTTTTATTGCAAATTGAATCTTATTGACATGGGATAAAGTTGAAATTGGATTAGAGGGCATCAAGTTAAAATTAATAATGTTTGTTTACGATGTTAAGGGGAGGGTTGTGGAGGAAAAACGGTTTTTGATGCCTACAGAGAAGGTGGCTTTGAAGTCGTTACAAAGCTTTGTAAATGTTAAAATTGTTTAGAAGATTTGCTTAGAGGACAGTATTGTTGCACGGTCCAATATAAAGGTCTGTTGTTGGATTTATATCATTATTTATTGTTATTTTTTTATTACATACAAATCAACTATAGTATAAATAAATCAATACGAAGGCACAATTTCATACAAAATCATTTAAAATCCAACTTGATATAGTTTGTTATAAAGGGTGTCGCTTTATTGCCACAGTGCCTACAAAGCTTTTGACATCTGTTAAGATCAGTTACTATACCCAATGTGATAAAATATGTGTGAATATGTATTTCTCCTGTCTGAAACAAAGTTCCTTAGGCTTTTTATTCAACTCCGAATGTAATTCGATAAGCAGATTTGTATTGTTTATATTACTTATATATATCTATCTCTGTCTTTCGGTGTATAGTCCGTATTTTTTTTCTATATTTTCCAATAGAAATAACTTAAAACTTCACTGTCTTCACTAATCCGTTTTTCAGATGTTCTACCCTATTTCAAAATTTCCTGTATATTTTTAGTAGTTAATTGATCATTTTCGTTATCACTGTCACTTGAATCAAATAAATCAACACTATCAGCACATTGATCCATTATAAACTTGCATTATAATTTTCAAGGTTAAGCAAATAAATAACAAAAGAAACGAACGCTCCGATAGCAAACTGGTTCCGCGCTTGTACTGGGATGCATTCAATGCGCAACCATCTTAAAATAAGAAATCAAATCAGGAACTATCATTTAATACTAAAAATTACAAAAAAGTTTTAATGAGATTGCCACGTGTTTAGTATTAAGGATATACAATCGACAGTTCATGATGCTCATCTGCTTAAATTTCAGTACAAACGCGTACGTACACACTCTTATATAATAGAAAGAGACAGAGAGAAAAAGTTGCATGGAGAGTCATAATGATTTTCTTTACGTAATGATTTTTACCAGTCCACTCATATCCTAAGCCATGTTATATAAATTTCGAAAACTTATTTAAATTTAACGCCTTTTATTAAGAAAGGCTTTTATTAATGCCGTCTAGTTTTCCTAATAAAATTTTGAAATGTTTATTTCTTCTCTTATTAACATTCAAGATGTTTTGTTGCTCAGGAGATTTCCAGATTTCCAGATTTCCATTTGATTAAGTGACAATATAACTTAATATAACATGCCATGGCTAGAAAAAGAATGATGCTCAAAACGTTCCCGTATGTGTTTAGAAGCAAACTCTTACCTCATTACTGATAGTTCGTCACAAAGACATTAAGAAACGTTAGGTTACTTAACTAGATGTATAAATTACAAAGCTTCTGTAATTTAAATCACTATTACACTAATACATTTTGACGCAAAGATGAAAAATTAGAAGTATTTCAGGTAACTTCAAAGTGAATCTAATTCAAAAAAATATAAACCAAACAGAATGTATGTTATTTTAATTTAAGGCAGTAATAAATAATAACATAGTAATTATGAGATTTTACAACTAAACGCGGGAAAGTAAATGAGAACCACTGTAAGAGTCTATCAGTATGTGCATGGTGATCACATCCCGATCAGTAGTCAGTACAGAATCTTAGAATTTCTAGCACATTTGCAAAAAAGTCACCACATGCCCAAAGAAAACATGAAAGGCCTCAGTAACACAATCTCGTTTTGATTGAAATTTGTGTGGACAACAAACATTCATCTGGATACCTACTTGATTCAAAGTATAAAATAAAAAGTTTTTCAATAAGAAAACAAAAATCTTGTAAAGATCATCGTGCATATTGCAAAACTAAGTAAAATTATATAGCTTGATTATAAGAGATACATATACCGCATCTCTGCCTCACTCACACAAGCAAACCGAACTCACAAAAGCCGTTCCTCTAAACATCAATCACTCAACTCAATTAATCCCCAACTAAATTAACTCTCCGCAAACGACTCCTTAACACTTCACTCCTTGGCAGACTATTAGAAGCTTTAACTAAAACAAAATAAGGGTAAGATTCACTTGCATTTAGTAAATTATAGCCAATTTAATTACGCACTTCATTCTGTAGATATAAGTTTGAAAATCGAGTGTTCTAGGGAATTCCTCTCGCGAACTCGTCCTCCTCTCGCATCATTACATCTTAGTTAATTTAAAAAAGGGCTTAAGTTTTATTAGTTTTATATATACTTTACACCATTACATTAAGGTTGAGAATTATTTGTGGAGCGTGAATTAAAGTTTGTGGGCAGAAGTCGGCATAGGTTTTTTATTTCATTTTGTAGAGGGACATTTGGAAGCTGTTAGTCATAAATAAGCGACACATTAAATCGTTGTTTTAGCTATTTAATTATCAGTTTAGGCGCAATTGAGAGCTAAATGTGTCTATATAATTATTAGAATAAAGGGGGTAAAATTAGAAAACGTGTCAGTTTGAAGTAGCAAGAAGCAAGAATACAGAACTAGGTGTTTTTTTTATTATTAACTCGTTTTGATGTAAATGGGTTTGCTATATCATAAGAATTATATGTTTTAGTCGAATTACTCGTAGGCTGTCCATTTTTAATAGCCATTTTAACCTGAATGTTGTAAATTTTTGCTGTTGTTATATGATAATTGCTTAGCTAATATGGAAATACTTAATGATGTAAGCCTATAGATATAAGAATACTTTGAAAAATATTCTATCTGCTTATAAAAAAGGCATCATAAAGCGATTAAGTCGTTTTGGAAATGAACCCGGACAAATAACAGACAATATATTATTATATGTACCTATAAATTAACAGACTAACATTTTTAGCATTTTCTGTGAAATTAATTACTTATGATTTAATTATATTTTTAATGAGATATTTGATAATGCTTGCAATATTTGTAATGGATACCTAAATTTAGGTAGGTACTTCAATTAGGTAATATAATATACACAGTATACTGTGGGATAAAGACTTCTGCTCGAAGGTAAAGAGAGATTAATTTGTTATGCTACCAAACCGACAGACGATATTATCGTCGGTCAAAAAATTACAGTTCTGTATTTTTTCATATAGATATCATTTAAAATAGTAACTATGTACGACTTATGAAAAACTCATGCCATGTTGAAATCACTACGTAAATACCTATCGGTTGTAAATTGAGCAACAAAACTCTTATGAAATCGAATGATATTGATATAAATACATTATTCTCTATCTGAACTAAAATCAAACATAGTTATAATTAAAATTATCGATCTGTTAAAAGTACGTACTGCAGAAGATTTGCATTGATATTATATTATTTGCATCTTAAACGCGAGCGTTACGTACAAATTCAATAAAGACGTGTACAAACAAGACCAAAACGTTTATTGCACAACCGAGCCTGTCAGACAGCGGTGCTCAAACAATGACAGCCTCTCGCGGCGTAGCGCGCACTACTAGAGTACTAACCCACCGCAGCACTGTGATCGACGCAAAAACGCAAAAAATTAGGGCGCTAAAAGATAATCAATAGTCACTAAAACCAGTGTAATAGGTTGGTCATAATTTTAATCTAATTGTACTACTATTAACATACCTAAGAAATCGTAAGCTTAGGAACATAATAAAAGTCAAAACAAAAAGTCAAACTTCAAAAATACTAACTTTTCTTAGTTATACCAATGAACGAATTACTTAGTTCAGTGAGTATTACCAAGACTAACTCACATAAAATATTTATTGTTATTTATTTTCTCTTTACTGATTCTTATACGTTAATTACTAACTTAGAAAATACCATCTGTTTTTCAAGTTTAAGTTAAGGTTTCGAAATGTATTTAATAAATTACATTATTATTTGAAGAAATTCAGATAAAATGATTTGTCACGATTTACAACGTTAGCAGAGGCCTTATGAAACAAATGGTAGTAAAGTTTAAGGAACACTGGAAGTTGCATGGAGAGCCGCAGGCGCGGGCGCGAGTCGAGCTGGGACTCGGTGTTAGGGCGCGGGCGGCGCCCTCTGTTTGTCTGCCCTTCGCCCTCACTACTTAATAACGACTTATTTATTTGTACAAAGGCTCAGATCTAGTAATTGCGTGGTCGATGATATTAGAACTATTAACTTGTGTGTGCATGCGTTTCTGTTTGCGATCGCGAGCGCGATAATAGGGGCCGCCACGACCGAACGGGGGATGGGTTTTAAATTTATATGTGATTGACAAGTTTTCTTCTGTAATAATATTGACTAATGTTAGACTATTAAAATATATTGCCTTTGCGATGTTGCTTTTCTGTGAATGGACCTCAAGTGCACCTGCCTTCTGATGGGACGTCAGGTATAATATTACTTTTCACATAAATGCAGAATCCTAAGATTCGATAACACCGTCTCGGCGTCCTAGGGTTAACATTGAATTACTGAAATTGCAATATTATTAAGCAAATGTCTCCCTTTCTCTCTCGTTCAATGTAATGGTACTATTAGAACATTTATTATATATTAAATTAAATGAAATAAATGAATCATACATCATGTATATGAAGTAACAATTTCAGGATCGATGATTATAAAAGATCGCCGACCGACGACAGTAATACGTTGAATTGTTAAGTAAGTTAAATACAAATCAAATTGAAGAGGCGAAGTTGATTGAATCGTCACTGTCGCAGTCGCAGAGGTGAGGTGTCCGGGCGACGGGGGAGCGCGGACGGTGCGGGGGAGGGCGCTGCGGCTTCCATAATAAAGGGTTTTATAAAGAGTTTTCAATAAAGGGAGAATCAATCGAAAACAAATTACTTACGGCGTACTAGCTGCGGTGCGGGCTGCGGTCCCACTCACACCGAAACACTATAATATAACATGAACTAGAATCATTCAAAATTTGTAAAGAAATAATACTAACCATAGTGTTTGTGTATACATTTTTATTAGGAATTGATAAGTCTTATACTTTAGTTATTAAAGACGTTGAGTTTGTAGAATGCTTGCGTTGCTAAATATACTTACTCATTGCATACGCTTAATCAAAAACGATGGGTTGAGATTATTATTAATATAGATTTAATAATTGCTTGTGACTTCATACGCGTTAAATTATAATTTAAAACTAAATAATAATAATAAAATACGTTCTAACGCCACCTGGTGACGAGTTATAGTAAAATATAACAACTATCATCAGTTACACGATATTCGAGCTTATCGAACTCAGATATACCAACACCTATTTTTATAATTAAAAGATAATCGAGATTTTAATCATATTTTTTTATTGAATCAAAAATACTTTATTCAATTTAGATCCTAAGAAGGCGCTTATGAACGTCAAAACTACCACCGGTTCGGAAAACATCCCAGTCATCGAGAAGAACCGGCAAGAAACTCGATCGGGTTTATCTTTTTATCATACAATTATATATGTAAAATACGTTATACGTTACAATCATTTTAGTGGATGCACAGAGAGGAGTAAATTCCAGACATCACCATCGTTCACATATTGATCCACTCTATAATAGCCCTTTGACACCAAAACCCGCTTAACATGGCACTTAAATTTATAGTCTGGCAAATCGGTAATATGCTTTGGGACTTTGTTATGAAACCTAACACTATTACCTAAAAAAATTGCTACTGGTTTTACTGAGTCAGAAACATGGGACGACCAGTTTGTCACAGTTTCTAGTGTTTAGATCATGCCGGTCTTTTACGAAATCTAGCTTTTGAAAGTTTTTGCGAACATACATTAAATTATCAAGAATGTGTTAGGAGGGTAACTTAGATAGTTAGATAGAGGGATACTTAAAATACCCAATTCTTGAAACTTAGTCACTTAGTAACGTATTGATTAGCAAGGTCCCATATTGTATATTGCTAAAAAGATAGAGCCCTAAAATAAATGGTAAGTAATTAAAAGACGCTCGAAAACAACCAAAAAAATTTACTAAACATTTTTTTAGCGCGTTTTATAAATCATGTGTTGAAATAAAGGTATGAGCAATTAATTGTTGTCATACAAAAGAACTTCATAATTTCAGACAATTTAAAAATTCCTGAGCGACTCGTAATAGCTTTTGTTTTGTCTAATATTTTAAGGGTATATATTATTTATGGGAGAATTGAAAAAAAGAATTGTTAAATAAGCTACACTAATATATCAATTAATCGATCTCGTCTGATACGAATCTCTTATTAACAAAATGCAGCTTGAAAAAAAAAATGAGAACCTCGCTCGTACTGTGACAGAGCCATATCAGAATATAAAATGCAGCCAGCAGCGACATTGTCGTTGCGATTGGAAAAATAAAACGAATCGTATCAACTTTGTCGTGGTTCATTAATTACTGAACATCGGCATGCAGGTTGTGTTGTGTCTAGATATATAGGTAGCTATCTACCTACATACTATTGTTATAAATTCATTTGTGAGAAACTAAAATTGGTTGTCTATATTTTTTTTTATTGAATTAAATTATAGTTACCTTTTAATACTAAGTGACAATACACTGAAAGCCGATAAATTACACTTTATTATTGGTTTTGCTAAATAACAATTTATGTTAAGTAACAGACACTGCATTGCGGAGGGATATATTACGGTTGTACCAGTGTCATCTTTCATCGACAGCTCAAGCGCATTGTTCGACTCAAATCCACGTTTCTGAACGCAATGTTCGAAAATACTAACTTATCATTTGTTTAACTCTCGAAATCTTGTTAATATGCTTACTAGAAATATTGGTATACCGAAGTGATTTGTTGTGGAAACGATTTTAATATTTTCACTATAACTTCTCACTATATGGTGCTAGTGACATCAACTTGTGTACAGCTGAATCGATCTCCATGAAAGATGGTACGCAACATTCGCGTTGATATAACGTGACAGCTCTTGACAACAAATATGAATTACACCAAATAAAAAGTAGGGAAATCGCGGGCACAGGAAATTCTAACTAATATTATAAATTAGAATATGGGTTTGTTTATATGTTACACTCTCACGCCTTAACTGCTCAACCAGCCATCATAAAATTTTGCAATCACGTTGTCAGCGGTATAGAAAAGGATATAGGGTAGCTTTCATCCAGAAAAAATATTCTGTTCCCGGCGGATAGATCAAATCTACATTAACACGGATGAAACTGAGAAGTTAGTATATCCGTAACTTTAACACATTAAGGGTAAATCTGCCGATTCTTCCCAATAAAAAAGAAATGTCCTTTACAAGCCGTGGTATGCAGGCATCTGTAACGTTTTGTGTGACTAGTTCCCTGTTGACAAGTTCTTGTAAATTACGTTTATCGCAAATACGACTCTACAAACTCATTAGTTACGAGGACATTTTATACAAATTTATGTGAATTTGTATTTTTAATTTACA
The DNA here is from genome assembly GCA_035772565.1 of Antheraea assamensis. Taxonomy (NCBI): domain Eukaryota; kingdom Metazoa; phylum Arthropoda; class Insecta; order Lepidoptera; family Saturniidae; genus Antheraea; species Antheraea assamensis. Next base: position 2,098,187 of record JAQQSE010000097.1, on the reverse strand, counting down.
AGAATTTATTTTTTCTAAACAGCAAAATAATTATTCCACCATATTATATGGCGCTAAGATAAAAATTACGGTAGAATAACGAATCAAGTTAATGATAATAACAGAACATTTTACAAATTATTTAATTTTTTTTTATTAATAACCTATTTCAGAGTCGACGGAAGCTCTAAATTTTTTTGTAACAAATTTCAAGCTACAAAAGCAGGACAAACAAAATGAAACCATTAATACAAGCATTTATATTACCAGTGATATCACTTGTAACGCGTAATTTTCACTTGTAGTTTTGATAAACGCATTTCTGTAAAAATTCACTAATTAGCAAAAGAAAACGCTTGTAACATAATTCTCGTAAGTTTTAATATATAATAAACAGGGCACTGATTATAGACTCTTTGCCAATATTAGAAAGGTTGACTATGCCGTAATCATGAAACACAGCTACAAAACCCATTATAGTGACTAATTAGATTCAACGATAAAACATAGATTACTTTTACCCCGCAAGGGAAGTAGTTTTAAACACCAGATTGTCTATAGTATAGGACTCGGCGCCCCCAATACGTGCTGAAACCCCAAAGTGCCAAATTAAACTGTAATACAAATCGTAGAGCGTGTCGACGGGAACCCGCAGCAAATAGGCGATCCGATGTCGTGCTTCCCACCGCAACAGTGACCGTCGCCTGCCGTCGGACCCCCGCATATACTCTACAATAGCAAACATTGTATTCAGTGAGATCGCAATTACACGTTCTTGTATAACCGACACGCTCTTTTTTTAACCCTAAATAATAAATATTTCATAATAAGTTCTTAATTTTTTTTTATCATATATTTTCCATATTGCTGGATTCACGACTACCATACTCCAAGAGTATCAGTTAACACAATCAGCCGCAATCAAGCGGAGTGGTAGGGATGTCTGTCTGTACCATCATACACATATGGCAGTGTATAACCATCATTCGAGATTCTTGCAAGACACCATTAAGACTCTGGCAACGGATCATGGATCTCGCAGAGGTTAGCCTTGCTTTGAACTGCACTATGGTTACAATCAGGGGCAGTACCGTCACTGTGTCGTACTACAATAAATCTATTGGAATCCATATAATAATTTAAAGCTTATTTTTTATATTTAACTGGCTATAACCCGCTGTAATTTTAGTTATCCATCAATGAAATTCCTGCCAAAATCGGTTCAGCCGTTTCGGAGATTACCCGGAACAAACGGACAGACAGACTGACAAAATGTTTATAATTTGTATAATTGTTATCAGTAGCATGTATACTTTCATATCCAATCAGTAAAAAGTTGTTATTTTGATATTGCATACAGACACTTCATTTTTCTTATATGTATAGAAGATAAGGTTTTTTTAAACATTACATTTTATTGTATTACATTACATTACACAAAAAAAATTAAGTTTTCGGATATCGCGCTTAGCTTTTTGGTTTCAATAGTTACGTAAGAGCGCACACTGTGATTTCAAAATAAAAATAAATTTATGGTTCTGCCTAATGTTTTAGTATTCCAAACAATCTCGGTCAAAACATAATAGTACCTATAGGTAAAATATATTAACAGAATTAAACGTAAATAAAAACAATAAACTATATGTATTTCTTGGCTTCAAAATTTATAAAAATAAAATAAATAATAAAAATATATGTCATTAAAATAAAGTTGTTGTCTTATTTCGTTTATGTTCTCCGCTAACTTTATCCAATCTCTGTCTGCTATCTTGTGTATATCGTAAATTCAGCAGTCTCCTGGTCTGCCTCTTAATCTTTTACTGTGTGGGTCTACCCATTTTGTGCCCCGTTTTGCCCATCCTCCGTCTAAGATGCGAGTTACACGCCTTGCCGAAATCGATCCGACCTGTTTGCCACATCTATCAATTAATTTCCGAGTCTTATATCTTTAATCTTTTGCTTATCCAGGAGTTTAATACCAAGGATGTTCCTCTGCATAGTACGTTGGCATGAAAGTATTTTGATCTTTATACGTTCGATTTGGTTGGTTGGTTTTTTATTACTCAAGGCTCACGAATTCTTTCCGTGTCATAGGTATATACTTATGTAGTTATGGGTTGTACGTTGTTTAATTGTGGGCTGCCTTTTTCTGGTAATGTATGCATTTTATTAATCATTTTCCTTTACAACTTATTTACCCACTTTCAGTTAGTATTACTGCTTAAAAAAGCTCATAGAAGAGCCTAACAATATAATAATACACTAAAAAGTCCTCTATCTGTCAGTAAAGGTATTGCCAAAATCGGTTCAGCTGTTTCGAAAATTAACACTGATAAGAAACAGACATTTCGGTTTTTTTATATGTACATACACAATGTATTGTTGGTGAAACAATAAAAAAGAAAGAAAAACTCAAATATGACGTCAAGATAATTATAGATTAAAAAAAAAATTACAAAGTATAGGATCTCTCTCATTAGCATCGGTGGATGTCGCGTGGCGAGCACGTGTCCGCCTAATCACAGCCCACTGGTGGGACGCGTTCTCGAGCCCCACACGTCAAACGCAACTCGGCCAATTTCGTACCAAACAGTATCGCATTGCAGAGTTAATCAGCTTTGTGACTGTAACAGATTTTTTCATACATAACGACATTTTTTTTTTCGAAATAACCTACACTGTTAGCCTGGCAAGGCCGCTACAGTTCCACTGGACTACAAAACAACCACTACAGTATTAATACCAGTTAAGGTTTTTTTTTTCGAAATGACCTACACTGTTAGCCTAGCAAGGCCGCTACAGTTCCACCGGACTAACAAAACAACCACTACAGTATTAATACCAGTTATGGTTGTTTTTTTTTAAATGACCTACACTGTTAGCCTGGCAAGGCCGCTACAGTTCCACCGGACTAACAAAACAACCACTACAGTATTAATACCAGTTATGGTTGTTTTTTTAAATGACCTACACTGTTAGCCTGGCAAGGCCGCTACAGTTCCACCGGACTACAAAACAACCACTACAGTATTAATACCAGTTAAGGTTTTTTTTTCCGAAATGACCTACACTGTTAGCCTGGCAAGGCCACTACAGTTCCACCGGACTACAAAACAACCACTACAGTATTAATACCAGTTAACTTTTTTTTTCCGAAATGACCTACACTGTTAGCCTGGCAAGGCCACTACAGTTCCACCGGACTACAAAACAACCACTACAGTATTAATACCAGTTAACGTTTTTTTTTCCGAAATGACCTACACTGTTAGCCTGGCAAGGCCACTACAGTTCCACCGGACTACAAAACAACCACTACAGTATTAATACCAGTTAACGTTTTTTTTTCCGAAATGACCTACACTGTTAGCCTGGCAAGGCCACTACAGTTCCACCGGACTACAAAACAACCACTACAGTATTAATACCAGTTAAGGTTTTTTTTTCCGAAATGACCTACACTGTTAGCCTGGCAAGGCCACTACAGTTCCACCGGACTACAAAACAACCACTACAGTATTAATACCCGTTAAGGTTAAAAATTGTGCGCCTATACTTTACACCCTCTGAGACAAATAAATATAAGGTTCCAAGGCACATTGCTGTTTTACCGGATTGTAAGTTCAAGCATCATGTGAAGCAGGTTTTCCTGCTATGCGATTATTAGGTATAGGGTGAATTATTACCAGTACGATAATGATGTCTGGTAATGACCGCTTCCCTGTATTTATGTTGAAATAGTAATAGACAACGAAGGACTTTTTTTTCGAACTGACGGGCTTTCATAGCCTCACTTCGATGCAACAACGCGAATCTATCTAAGCTAAACTAGCTACACTAATCATGCATATAAGAATTTGTGAGGAAAACATGTGTACCAGCGTGTGCGCTTCGCGAACTCAAACATGTGTTTTGTATCTGCCAACTCGGCTAAACTAAACTAACCGAGTTCGAAAAGTAAGAGAATAAAGTACAACCCTTCCATCATATGTGTAACGATTATGAAAAATATATACTTGTATTATAGGATTTTCGGAGATGTTTCCTGAATAGTAGGTATCTCTCAACATCCACAAGAGCAATTTAGGGTCAGAATTGAATAATATACTTGTAATACACACACGCGCGTCAATGTGAAATATACGAGTTCAAATCTTACATGGAACGCGAATGGGATTAATCACAACATTGTAAGTGTCTCGTTTTACCTGAAAGTAAAAAAATTGCAATCCAAAATTAAATGTATTAAATTAAAAGATGTACGGTAGAGTCGTATATGTGTAGTTCGAACCCAGATATACACCAGCTTATCCCTTAACGCGACACGACTAAACGTGTCATTATGGCAGGTCTTCCATTTTTGTACACTTTATAGATCATAGCGTTTAATTGCATATTCACCAGATGTGAAATGATGAAGTAGCCGAAGTTAGAAATATACTAATTCTAAAGGATGACTGGCTTTCAAATACACCTATATAGGTGCTTGGATTTTCAACATGAAAGTAATAGTTATCGAGGCGGATATTAGATAAAGGCGTACGAACATGACTACGGCGTTGTTACGATATTTTCTTCACTATGTTTTGAGTCATTGCAGGATTAAGACCACGTTGAAAGACATAGTGTCCGAACGTGCTACCATAGTACTGTATGTCAGACAATTTACGCTATATATCTAATTATGTATTAATTATGCAGGTGTAAAAACAACACCACACCTTGCAGGGCCTAATTTATTTATTTGTTGCAATGTGTTATGTGTCGCTTGTCAAATTCAATTCGTAAATCAATCAATCGTCAATATACATCGAAAAATAATATCGACTGAAAAGTAAATTCTCTTTCACGGTAATAAATATTGGTATGTATTTACTACAAGGGGTAATAGGTATATAGGCTCTGTTTGGATAACAGAGTGGTTGGTTCATACACGTTGAGCGAACCAGAGGCGGCTCGAGCGGTTTCACTAATTAACTTATTGTGCTCACACTCGGGTCTATTAATATGGAGATGGCTTCTATAATATAGTGCCTAAATAACAAAGATTAGGTTAACGCTTAGTACTTACGTGTTCCCTTTCGTTCTCGCTTCGTTTCGCATATTCTGTAAATAATGCTTTAAATGAAAACCGCATTCTAACCACGTTTTTCTTATGCCCCAGCATTGAGAATACTACAAATTCATGCTTTAAATGTAAGATGGAAAAAGTAAAGAGAGCAAGTGCCAAATCTGAAATGTTACGCGGCGACGAAAAAATGTTCGCATTTCTCTATTTTAGGTTGTCGGCAGTTATCATTTTTTTTTGTGTTTATCGACTTGTATACTCTTTTAGAATTTCATTCCTTTATATTGATCCATGTATTTGCTACGATTTTCCGAAGTCCGGGATGGTCGTAACTCCACGGCGGTGGAAAGTTTAAAAAGAGTAACTCCACCCAGTCTTGTTATTATGCTGTACATCGCTATCGAACATTGCAAATTTTTGCTTTCTCCTTGTTATTTATGTTAGTTATCATAATGTTTCATCTTTCCTACAATACAATAAATTTTATTCATGGTGGTTTATTTAGAATTATTTTTATTAAATATAATATTGTTTTTGTTTGAAATACTTTTTTAAATACATTTCTTTGCCAATATGAATAAATTCGAAATAAAAAAAATTGTAATGTAAAATTTGAACTGAAAATAACTCGTTTGAAAGATTTACCTATAATGTGTATTAAATAAAGAGAAATCTTTTGAGACAGAGGACGGTAAAAAAATTAAACAATTGAATAATACGTTGATCCATTTCTAATTGTCGTTCACATCAACAGATTCTCCGCGAATCATTAGGTTTCCTAAATAACCATTAGATGGCACTGCACTTCTATAAAATATGAGTGTAGCCTTCCGATGCACCGCAAAACACGTTTCTTTCATACGTGGTCACATGAAGTTGCTCCATATAGAACTTCAAGACCCACGACGTTACGCGAAATCCCATGTTCAAAAATCATTTTAAAAAATCTATTCACAATTTCATATTTCTGTAAACGGCATGATGATGGCCTTCGGCTAGACTACTCGACACTGCTAAAAAAATAATTTCGAAAAAATGTTGTTTACGCTCGTTAGTTATTCCACCCTTCAAACAGCTACGTGGGAAAATAATTATTTGTTTTAAATCGCTATATATTATATACACAGAGAGGATTTTATTACTAAAACCAAAAAACGAATTATGACTTGAGTTACTCTAACAACTTCTCCTTTAAAATGTAATATGTTAAAAAAGACCGAGTTTGAATATTCCCCGTATATACTCTAGTGCTTTTTGAACTATAAAAAAAAGTTGGCCCAGAATTAAGTTCGGTAACCAGATGGATTTTATTACCAAATAGTCTTTATGTGATCGATAAATTGGTCGTTTTTCGATATTTGTAAATTGTAGTTAAACAATACTACTATAGATTAGATTTTTAGGTACAATACAGCTCTTTATAATCAAATATAATAAAGCTATAACAGACATGAGAAATGTAATTCTATCAAATAAAAACATATAAATTAAAATACTGAACAACTTAACTCTTCTTAATGACGTCATATTTCACTAATTGTCATCAATGTTCATATAATAACATTGCAATAATAACAGTCCGTCTCTACACACAACTTCCTGAAAAGTTCATAATCCTTCATTAAATATAAGATACTTTTTTTTTTCGAACTGACTACACTGTTGGCTTCTTAAGGCCGCTATAGTTTCACCGGACTACATTTATAAGACATGCGGACGTCACCGCCATACTTTCTTACCTATCATAGACTACATCAAAATGTCATAACTGACACTATAAACGCGAAAATAAACTTTATTACACTGTTTTAAGGTTTCTTTTTGTATAAACGGTAGAGTATATAATACTAATTCGCTTAACGGAGAGGTTGTGAATTTTAGCTGAATCTTTCATAGAGCCGTTCTCATTACATTCAATTAAAATACGTCTGAAGAGTGGCGGAATGTAATTAAGTCTGAAGCACGACTGTAATTACTGTAATTAAAGCAATTAAGCGATTGTAGAGGCGTGGTCGCGCGCGGCCAAACCGTGACGTTGTCGAATAATAATCTGTGTTATTAATAATACATCAATAATATCTTCATTTTCATTGAATTGTTAAAAAAAAGTTTTCTTTGCCATTGAGAATTGTAAAATGACATTGTTATCTAAAAGCATCTTGCTGAGATTGGACTTACATTTTATTTCACAAAATTACGTTCAACAAAATATGTTAAAATTACTTTTATAGATTATTATTAATCTATGCAAATAAAAGAAATTGAATTATCTCTTTATAATGTCAAAATAACAGCTATTTACTGAATTTATATTAAAGTACAAATATACGGAAACCCTAAAAAAAAACAATTTTTAAAATTTCTGTCTCCCTGTCTGTTTGCTCCAGCTAATGTCCAAAAGGCTTAGGCCGATTTCGATGGGACTTTTAAAGGCAAATACCTAATATTATAACAGATGTTATTATAACAGCACATTCTCTGATAGAAAAAACAGTAGAAACAAAGTAAATAAATAATTCCAGTCTGCAGTATTTTGAAAAATAGTTACTAAACCAAACTGTTACAATAATGTGCCTTGATATAGAACTACCTACCTGTTTTTATCTGGTCTTGACGCGCATTGAAACTTTAATAAATACTATCACTACATACAAAGTCGCTTTCTCTGTCCCTATATCCCTATGTATGCTTAAATCTTTAAAACTACGCAACGGATTTTGATGCGGATTTTTTAATAGATAGAGTGATTGAAGAGGAGCGTTTATATGTATAATAACATAAATTAAGTAATGGAGAAATACCGTTATTTTTGAGGTTACACCAAATTTAAGGCGAGCGGGCCACGGGCAGTAATGAATAAATCAAAACTACTCGATCGATTTTAATCATTTTTTCAGTGAATCACATAGGCTATATATTTTATACCCGTGCGAAGCCGGAGCGGGCCGCTAGTTTATAATAATACCCACAATCTCAATATATAAGTTTGCAATCCCTATAGCGTTGTTTGATTCTCTATATTTAATATAAATATATATAATAATTATTGGTAATTATTAGTATAAACCTCAGAGAAAGAAATATATATATATATATAAATGGTAGTGAAAACCATATCAAAATCCGTTGCGTAGTTTAGCAAAACTAAGAAAAGGCACAGACACAAAAAACGGTATTGTTTTATAATATTTATAGATTATAAGATCAAATTTTTATTTTTAATATTTAATTTTGTTGTTTGAAATTTCAACTCAGTTCAAAACAGTTGAAATGTGAAAAACAAATTTATTTTTTATATCCGCACTTAAACAGTACGAATTCTCACGTACATACATAAATACAAACACTTTTTTTAAATAGATTTACATAATCAAATCATTTACAAATGTGAAGTATTCATCACCGTATACAATCAAACGTGAAGCTAATTATGTCACATTCAAACATCAATTTAAATTGTATTTCTCACTTACAAACCGACATCACTTTCCCTATTATTTGATTTTAGCCTGTTCGCAGTAGATTTTAAAGTGTATTTTAGATTGCAACAAAACCAATTAGTTAACTATTTACAAACCATATTGAACACTATTCACTGAGTCATATTATTATTTTTTAAATTGTATGTTTAATCCGCATCGGCGCTCGCGCATGCCATTGTCAATAACAATATGGCGGCGGCTCGTTAGCGTCGCCTAAGTGTAACACCATTGTCAGAGAGACTTCATTTGTGTTATTATTTCACACCTTTAGAGGGGATAGTAAATAATTTACAATAACTGCCACATATATATAATGAATAAATAATTGGAGATTGTTACAATTACAAATAATTTGATAACAAACGACTGAAGACATCATATTACTAGTGCTTGATGTTGTCCAACGTACGAATAAGCAAGCATTATTGAACGAGCAATACGTGTGAAATGGAAAATACTACATGTTGCACACATTTTAAGGCACGTACCTACATGAACAACAAATATTCATTTTATTGTTGTGTCGTTGTTACAATATTCTAGCAGGATATTGAACTCCAAAATACCCAATGGCAGAATAAATGACAGCAGTTTGATATGGGTCTCTTCAAAAAGGAATTGAAACACGCTCTTCAAGGCCAGCAACACAACAATGATATTGCAGTTGTCCATAGACAACGGTAACTATTTACGATCAGATGAGCCGTCTGCCTGTTTGCTGCTCTTTGGCATAAAAAAACACTACTCTACCGGTCATAATAAAATTTTGCATATACATATAGACAGGATTAGAGAAAAGGGCATAAAGGATTACAGAATAAAAGTACCTACTGTTCCCAAGGGAAACCTCAAATCTACATTAACGCATGCGGAACCGCCGACAAAAGTTAGTATACTATAAGTTAATATATATACGGTACAACCCATAAAGGAATAGTCATATACCTGAATACCTTGGTATATTCATAAAACCTGACAACGTTGACGCACTTTCGGTATACAAATTTATTGCTAATTATTTTAAATAGAATCTGTAAAAATAACTAAGATCATGTTACCTTTTTATTCAATCTAAATTAAAAATTAAAATGTAGTGAATCAGGCCGAAGATAGAAGCTTGTGCGTTTTATATTTGAACATTACCAATCTATTCAACTTTTATTTGTGCGTCATTTTTTATAGGAAATAAGCTTCTCGATTTCGTCAGAGGACGTATACCTTACTAAAAGGTGCGCCGCGAACGACAATGCTCGGGTTGCGCCTGCGCATACGCGACGCGGCGTTTCAAGTTACAAGGTTTATGTCGATCATTTGCTCTCTGCAAATAAACTTTTTTCATTCAATCTTTAATCTACAGTAACGAAAAAATTGGTTGTCTGTAAAGCCGGTTTAGGTACGATAATTTTACGTGATAACGTCATAAGAAACTATTTATGAAAAATTATGCGTCACAAGCCGAACGTTTAGGCCGATCGCGCCTCTCTATCGTTCAAACTTTCTGCACTCTTGCTTGCACGCTCGGCTAAGGCGGAACGTGACAGTGAGTCATGTTTTTTCGTGTGTACAGTCGGCGTTCATCGATTTATAAAACGTTAAAAAGTCTTTTTTTTTTAAAGAGATACCAAATAGTAAGAAATATTGCTCTTATTTTCGACGTTTTAGGACTTTTCCCCCATAAAAATGTAGTGACAAATTCTTAATAATGCTTAACTCAAGCCAATCAATGCTTAAAATCAAACAGTGTTAGTATATGCAAGCATTCAGCGGTGAAGCAACGGTGACCCTCGTGGTAACTCACTTCTGCTCGTGGACTCGACTATTTTGCACAATATTCTAAATAGCTTGGGTTATATGATTACATGGAGTTTTAAAATAAACACATCTTATTATTTCAATTATTTTACTTTTTTAGCGAGAGTAATTGACACCTCACCTACATTAGGTAATTAGCATTTTGAAATAACTCGTGTGAATGCTTTGGAAGAAAGCTTGTTTGTAGAATATTTAAAATATTGCTTGAAACATAAATCTATAATTTCCTAAAAAAATATATTTTGTAAATCCCGATCAAATACACTATGGGACTGAGAACAGTGTCAATTGCTGTGTATGAAACGCTTGTAGAGTCGACGCCGGAATCGTACTCGCGACGTCCACGTCACAACCCAGAGCGGTTATTATTCAGTTATAACATAATAATACGTATTATAGAATGAACAAACAAACGCACAAAGGCCGCGAACAACCCGCCGCCGACTTAATCATAACCCAGGCTTTTGTCCAAAAATAATTTCATTAAAAATTGACGTCCTCATCCTGTTTGAAAATAAAAAAAACAGGAAGCTAATAAGAAGGGTAATTGAATTACAGAATTGAGCTACCAGTATATATTGACACTCGAATTGTAGGGCTGTTAAATAAACTCAAGAATCAATCTAGACTTAACATATTACCCGATCCATTTTGTCAAAATTAAAGTAATAATAGTGGTTATTGAATTTAGCACTAAATTAAAAAAATACAGCTCAAATTTGCTATACCTAGATAAATTATGGAAAACCATGGCAGTTGCAGTTGAATTTAACTCTATACAACACGAATAATGGCAAGTAAACACTAGAAATAAGGCCCACAAATATATTAGCCTAACATATACGTATAATTTGACTAATTTTTATGTTAATTAGAACGGCTGACTCGAGAACCAAACGCACCTAGGGAAAAAAACTAGCTCTTGTCCGCGGCTTTGCTCGCGTTAATGTAATCTCTCTAGAACAGTACTTTTTACTGTATGAAATATACCTTATATCCTTTCATGTATTCTAGATTGTTGAAGCGTTTTTGTGGTTCCCGCGAGATGGCGTATTCGGTTGCCATGGTAACAAGTTGTTAGAAAAAAGATTTTGTGAAAATTGGAATAAAATAATTAGCTCCTATAACAATTTCGAGTATTTTTATTTAAACGACAAAAGGTATCGCCGATAAACTGATTCGGAGTCGTACATTTGGTCCTTCGAGCCGGATTATATATCGGCAGGCGGATAAAATTGATACTTTTTGTCTTCGGTGGAACTCGAACGGAGGATTGTTCTCGAAAACGTATTTCCATTCAGGAGCACTGGTGTAACAGCACCAGTAGGAGGTTGCAGACAATTTCCAGAACGGGTGTTATCAAGGTTCAATAATTGGTGTGGTAGACGGAGCCGGCTGATGTTGGTGTCCGTTCGTGTGTGCAATCGGTATATGAAGTAGAAGCAAACTGAGGTGCGCACGTTAGCGGTAACCAGAAAAATTGGCCATAGTGACGTCATGATACGATATCATATGAAATGAAGTGTACGGTATTATGTTAGATGTAACAGAAAATTCGAATATTCAATTGCTTGTTGAAATTTATTACTTGTAAAAGAAAAGGTGTTGGGAGATTCGAAGGTAAATTAGAGATAAAATATAAAGTAATTTGGGTTTGTTAAAATTTGATAAAAATTTGTAATAATTTCTTTAATTGTTACATATTTAAGTCAGTCATATTTGTGTTTATTATATAGTAGGTACTTTTAAAGTTTTTGTCACGTACTAACCAAATATTGTATATATATTTGTTTATATTATAAGCATGGAAGCACTACTGAATTTCCAGTTAGATTTAAGTTCAAGAATAAAAAAGGGTTTTACAAATTATAAAAAAAGTTCTAAAGAAAGATTAGCGGTAAAAGGTTATACTGATACGCGTTTGGATACTTTGGAAAAGTTATGGTTAGAATTTTTATCAGGTCACAAGGAAATTGTGCGTAATTACAGTCCACGAGAGTTAAAAGATACAAGTTATTTGAAAGATGATTTATACGGTACAACTGAAGAAGTATATATTGATTATAAGTGTGAATTAAAACAGGTTTTGGAGAAATTCAGCAGTGACCACCAAACAGTGTCGACCGTTAAGTCTTCTCAAGTTAAATTACCTAAAATAAATATCCCAACATTTTCGGGTAAATACTCTGAATGGTCTACGTTTCGGGACTTATTTCTATCACTAGTACATACAAATGATAGTCTGGACGATGTTCAGAAACTACACTACTTAAAGGGTTATTTAACAGGAGAACCTGAGCAATTACTTAGGTACATACCGATTGTACATACTAATTATAATAGATGTTGGAATATATTGGAGGAACGTTATAATAATAAACGATATGTGTGTCATCACATTTTGCAAAGATTTTTCAGTCAAAAGAACATTGTAAATGAGTCTGCTAGTAGTTTAAAAGAGTTAATAGATACCACAAATGATTGTTTACATGCTTTAGGAAATATTGATATAGATATAAAGGGTTGGGATGTTATAATCATATACATATTAATGTTGAAGCTAGACCCAGAATCCAGGAGACAATGGGAGTTTTATATTAATCAAGGTAGCTCATTAGATGAACTTCCTGCATATAAACAGTTCGAAGAGTTCATAATAAATCGTTATCGGGCCATTGAGTTCCTGGAATCTGGATCGACTGCTAAACGAGGTCAGACTCAGGGGGATCCTGTAAAAAGAACGTTACATGTTAAAAACATGCAATGCGAGTTTTGCTCGAATGAACATAGGCTTGCATTTTGCAAAGGGTTTGTTAAGGAAACCGTTGATGCGCGTCGTAAATTTGTAGAAACTCACGGTCTATGTTTCATTTGCTTAGGAAAAGGTCACATAGCTAAATATTGTCGATATGAAGGGCGATGCAGAGTTTGTAGAAGAAAACATCATTCCCTCTTACACCCACGAGGCAATTCGGTAAATATTGACGTTGATAATCACAGTGTATCAAGTGATGAAGGTAAAAGTTTTGCTGAACATATAGCCGCAGATACTGAAGATAGAATGGTTTCATGTTTTTCGACAGGAGAGGTGTATAGTCATCAGTTATTAGCTACTGCCTTAGTCACGGCTAAGTCGAAAATGCGAAGTTATCCAGCACGAGCATTGTTGGATCAAGGGTCACAATCTTGCTTCATAACGGAAGCAATGGTTCAGCTGCTAGGTTTGAGAAAGTTTTCTGTAAAAAGACAGATCTCAGGATTAGGTGAACAGGCATCGACATGTAAAGCTATGGTTGTATTAGATATAAAATCACTTGTCGATCCAAGCTTCACTATTAAAATTGAAGCCTATGTGTTGGAAACAATTACTGGACTATTGCCATCGTGCAAAATTAAGTGCATAGATTGGCCAGAAATCAAGACGTTAACTCTAGCCGATCCTGGGTATGGTAACCCACGTAAAATAGATTTACTCTTGGGAGCCGGTGTGTACGGTAAAATAATTCAGCCTGGTTTGAAAAGGGGTCCAATTGGAGCACCAGTTGCACAAGCTTCGGTTTTAGGTTGGATATTATTTGGCGAAATTAAAACCATAAACAAATCTTGTGTGGTAAAGGCATTGCATTGCCGCACGGAGAATAATGAACTTCTGAAGAAATTTTGTGAGCTTGAGCCAGAAACACATATGCCGAAAAATAAGATTTTGAAGGAAGAAGAAGAACAATGTGGAAATACATTCGCTAGAACAAATCTCCAAGATGAAAAGGGGCGATATGTGGTGAAAATGCCATTTCGAACAGATGAGCCTGAAGTAGATAACTCGCAAGCTATCGCTGAGATACGGTTTTATTCACTAGAGCATAGATTAAACAATACTAAAGATTTGAAACAAACATATGCTGATATCACGAACGAGTACCTGGTTCTCAACCTCATTGAGAACATACCTGATAAGGAAAGAAATAATTCTCAGGCCATCTACTCACATCATAATGTCGTTGTGCGCGAAGACAAGGATACAACTAAGCTGAGAATAGTATTCGATGCATCCTGTAAAGGTTCTAACGATATGTCGTTAAATGATAATCTTCTTGTCGGACCTACTTTACAGTCGGACCTTAGACATCTTGTAATGCGGTGGAGAACGGCACCGATTTGTATGACGGCAGATATTGCGAAGGTGTATCGCCAAGTGAAAGTAAATGAATCTGATGTGGATTATCAAAGAGTTCTTTGTAGAGAAGACGCAAATTCTGCGATAAAACATTACAGATTATTGAGACTCACATTTGGGACTGCGTCTGCTCCTTACCTAGCAGTCAAAGGACTTCAGCAGTTAGCAGTAGATGAAGGTGCACATTATCACTTAGCTTCTGAAAGGGTAATGACAGATTACTATATGATTGACTTATTAACAGGATGTCATACTATAGAAGAGAGATTAGAATTATATAAGGCAATAAACGAATTACTATATAAAGAACAATCTGAGTTATTGAAATGGTCAAACAATAATAAGATACTCATACAAGAGATGGAAACGGGACATCAGTTTGTGAAGGCAGTGGAGACAAATAGAAAAGGTTCCATTTTGATTCCTAAAGGATCTCACTTGTCAAGTCTGGTAATTACAGACGTCCACCGACAAACTCTTCATGGCCGTCTACAGTTTATACTCTGTTACATAACAAACAAGGTTTGGTTATTGGAAGCAAAACAGCTTATCAGATTACATTACCGAAAACACCAACGTTTTCGGCACAGGTGGAAACCTTTCTCAATTCCAGTCCTTTAGTTGTAGTTACTGATGATACTGAAGACATGCTAATACTAACCCCGGGTTATTTTCTGATCGGAGAATCATTGGTGACTTCTCCAGATCGAAATTACGAATTGACTAATCTTGGACTCTTGAGAAGATGGCAATATATGCAGAAGATATTGCAGGATTTTTGGCGTTGTTGGTCACAGCAATATTTGACTACATTTTACAACAGATATAAACGGGCATGTCAAAATCCTCAACCTAAGTTAGGCGACATTGTGGTAGTAAGAGAGGATGGCCTTCTTCCGAGCAGGTGGTTGATTGGTAGAGTAATAGAACTTCATCCGGGCTTGGATAGTATAGTGTAGTAACTTTAAAAATCAAAAACGGTTTTCTTAAAAGACCCATATCTAAGTTGTGTCTACTACCAGTAGAGTCAACAGATTAAATTAGAAAAGATTAGTTTATGACGTGGTTTTAGTTAAGATTTCGTAGTATATTTTATGTTTTAAGTGGTTATCTAACGCTACGGTGGGCGGAATAATAAAGAACAATGGTTGTTCTTGGTGGGCGGTATGTTGAAGCGTTTTTGTGGTTCCCGCGAGATGGCGTATTCGGTTGCCATGGTAACAAGTTGTTAGAAAAAAGATTTTGTGAAAATTGGAATAAAATAATTAGCTCCTATAACAATTTCGAGTATTTTTATTTAAACGACAAAAGGTATCGCCGATAAACTGATTCGGAGTCGTACATAGATAACATGTATGTATTTCAAGGTGAGCAGTTCAGTAATAAGGAGTGAAAACGTAACAAACAAACTCACATTCGCATTTATAATGATTAGTAAGAACTACTCAGATTCTAGATTTATCCTATTAATATTACAAAAGTTGGAAAAATCCTTCCATTTGAAAGCTGTCTCAGCATGCGCTGTATATACTGTTAGAAACTTAGAATTACAAGAACATAATGTATGAGGTCATCATTTTTATACGCACAAATACAAGTACATACAACTAAATAATATAATTATTCTTTATAAAAATATCAAAGACCTTAAATAAGATATATAATTATCACTTCTTTTCTCAAAATAATACAAACTATGCAACACGGCCATCTGTTAATTATTTTTTCTCTTTATTTTATTCAGGCTCTTTAGGATTTTAGATACGTTAATTCTATCTTACGTCTAAAAATCATAAGTTTGAAATAAAATATATAGTGAGAAAGGGTAGGAAACTAAAAGAAATCAAGTACATAGCATTTTGGAAGAGTCCGAAGTCGGTCATCAGAAGTGATCTTAAAAAGGATTATAACATTGTTTCTAGGTCCTACAAAAGAGCAAGAGCCTTAGCAAAGTCTACCTTTATTGGCAGAATTGGTGAGAAACTGCTTCATTTTCCTTCTGAAACTTGGTCATTCTGGTCTCTCGCCAAAGCTGCTTTAGGAAACTTCAGTCGGCCATCGTTCCCACTACTGCAGTAGAAAGACAACTCGCTGGCCTACGATGCTAAAGATAAAGCCGAACTTCTTATGCAATTTGTTGTCCAGCTTCCTCGCGGGCCGAAGCATAAAAGTCTTAGTCTTAGTCGACGATGAATGCTCTGATTTGCAGCCCGTGAATGCTGGCGTCCCACAAACCTATGTACTATTCTCTACTCTCTTTCTTTTGCATATGAATGATATGTTGCATGTAAGCAACATTCATTTCTATGCAGACGATAGTACTGGGGATGCTCTATAGACTGGTCGTGCTAATATTTCCCGGGAAGGCGTTGTTGAGTACCGAAATCAACTTGTGTCTGAAATGGAGACTTACTCGAGCACGTCTCGCATTGAGGTAGACAGAACAAAAAGGCCTTCATAAAACTAGATGTCTTTAATAGGACAATACAGTATTTCACACCAGAACATCGTTTCCTATTTTATAAGGAGCAAATCCACCCACACATGGAATACTGTTCTCACTTTTGGGCTGGAGCGCCTCAATATCAGCTGCTTCCGTTTGACCACATCCAGCGTAGAGCGGTTCGAATCTTCGGCGACGAGGTAATATTCGATTGGCTCGACTTATTGGCACTGTGATCTACCTCCGACTGATACCTGCCACTGCATTCCACTATCGTAAAACCCGCCTGAAACTGAAATTTCATTCAAAGCACCTCGATGAGTGGAGGTCTTCTACGGTGAGGTTCTCAAGATTATTTCTGCCTCGTAAATCGACTTTGTGGAATCGACTCTCAACGACGGTGTTTCAAAAGCAATACAAGTCATAAACCTTTAAGAAACGAGCGTACTCTTTTTTTAAAAGCCAGCAACGCACTTGCGACTCCCCTGGTGTCGCTAGTGTCTATGCACGGCGGTGATCACTTACCATCAAGTGACCCACCTGGTCGTTTATCCCCTATAATATAGAAAAAAACTTTATTTGTATGAGGATACCTAATGATTTTGTCCAAAAAGTTTCCTGCTTTATTTTATACTAGAAAAGCTGACTTTAATTATAGAAAATATTAAGTTTTGGGTTAAGTTTTTTAACTTAAATAAAGTACCAATAAAGTTGTGTTTCTACCTATAAGATATAACATTTTAATTCGAATTAAATGTTCACAACCCTAGCGCGGGATACTCGCAAAAGGTTTCCAGTTGTTCATGGGTCAAGTTAAATCAGGCATGGAAGAATAGTTTGTGAATTGTATGGCATAATTGTGAGTTCTGGTTCGTAGGTATCATGTCGGTGTCGATTACGCTCAGACCGACGGAACTCTAAACTTGATATTTCCGTTAATTTCTATTTAATTAATAAAATTTGCCATGTATTGCCATTGCAGAAAATTGATACGTACCTATTACGAAAAAAAACTCAGTATCTAAAAAGGATAAGTGTATTTTATAGTATACTTATACTAGTGGTGATCAGTGATTGTCGACCAAAGTCAGTTACTGTAACAGGCGCGTCGCAATTGTACCAGACGGTATTCAACTTTCAATAAACTTGGTACATTAGGACACTTTTACACTGAATTTTTTTTTGTACATTCCATGTTGTCTAAATCGTGGTTAAAAGTTAGTGCATCGTAAATTGAAATAAATCCATTATCTTTCTTCTGTTAAAGATGCCTTTGCTAAATGTACGGAAGCCTCACAGCATGTAGGGCTATCACCAAGTGTGTGCTGCTAATGACCCAGTCAGGTCCGGTACCCTACCACCTAACACGGACATAACAACCAATTTGCTTACAAGATTAATGTGTATTTACTTATGTACGCACGTCAGAAGTTATATATACTTAATTGGCGTGAATGTAGAAAATAATCTTTTTACAAATTTCAAACGTTCTGAATTGAGTCCAAAATGCGAACAACAAAATTAAATTAAATACTATGAATAAAAGTTTCAATACATACACAAATTATGTCAAATAATATTTAAAGAAAATTATTTGTATAATATTGCAAAAGAAACAGTTTATACTTCACGTGTACTCAAGTTCCGTTTCAAAGTAAAAATTCACTCTCAACAATATCTCATAACACGCATAAATGAAGTAATAATTAAAAAAATAAACATTTATAGCGAACAGTGTAATACATACCATGAAGTGATAGATCGCGTTTAAAATCAATCTAACAGTTACATATGGTTAACGTCAAAAATCCTTTCACATGACATACCTAAACTATGACTCCGTGTCGATCGACATATGAAAACATCGAGTTGAAACAGGGGTTTTCATTAAGCCGCCTGGCTAGCTACCACTCCATACTTGAAAATCTATCTCCAAGTACCTGCCGGTATGTTCCGGCAGTTGCATTTGAGACCCAGTTTCCCTTTAAGTTTATCATGTTTACCGCCTCAGACTACATCTTCGTTTAATTAAAAGGAACTACATTTCATGTCACATTCAAAAGAATAAGTTGCTCCTTCATTTGTCTTTTTATAGCGTAATATAGAGATACAAAACAAACAGTATTAGTATAAATATCAGGCGGAAACCGGGAAGTGGGGGTAAATTAGGGGGGCATTAAGTTGTAAAAGGGGAAATGGAAGAGGGGAGAAAAAGAAAGACCGTGCAAATGATGTGATAGATATAAATGCAATTTCCCGGCGTTGTAGCAAATTGCCGGCAGAGCGCGGTTCTCACGCGCCTTACCTTATGCTCTTTATATTCCTATTATATTTAACCCATTCAAGGGTAGGCGAGTGAAAGCTTAAACGATTTACTTAATTTTTCCGTATTTTATAAATTACGTAATGCATTAAGGCATGTCATTAAATCGTTTAATATTTTAACACAATATTCACAGAAGGAATGATACCGCATACCAGCAACCGACTGTCCTTTGTCAACTGTCTGTATAGTCCATTGATTTGTCTTAGTTTCATGAGTTATAATGAAATAACAAAAAAAAAGTATCTCTTTTAAATAGTTCGATGCTAACTAGTTTTTATCATGTCTATTTGGTACTAGCTGATAAGCAACTTCATCTATTTTGTCCTTGCCTCTCTTGCCCATAGTTGTCGAAAAACCACTGTTTTATAAAACTTTTGATAAGATATCGTGGTATTTTTTTGGATCAACACATCTACATCTAGATGGATATTTAAGAAGTGAAACTACGAAAATGTGATAGAAATCTATCCAATAGTTTTTGCGTGATCCGCGGCCGACGGCAAACCTCTATCATTTAGTTTAATTGAAAACTGAAATATTATTATACACCTTCTTTATTTCGTCCATTTGTTCGGATAATTGTAACGATTTTACCCATTTTTATATTTAAATTACTTTTACAGGCAATCCAGTTTTTTCCAATGTCTTTTTCTTTCCCTAGATTCCTATAACAATTTTACTAATATTTTCTATATAAATTTGTTTTCGGATCTGTATATAACGTCATCTAATAATACAAAATAGAACTAAACATTCGTAGATTTCAAAACGAAATATTTAAACTTATTTCGAGTTACGAAAACTCCAAATACATCCCACAGATGCGATTGTGGTCTAATTCTAGCCTGAAACGTACCTAATAAAAAAAACCTATATCGCATTTCCACGCTGTGAACCGCACAACTGTGAACATTACACGCATGGTTTATATCAGAAGGGCGACTGATCCCCGTAATGTCTCGAATTTAGCGAGATTCGTCACAGAGCTCTATCGGAAATCTATTACCCATATTAATACCTCTTCTTTGCTGTATTCATTTTTTTTCACAATTAGTTACATCCTATGCAACTGTGTGTCAATGGGACTATTAGGTGGTAAATGCGTGATGTAGATTGGTAACAATAATAACTTCTGGAAGTTTCTACAGTGGCTTTAAAAGTATTTTACATTTTATATGATTTACGATGACAGTCATTACGTTGTTCGCGAACATTACAACGATACTCGCCTTGAATTACAGTTGTAATGTAACGTGTAATCTCCCACGGTTCCCTTGTAATTAGCTGCCAACTCGTCGACTTAATATAAGAAAGGGTTTGAATTACTACTGCCATTAGTTTTCTTGTTTCGTCATCCTTGTATCTTTACGCTTGTCTTTGCCATAATGTACAGGCAGACAGACTTCAGTGTTATAGTACTCGGCTCAATGCATTCGATATAAAGAATGAAGTAGTTTTAATGGATGAACAAATTGACGATCTCTAATGTTATCAAGAAAAAATTTTGGAAAAGTTAATTATTTTCCTTAATATTGCAATTTGGAAAGATACATTAATTGTGGTCTTTTTGCAACCACCAGACGATCACTAGTATTTATTATTATATTTTGAAACAGTACATAACGGTAACGATAAATGATCTGTCGCTATTGTATTTGTCTAGAAATATTTCGAGGGAATATCATATACACCAGTGAAACATTTCAGCTGACTATATTGCGCTTGAAGCATATTGAATTTTAATAAATTACAGACATTCGTTTATCAAATTGGTATAGATCGCAATAGCGGTTATATATCAATAATAAATTTGGCTGTAATTTTACAATATCGATTTTATACTCTGTTATCAATTATTTTGCTGACAGGTAATTTGTATATTAGTAATATTCTGTACCACATTGCAATTTATAACAATGATACGACAACGAAATGAATATTTGTGCTTGAGCGTAAATATAGTGAAGTCTCTCCCTCTCATACCTATTGGTATATGCATACATATATAATTCATGCTTGTACACACGTTGCGACTTCTCCGGCCGATCATTGCCATACTTAATAATAATAACGGACAACAGATAATCAACAGGAGAATTATGATGTCTTCAATAATTAGTAATTCATTGCGTTGGATTAATGCATCACATTATTAGTTGTTGTGATATCGAGTGTCACCAATCAATTGTTGATTTTGTCGCTTATACTACAAGTCCGCATCACCATGCGGGCTACAAAAACAACAATGAACAACAAAAAAATATGTCTATCTCACTCGTGCAATAAAAAAATACATGTAAGTTTATTAAGTAAACATCACAAAAGTAAATCATTTTTAAGGACCCTTCCTTCCAATTATTCTCATACGAAAATAAACCTTATTAACGTAGCATAGAGTTGCATTTGGGTAAATGTCAGTTATACAAGGGGTGTTCAAAGTGGAAGAAAAACGTTTATTAGCCCGTCTGCGTGGCAAGTCGAGCGTGTTGGTGATAAGTGACAAGTTATTGAGATGTAGAGTGACCATGAATACTCAAAAATTCGGGACACTACTTTCAAATATAACACTTTTGCTAAAAGTTATACGTGTAAAATTATGACATCGCTTGAAATAGAAACCCTAGGTTTAAAATATACATACACATTGTCCTAGAAAAAGAAAAAAAAATCCAATAAATGCAATAAACTGCAGTTTTCAGCGAAAGAAATATGAAACCATAGCATATTTGTAGTGCTTTTTAATGTTCACCTGTCTAGCTAATATCATCAAATTGAAAATCTATCCCCAAGCTGCAACTGAAAGTCGATCTTAATCTATGTTTAGCATATTATCATCTTATATCACATCGTTATTCAATAATGTCTCATGCAACATTATGGGGACACGCTAAAATTTATAAATGATAAAAAAGTAAAGTTCTAACGGTGGATTTTGTACTGAATAAAAATTTACAATAATATTTGGTAGATAATGATATACTAGCGGTCGCCATTATCACTCAAATAACTTTAGGTTCAATTGTAGGAGCTTAATATAAATTCAATTCAAGTCAACAATAACATACAAATACTTTATTTTGACTGGATCTAACAGAAATACAAAAACTCTTTAAGCATAACCTCTAGAAGTTATGTAATAATTGAATTTTATCTGTCGAATTGTAATATAAACTTTACTTTCCTTGTTTTTTGATGTTCTATAAAATGGAAGTCAAGTTCAAAGTTCTTTTTTTTATATATGGTTCATATAATATCTTACAAGAAATGGTCTCCAAATTTTGCATCGATGATTTGGCTTGCTACTATTTTCAAGTTAAACATTTGTTGCTAAGAGCCTATCGGCTCGTTGTAACAACTATAGTAAAAAATTAGTCTTATTTCTAGGCTTACGGTGTTCTGTGTAAGAATACTTTTCAAAAAAGGGGGACGAACATTATTTTTCAACACAAAGCACAATGAAATTAGAATGTCCTAAATTCTTCCAAATCACACTCATAACACATTCACGCCCAAAACGTTGCGAATTCGATTACCATCGCTTACCCATTGTGCTCTATTTGTCACTAATGCACTCTAAAGTAATATAAACGGCAAAACACAATGGACTATTCATACCCGACAATTCAATCTACTACACAAATCTATTCAATTTAGTCGTGTAACAATTTGAAGGCGCCATTTTGTTTAATGGCCAGTAGTGATGGAACTCCATTTACAGAGTTGTTGTTAGGGTGAAGAGGTCAAAAATAAATGGATGTATCGGACCAAACGAGAAGAGTTTACGTGTGACTGGATTTGAAAGAGAATTAAAACGGAATTAGAAGATGGTCTGTTTGTTAAACAAGAGTTACGTTTAATGGGTTTTTTGCTTATACAACGGGTGATTCAACGTGTAATGTGAGGGTAATTTGTTATTATTCAGTTCAATTATTTAAGTGAGAGTCTATATGATTAGGTACCAGAAATTGATGATAGTACTCGTGTGAATATACATTGTAGAAATACAAATAAACACAACTATCATTAACAAATAGAAATATAAAACCCTAGTACATAACTCTCGTTTTTGAATCGCAATTAACACGAATGTAACAACACTCCATATATTTAAATTTATTAAACAATTTAAGCTACTTTGTCCATAGAAATAGATATAAATATATACGGAAAACATTAGCCACCTATTATATTGTCGGGTAGAAATCCGATGATTGTGTTGTTCGAACAATTCCTCCTATAAAATAAAATCTAGAATTAAACATTAAAAATATACGTTACATTGTTGAAAAACATGACCATTACTATTTTTACAATCACATGCTATCAAATAGGTACATAAAATGAAAACAAAAAATACACAAAGCGACTAATAACTTCCGAGACTTACAAATCACTAAATTACAATGGTATTAAATATTATCTCGATTATTCAGTTAACATTGAACTATAGGTATCTATTTATACAATGTACCAATTTCATAATGCGATCAAATAATGTACAATGTTGATTGATGGAAAAGAAGTCAGTTCTTCGAATGAAAGTGTGATATATAGGATGATATGTTGTAAACAAATTATATAACTATTAGGTTTAAATAAGAATCACCAAATAAGTAAACCGTTAGAAACCAGTAATACGGTAAAACTAAAAATATTCAACATAATATTAAGGAGCCAAGTTTAACGTTGATATAGCTGAGTTTGCGTCGCGTTGGGAGCGCTTCGAGGGACGATAGTGTCTGCGCCGCGTCGGAAGCGACCGGTAATTCGTTTAAAACTGTCTCTAGACACCTCGCGATAACTCGGATTCACTACCACACACACACACACACACACGCACACACACTCACATGAAATACATCAAGCTAAATATATACAGCGCTTAATAGTAGCACGTTTTGAGCTAAAGTTGTCATTATTGAAACAGCTAATAATATCTTTATTTTGGTTACGCTGTAAGCATTTGCAAGTTGATAAATTAGCTTTCGTAGTAGGTAAAGCCCAGTCGCCTAATTGTAACTGCTTGTGATACTTTAAACGACATATACATTAGATATAAATAGAATGTACTGGTGGAAACATTTTCAGGAAATATTCTGAATGAAACTGTCGATATCGGCTATTGTTACAGTTTGTTCGCTTCTCCAACGTCTAACTATGCTATTGTATTATATAAACTTATTGAATACGTTATGAAGCATCGTTCATACAGTTCCACAACAAGCAGAATAGAGCGATATGATCGTTAAATGTATAATAAAAAACGAATGCATCATTCCTACGCAGTGGATAACAAGTTATTATTATTATTATTCTGCTGTTAATTGTCTGTTATTCGTTGTTATTACTGACAATGATCACCTACTATTATGACAATAATGTGCGAACAAATAAATATTATGAGGCAACAAATAGGTGTGAAAGAGAGAGCACTTCACCTAATACTCGGTCTCGATATGAAAAGAAAAATAGAAGAAAAATTTAATTTTGATATAAAACAGCAAATGCGCTATCAGCAGAATAATCGACAAAAGTTTATCACAAGAACTATTTTATAAAATAATATAACAGTGTAATTTATTATTGATATTATATAGCTGTTATTGCAATAAAAAATTTGCGGTTATTTCAGAAGACGCGGTCAATCATGTCTTCGAGATATTTAAATGTTTTACCAAAAAAGGAAGTACTGCATCAAAATTAAGTTGATATCAGATTAATAATAAATATTAAGTAACCAAGTTACCGTCATCCCTCTAAGCCTTCATAAATGGTCGAAAGCCATATAATCCGATAAAAGTATTTTGCAAAATCAAGAAGCAAACTTACGAGTTACTATCGACATCTTCTCACTACAATTGATAAAACTTCGAAATGTTTGACGCGACACATTTTTGCGACAGCAATAAGAAAGCAATTAATCGTCGACCAACTTGCGTAGACCTTTCAAGTGATGGTACGTGAACTACTATTGTTAACGAGAAGGGTACGCTAGGGGTCTGAATGTATGGATGTTGCAAATACGCCTGACATATGTTTGGTTCGGAAAGCTAAAGGGGATTGAGTGGCGTAAGCCCCTTGGGTTCATTATTGCCCCTTTTGCGTTCCTCCCGAGGGCTCTTCAGTCAATGTTTGGAAAGTGTCCTCATTTTCACTTATGAAACTAAAATTTGTTTGGTAACTTGTCAAAGTTATTGGGGGAATAACGACAAATTTTGATTTGTATCCCATTGCTCCAATCGAATATTATTAGTCCACCTTGCAAGGGTTGTATTGCTAGCTACGGTATTTACTTTCAATGTTTATCATCAGAAACCTATCGACATATTTCGAAGTTCCTAGACATTTCACAGATACCCTGGATATCTGTGTGTATTCTACTGCATGTATAATGTAAAGTGTTTATAAGACCATTTAGAAATTGTGCGCTCATCCCAACATAGAGCTTTCCCGCTAATTAGCTGCTCACACTACAACCGTAAAATTTAAACGAATCGCAACCACATTAAAATTTTCTAGAACCTTCCTGTGGCTCACCCAGTAGTAATTTCTACCAAGACTATAATATAGGCTTTCTAAAATAGAAATTGAAATACGCTTCTCAACATGATCCATAG
This sequence comes from Antheraea assamensis, assembly GCA_035772565.1. Lineage (NCBI taxonomy): Eukaryota > Metazoa > Arthropoda > Insecta > Lepidoptera > Saturniidae > Antheraea > Antheraea assamensis. The sequence continues at coordinate 2,072,286 of JAQQSE010000097.1, read as the reverse complement.
TAGTGTAGTTGTCCACATGCGACTGTAACCGTTAACTAAACTTGTACTTGCTGTCCATGGGATAGACAACAATTGAGATTCAATTTGTAAATCTAGATGTAGTAAGATTATACGGAAGATAAGACAATAAAATAAAATTCACTAACCTGCACTCTAACCTCGGGCAAATTGACTTTCATCGCCAATTCTTCCCTAGAGTAAACATCAGGATAGTGACTTTTCTCGAAAGCGCGTTCCAGTTCATGCAGCTGATATGTAGTGAATGTCGTCCGGTTTCTCCTATGTTTTTTTTTATCTGTGGAGCCTGGACGAGGCGTCTCTTCGTCGCTGCCTGGAGGAGATTTATCATCAGTCCGTTGACTGAAACCATCGTTGCTGTTGCAAGATCCTTCACCTGAAAATGGAAAAGTTAAAAATGTTCTTAGTTTCTAGTATTCAAGTTAATTTTTTAAACTTTATGACACTCTACCCCTAAGTACCGCTTTAAAAATGATATATATTTTCTATCAGACTATACTTCTGAAATTTGAGTAAGTATCATTCATTCTCAGTTATAAAATCTATGGCTGAACTCTACATACCCTTTCCTCCTGCAACTTTACTCTTTTTGATCCGAACACGACAATCAACACAATTCCTAACTCCGGCATAAACGATACGATTTTTTTATAATTCGCGTACATTTACATATTTCTATTGGTGACACTATCGGTTAATAGTAAAGGAAAACCTCGTGATATAACCTGTAGCTGAGAAATGTTCATATATGTGGGAAAATATTGAAATGAAGTTTGAAATGGTCAATACGTCGTATCCTGGGCTAACCTCTTGATTATGCCCATACCTTCCTTCGGGAAGAGGCCTATGACTCTGAAGTGAGTCTCTTATATGATGATGAAGATGGATGTTTAATAAATGTTGCTTTAATGTTAGTTTTACATATATTTATAATATATTCATTATCAATAGAAGGAGTCCGCACCCTCGCCATTTTGAACAACAAATAGCGACTCCGTAGTCATAGCAACCGTGTACATGTTAATTAATTATTTTTTTTTAAAAGCCAAAAATAACGGATTCTGTGTTTAATTATCTTTTTTACTATCACGACATAGTACATTGTTAATTTGATGGTTTAGTAAAAAAAGTTCGTACAAATGACAATTAATTTAAAAATACATTTTACATAAAAATTACAACTTTGCAATACATAATTTGTTGTTTATCAAAGTTTTGTAATAAATCACGTATTTTTATGCTTATGCTGCCAACAGGAGTCTGTTGACCTGTTTCAACAACATGAACAATCTTTTGTATGGAACTTAAACCTTTATGGTTTTAGGTAGTCCAGGGGTTAATAAAAATCAGCAGCACACCAAATATCCAATAAGAGTGGTACATTATGATTAGTGTGACGAGATTGTAGTCTGTAGCCAATTACATAAAAAAGAACGTGAGTCGGTAACTTGGCTTATATTAAATATAGTGAATAGTTGAATGACCAATTTACAATCCGCTTTTCACATAACAAACACAAAGGTACAATTAACTCTACTACGGAACTGAACTATACATCAAATGCAAATTATCTGTTTGTTTATCATAATAACAAGCAATAGCACGTCTTCGGTAAGGTTAGTGACACATTGAGCGATATTTAGTTCTATTCATACTTATTATGAAGATTTATAATCTAACGGTTAGAGTGCTATCTAGAATTATTTACAAACTATACAAATAAAAAAACTCGCTGTCAATCAAACCCGGTTGTTTTTGTTCTTGATATTTTGAGTTTCAAATAAATACGAACAATTTGTTTAATATTTTTACTATTCACTTTAATACATTATATGAGGCACGATATTAAAAAAAGCACGAAAAGTGACGATTATCTTATAATATTTATTCTTTCATATTTACTATTCATTTACAATATCTGTAAACCATTTGACAACTATTTATGGTCCGTAAATATCCATACAAGAATTATACCGAATTAATTATATTATTTATAACACATATTACTATAAAATTATTGAAAACGTGTGTTGTCAGGACGCAACATAATTTGATAACGAATATTAGCTAACAGAAAAGATTCAGCACCGAGTGTGCCCTCAACTTAAACCTATCGGCAATGAGTTAACGCTGAAAATACATTTTGTGGTTTACTACCATACATCACACGAAGCACGTTTCCCATAAAGCACTTTGTTATTTCCGTGCTCATTATTTATACAAATAAAGCATAAACTTATAATTTAGAAAAAAAAACTTGTTGGACCTACTGTATCACAACTGCTATTAACTGTCGCTTGAATATCGAATATTTTAGAACTTTTTATTGTAGTGTAAGCATACGTTTAAACAGACATGTAATTATGTATATGAAATTGTGCTTATTACTAAATACCACCACGCTAATTTACGAAGTGGCGCTGTCTTACAGGTTTCGGTTCGAAAGACAACAATACTTAGACACAAAGCTAGAATATGATAACATACTAGATGAGCTCTTGAAGATGTTCTGCTGCCAAGGTATAGTAATATTAATATATTTATAAGTTTTACAGGTACGTTATTGAAGATTATCATACAGCGCGCCATAGCCGAGACTCTTATTATTTCGTATACACTATACTCGTACATATGTCGTAACATAAACCAAGGAAGGTAATTAATGCCGGACGCATATACTTCTGCTATTATGTAGGACACATGCAAAGACCCATAATAACTACACAGAAATTATCATTTATCAGCCAAGTGTAAATAAATAGTTAAAATACAATCACTCAAATTGTGCTATTTTTATAGTATGCACAGGTACATTGCATTCGTTATTAACACAGAAAAACTGTGCCAAAGTGCATTGATACTTTTGAATCTAGAACACAGAAACGTATTTCTACCTCGTGTCACTGTTTTGTAATTTTTGCATTATACAGACTTGACATTAATTATTCACGTCCAGTTTTAAAATAATCTGTGACACCGAAATAGCTCTCCGAGTAACCTGTAGTTTTACTCAAGGTAGTTATGTTCAAATGTATCATTATCAGTATAAATGTCTACCCGTTACTTAAAAGAATGGAAATAACTTACTCTTCTATTGTGGCATATCGTATTACGTACGTGCAATTAGAACTCGCTTTAGAATAAACACGTCACGAAATAACTTACAATTCTCTGTCCAAAGACTAATGTTAAAATGTCGTATTTGTTGTCCTTGTTAAGTTCGCATTGTGAAACAACATTGGCAATCTAAGAAATTGTATCTGAATGTGAACGGTTATATGTATTTTTTATCTGTTGACGTCATATATTTAGGAGTAATTATTATATTCTACAGACTTAATTACTTATTTGAGGCATTTTTTTTCAATCTCATCCCGCTTACAAAATAAGTTTATGCCTCAATTACCACTTCTAAATTTGCCAGCCCTAACAATCCATACAACTACGATTATGGATCGCGACCATAATGCAAATAGTCAATAAACCGTCAAAGTATCTGAGTATGTTGTGTTGTGCGCTATTAGATGCTAATCAAAAGATTTTCGTCTTAAGGAGTAACAAACCAGATAAATTATTTCCGTTCGTGCTGGCAACACGACGTCTTCCTTACAGAAAGTTAAAGCTCTTTGTAGAAACCGAAATCTTAGCATTTTCACGAACAGAAGCCTTAATGTCAAATTTTATTCAAACATCTGTATCTGAGAAGAAAACAACTGTTCGGTATAAAGACTTCAAACGTCAGTTAAGAGAAAACGATTAAGTAATCATAAAAATCTACACATAAAATGACAAAACGTTACAGTAAACGTGTCGTTCGGGATTGACCGATCAGACGTCAAAACACACGGCCGTCCCTCACGCACGCCTACAAGGTTACAGACGTAAGAGAGAGACATACACACCGCATTAAGATTGGAGATTACGCGCCCGTAGAAAACAAATAAAAACATTATGAAGAACGCATTAAGATGCTTTATTTGATACGATGGGTTCTTATTTTTTTTTCTATAATAATAATTATCGACAATCTGGCAACACTCGTCCATAATAGCGGGCCTCGTCGTTTTTTCACTGTAGTAACCCTAATCACGTGTCAGATTTATCGTGTTGCCGCGTATTAAGACTGTTCGTGGTTTTAATGATTTCACAAAATGGATTTCTTTATTGAATTATTTCGAATTAGGGTTCAGTTGTTTAACAGTGAAGTTTGTTGAACGTATCTTTCATAGAGATAACAACAATAAATAACATTGAATATTTTGTGCAATCTTTGTGTTTTAATTAAAATTTACTTGTTTAAAACTACGCTAATATTGCTAATTCAATTACTGCTCGGACAAACCAAATGTCAATTGACAATGATATTATAAAATGTTTTGAGAGAGACACATTAAAACTTGACTAGTTAACATACCTTACCTCGATATCATGTCAGTATTAAAAGAAGTATGTTGTGTACTGATTCTTTGATTAAATGACTTAAAAGTAAGGAAAATATCACTCTGTGTTAATGAAATATTGGACAAATTATACTAACAAAACTCTTCACAACAAAAGTCGCGATTGCTTCTTTTTTCCGAACTGATATACCATGTTGGCACTTTGTTCTCTACAGATTCACCGGACTACTAACAGGAGCGCTTATAGCACTCACGCGATTTGTTTAGGCGTTAAAAGTGGCGAGTTCCAGTTGGTATTATATAATATATAAATAATCTTTGCCGGTTCCTGTATCGCTGATAATACACCGGAGAAAATATTGCTACAAAATAAATAATCTTAAAAATATCAACATAATAAAATGAAATTAATAAAATACTGAACCCGAACGTATTAAATCGTAAGCATTTTTTCCCCTACTTAAGTTTTTCGTTCACATTCCGTTAATTGGTAATGATTGTGTCGATTTTGTTCCTGACTCGATATATCGTTCCGTACGACAGCGATTGACTCGCGAACGATAATTACGAGTTCAAAACTTAATTGAAGCTTAATAGTTGTTCGTTGTGAAACAAAAGCCATGTGAAAGTTTCATTAAATATATACTTGAGTAATACAGAAGGTGATTTACAATTGTAATGTATCATTATGCTGTGACCTTAGCTAAGCGAATAGAGAGAATAAAACATTTATGTTTGATATTATGTTGGCTCATTTTGTAAAATAATTAATGCATGTTAAAATTCATTGAATGATATCTATTACTTGTTATCTGTTTTGGTTAATCTTTAAAACAACTGAATTCAATATATCTACTATAGGTGATTCATCAGATTACAATGAGATCTAGGAAGTTACGTATCGTAACTTTTCAAGATTATAAAGTCGCTGAGTCTAGCTTATTTAATATAAACTTGGATTATTTTTGTCAAAAAACGCCTTAACAATGTGGAGGAATATTTACGTTACAAATAGTAAATTCGAAGTAGTAATGAATCAGAGCACTAGTACGTGATTCTGAATAATGTGAATTAATAGTTTAGAGTGAATTATTAGTCAGTTAGTTAGTGATTAGTTAAGAATCGGTTCTATTATAGAACTGATAAGTTCGTGTCAGACCAATGTTGGTTTTAAATGTCTAATTAAACTTTTCCATTATCCTGTGTCTTCCTTTAATTATGCAATTTCCAAATTATAGGGTTTCACTTTTTTTCTTTATGTTGAGTATGGAGCATTACTTATTTACTATTATATTTAAAATTAACATAAAAAATAATTATTGCTAGGTACTCTTGAAGATCCGTTATGTAACATGGTAGTAAAGATTATTCTAATACCCGAATATCTAACACTAACCTCAAGTTGAAAATCTGCTACACAGCAACACTTGAAAACCAGCCAGTCCTCCAGACGTCTTACCATCATAGGCCCTATTGTCATTTACTATGAGAGTATATGAGAGATTATAGTAAAATGTTCAAACTCACAAAATTAAAAAATATATATAAGTAAATGTTACGCTGCATACTTATCGATTCTAACCAAGTCATTTTATTAAGTTAAAATGAATGAAACTGTATTTTATATTACTACTAGTTTGAACACGTAGCATTACCTAATTAACTTTTCAAGTCAACCGCTAATTAAATATTATAGTCTCAGTAATAAATAACACTGCCAGTATAAACGCTACTTGCACATTTAATAAATATCATAACTGTAAATAAACTACAGTATCTACCTAAATTATACAGTAACTCCACTTCAGTATTCCACCAAGTTACTATAAACAGAGAAACATATATTTCATGCAACTGTATTATGAAAAAATATAATGAACTTGACCACAAAACAGCAATAGTGCAATCACGGGTTAATCCCATATCGGTCTGTGTGGGCCGAGTGGGAGGAATGGGACGCGTCACTTCCGGCGTACAATCGATTCCCGATCGACATTACGCGCCGACATTCGATTATCGGCTGTTGTGGCTGCGACCGCCGCTAACTATTGCTATTCGACGCTCTATTAAAGGTTTATAGATTCCAGCAGTTGGTTATCACAGTCGTGTCGTATTATTTATTATAGTTAATAATTCAGCTATCTGTAACATTACACTATAGTTCGAAGGTAATATCAATAAATAGTATATGCTATTATGATAGTATAAATCGCTACCCGTGTATGTTTGTATGTTCGCTTAGTTCTTCTAAACTATGCAAGGGTTTTATCATACAACTTCACTAAGATTTCGATTTTTTTCAAAAAGGACTATATGAATGTACCTATATTTTAAGAGCAACTCGGAGTAAATCGCATTTGTTATATATACTGCTAAAATATAATGAATAATTTCCGAAGCAATTTTGACCAACATAATATTAGTTATAATGTTAAATTAATTATTTAAAACCAGTGAGTAATAATCTGAAAAGTTTGTATGAAATAGTGACACTATAGAATGGATAGTTGGAAGTTGATACCCCGAATACCCCGAAACCTTAAATACTGAAAAATCTCGAAAATGTAATCTAAAGCTGGTTACTTTGCTGTTACCTAAAAATAACAATATAGCAAGCAAGCCATGCATCTTGAATAACTTCGTTTTTTAAATCATACGATAGTGCCGCTCAAACATAAACTACAAATAACCTATCGAAGCTAGACATCGACAGAAAAATTATAAAGTCAAAAGATGTACTTATCAGACCTCGTAATCATATTTGCGGTTGCCACCAAAGATTAAACCAAGAGAGATATTTCAACCTTCAGGAGAGTTGTAGTGTTTGAGTTTCTTGAAATTAATGTCGACATTTTGATGTTATTTCCTCCAGGCAAAACTGTCAATTTTGGCCGCCATACCCATTTATATCACATGAAATACCTTCTTAACTATACATAGAAATGTTACATAATGTCAGCCTGTATGTGTACCACTGCTGGGCAAAACTTTCTGCCTGGAGGAATCAACTAACATAATTATCTCTTCCGCCAATATCATCGTAGTAAATTAAGAGAAATCAAAAGTTATGTATTTTCCCACAATACTACAAAATGATTCCAAGGAGGAGTGATGTGAGGCGCGCGGTCGATCGAGAAACATGTTGTACTGACTCTACTTAGGTGGGATAAAAGTAAGATGATGATGAATATAACTCCTTCTCCAATTCAATATTTTAATTGCGTCGGCTATATAATGGAAATTAAAAGTGCCCTTTATAGCATTCGTATACATTATTTAATAATTATAGATAATAAAAAAAAAATTCAACAAGTATATCGGATGAAATCACAGATATACGAGTACATTTACGAGCAAGAAAAAAATGTGGTTTGTATAACGACACACGAATCTTGTTTGAAGAAATGTAATATTAAAGAGCTAAGAAATGGATCGATGTACATGCGTCTAAACCACTTATACACTTTTGACGCCGCATTACTATATAGCACGAGGCGAAGCCAGAGTGGGTCGCTAGTATTTTATAATAATTTTTGAATTATTTTGAAAAGCATATTTTTGAAGGTATCATTGTTTTGATACTTCCAAGTAACAATTCAAAGACTAAATTGCAATTCTTAACCAATTTATTATTTTGCTAAATTATGTCCGCGCTTTCGCTCGCGTGAATGTAGATATTGAAATATTAAGAAGCTATGCTTCTTTTTTTCCTTTTCTTTTCTGTTGTAGGGGACAACGTGTATGGCGATCGGATGAGTGGTTAAAGTGTAAAAGCGTAACAAACAAACAAACTCACATTTGTATTTATAATATCAGTTACCATTATATTATATCATTATACCATAATATATACTAATATATAAGTACATTTAGAAGTAATAAATAACAATAGTATACAAGAGAGTTGGCGGGTGAATCCACTGCTATAAGTTGAAAAATTATAATTAGACATACAAAGCGCCTAGCATGTTAAGTCTCAGCGCACGCCAACAATTATCGTGAGATCGTCGAGATAAGCCCCGTAACTCGATTAGCTAATTAACAATTTTACACAAATTATAACGACCTTTAAGGATTGACCCCGTTCTCTTTACGTTATACTTTATTACGTCACTAGTTAGTGCACGCGACTTCGTTCCCGTAAAAATAGTTTTAATTCATGGAAACGTCGAGGTTCGTCTGGATTCGTTGTGCGTTTTATTTTACTTTATTTGTAACTTAAAAATACATTTGTTCAATTTAAATAATACTTTGATTGTAAATGTTCTGTCAAAATCTGTACTTAAATACATTTAAGAAAAAATACTCTGGGAGGTCTGAGAATCAATGACATAACGCATTTCTATTGTTTTTAGATTTTTTGTCTGTCTGTCTGTCTGTTGGTATATCGATTTCTCTGTCTGTCTGTCGTATGTACGCGCATCACGCAAAAACTACTGGACTATAACACCAGTTAACAAATAGGGCATGTTTTACATATATATTACATTCGTATACCTATACCTTTTTTTTTTTTTTTTATTTACTTGGGGAAATCCTTTATGGATACCCACCCTCCCAGGGGAGAGAGTGGGTTATGTCCGACTCGCACGGGCTAAAACCCCACGGTGTACCGGCCGCCGATTTTGGTTGGGGCGACATGGGATCGTGCTGGGCTATCACCATGTCGCCCCATCGGTCAGCCCGGCGAAAGGCCGCCGGGCTCCGTCCTAATAGGGAGGTAGACTGGGTACACAACCAGCTACCTCCCCTCGTCAGCCGGATCTGTGCAAGGAGGAGATGGGCCCCCCGGCCCACCTCCTCAGGTCCGGCTACGGAGGTGGAAGGAGGCGGACAAAGCGCCGCCTCCTTCCACCGACCCTCCTTTGTCGGAGAGGGCCGCTAAGAGGGTCCAGCTCTCGGACCCTCTCATCCGCCTCCTTCTGCGAGATAACTTCCTCGCAGAAGGAGGCCATGGCCATCCATGCTTCTTCGCTGCCGAGCATGGCCACAACCACGCTCGGCAGCGACAAGTCACCACCTACCGCCGCAGTCAGAGCGCGGCGCTGTTCTCCCCACACAGCACACTCAGATAGAGTGTGCTGCACGGTATCTTCCTCAGCGCCGCACTCGTGACATGCGGCGGTGGGCTCCCTGCGAGCGATCTGGTGCAGGTACCAGCCAAAACAGCCATGGCCGCTGAGTACCTGCACCAGGCGAAACGTCAGGGAGCCCCACTCCCTATTACACCATTCTGGCAGGACCGGGCGGACGGCGTCGACGGTATATCTTCCATACCGCGCGTCCGCCAGGTCCTGCGTCCACCTCTCCAGGGCCTCCTCCCTTTCTGCCCGTCTTTTCACTATAATCTCCCTGAGAGCCGGAGGCTCCCCTAAACGTTTTCTTGCCGCCGTGAACTCATGCACGGCGGCAAGCACCCTCGCCTCCAGCTCCCAGGGCAGGGAGCCGGCGAGTGCGAAGGCCGCCGACGAGGACACGGTGTGGTATCCCCGTATCGCCCTCAGTGCCACAATGCGCTGCGCTGCACAAAGCAGGCGCACGTTGGCGGCACCGAGGGCGTCGGCCCACACCGGTACCCCGTAGAGGGCCATCGCCCGCACGACCCCCATGTATAGTCTGCGGCAGCCGGCGCTCGGCCCCCCTATATTGGGTAGTAATCGGCCGAGCGCCCCTGCCGTCCCAGCAATTCGAGGTCCGAGCCCCTTGAAATGGGGCTCGAATCGCCAGCGCCCGTCCAGGGTGAGGCCCAAGTACTTCATCTGGGTCCCCACCCTGATACGGGCGCCCTCAACAATTATGTGGGCCCCAGGTGGTGGCCCCCGGCGAGGCCCATGAAATAGAAGGGCCTCGGTCTTCTCTAGGGCCACCCTGAGGCCCAACCGTCGTATGCGCCCAACCACGAGGGTTGTGGCCGTCGTGGCCAGGCGCACAACATTTTCCCAGTCAGGGACAGGGAGCGCACCGCGGAGCACCCAGTCGTAGATTCGTATACCTATACCTATATTTATCTTACTTATAAGAAAACACAAAAGAAAAGCAATTTACACAAAAGCTATAGGACAACTAAAACACCGATTATTCATTACGTGTAATTTAATAATATTTTTACAAGTGTTACATTATTAAGTATTAAAATATACACGTTTATTGATTATTCGTAAATGGCGCTAAACCCATTGTTTTAGTACTTTTATATATTGTAAAGTATTAAAATATGAACACATATAATATTGCCAGTATATGTGCTAAGTTATTTTTATGTTTGATTGGTTTCTATTCGATTTAAAACTTTTGAATATTGTGATGGTACGTTTTCTATTAACGTCACATGTTAAATATATTAAGGCAATAGGATTATTCATTATGCTTTTTGTACTATTGTATTTATACTTGTTATATTATAAAAAAAACTGTATCTGATATTTAGCATATATTTATTATACCCAATAAAGATGACTGCTCACAATGAGTTTGTAGGAGATGTTAGTAGGTAAAAGCCTCCACACGTAAAAAATCACGTGTGTAAATAATAACACAAAACTGCTATTAGAACTGTAATTCACAAATAAAAATTAGAATGAGAAGCAAGTAATACGTCCGCGATTAACAGTGCGCTAGCCACAGTGAAGTGAGGTGCGCATGCGGCCGAGTGGGCGTTGTGAGAGCGGTGCTGAGAAACGTCATTGCGTTGACCGGCGGTACAAGATGTATAAGCGGAGCGTATTTTGTTGGAGTGGATTATACTACACAAGTTTTGATGATGAGGATGATGAAGATAATGGATGAAACTTGAACTCCGCTGTCGAACAATTAGGCTCTTATTCTTAAGTTTTACGTGAAATATTGGTAAATGTATAAAATTATTTGACATTATTACACTTTCTACTGTATGCGTTTTTTTTTTAATTTTGCTATTATACTTTAACCTTCAGACTGTATTGCTTTGCTGTTTGATTGAGGGTAAATGTCTGGTAGTAAATGGATGAGTATTTCTGAGATAAGATTAGACTGGGAATCGAATGAGATTGTTAAAACAATTATGTTGCATTTAATTCTGTAGCAAGTGACTTATTTATTATGTTAAATTCGTTTAATAGTTTGCAGGATCCGCATATCGAATAAATAAAAATAAGCACGTGTCTGAGGTATAGCTGACTATTGTTTTGAGCACCACACAGTGTATCGAAAGTCAGAATTATATGAGCAACAACTAGACATTGTAGTGCCATGCCACGCCTTGAAGAACAAAATCGTTCACAAAGGGTGAGGCCAGTTAAATCATCGATGTGGAGCCTTAATACGCCTATTTATGTATGATTTTAATAATGACTGTCTTTGGAACTTAAATTCCACGTGGACGTAGTTGCGGGCACAGCTAGTATTCATATATAATTATTCTTTTAAGCATCTCAAGCATTTCTACATCAGTTTATTCTCGAATAATTCCAATCGTAAAGGTGATGCGTTTTTCTCTAGAGTTACTATTACTATTCCAGTGTAGTTGAGACATTTGGAAACGACGTAGTTTGAATTTTAAAATTAGCCATTTGATAAAGGTAAACTTCGTCTTTTCCATTCGACATATATTTGTCCCTCTCACACTTGTTCGACTGGAGACATTATGACTTAAATCTGACAAAGATGATAAATGTATACCTAATTATGAATTCATAGCACTATAGTACGACATTTTAGAGTACTAGTCTACCTAATTACAGTAGATGATAATATTGTAATTGCTTATAGATTACTTATAATGTGATGATTTAATCCATATTAATAGTCAATAAACTATTTTAGACTGTACATTGAATAGCAACAAATCATTGAAACAATACTTTCCAAATTGTTTCGCAACCGGACGCACGATCTGGATCTGTCGGCCGACTGATCCGTCGACCAGTCGACGTTTTAACACAATGATTATAAGAAACATAAATGCATTAGTTTCACAATACTACCTATAATGAATTGATTTACTTCTGTTGACGGACAATATCCGCCTCAGACTACGAATGCCGTCACGCCGTGTGGCACGTGGCGTAGGTATATATAATTGAGTGGCAATTTTTCGTAACTTGCTAGTATTTAGTGGGCTGATGATATGCCAATTTTATCTCGTTCCGGCAACTATTTATACATATCCAGTAATTACGCGAGTTGGTAATATGTCTAGTAGACCATGACGGATAGTAATAATCCGCCATAATAATTATTTTCATTTGTTGCATTTCGATATCAATCATTGTATAAACAAACACCAGGAGGCTTGCAGGGCGGTATGACAGCAACAACAGGCGATGAAAATGATTTTCGTATTCTATTCATTTTTGTACAAATCAATTCTGGAACGTATAAAAGGTTTTATATATAAATGAAAGCCTTAGGATGTTTTAGGATCTGAATACCGATACACTGATTTCAAGAATAGATGTGGTGAGAAACGGTCCTCAACAGAGAGTAGTCATGGCAGGAAATACGAGCTAGTTAGTGTATTCTTACAGTGTATATGGTTGTCACAGGCGGTGGTCGTTGTTATCTCAACTACTTAGTAATATAATATACGCCATCGATAGCAAATTATTAAAGTTATCAATATTCTGCTGTCCATTATCGGTTTTAATTTTATTATGGACAATGATTATTTACTTATGGTTGATTGGAAAAAACTAACATTATGTAACAATCAATAGGTATGAAAAAGAGAACACTTCACGTTGTCGCGATACGGTAAAAGTATATATAAAAGAATTTATTTTAAAGAAATCTACAGCTATACATTATCAAAGAACAATGTTACTTTCGGCAACGATTATTTTAGTATATATATACATTTACATATCTTTTTATTATATGATGAACCCAAGTTTTTGTATATACCTATTATCTACAGTAAACTATCAATTATCTAATCTATAACTAAATGAAATAAAATATAAGTAAAGAAATCGCAATAAAAATGTTAAATAATAAATGTAATAAAGGTAATTCCTTGTTGATTTACAACCATTATTGCGATCTACTGTGGGCGTCTTAATTACAAACAAATAATATACAACATCTTTAACAATTTGATCTAGATTCTAGATCTAGATAGAAAGTAATTCCTTATAACGACAACATAGATGGCCATTAAGACTTTTCCAAATTCATCGGTTAAAAGGATTAAATGAGATATAGGCAATAGAAAACCCCATTGAACCAGGACTGATAAACTATAGATGACTCGAGCCTGTTTTTGACTTTAAAATGAAACCATTAATTTGTCAAATATTTGTTTAAAATTTCCCCATATACCCTGGACTGGTTATCAAGATGGCGGATTTTTAACAGTAGGGGCAACAACTTGTTTTTTTTTTCAGTTTATGTGGCATTTCAATCGCCATACAAACATTAAGCTTCTTAAGTAATGAAACGTTAACGCCTTCAAGAAGCTGGCTCATTGGGTGTTAATGGAAACATTATTTAACTGTATGTGAATAAGAGAGAGTGTCAAGAGGGGAGTTACCACTACCATGGATTAACTAATCGGATACGACGATTCTTTTAAATTCCAACAGTTTGATCAGGTAGCATGGAAGTTAACACGCTTAAATGTTTTTTTCGTGGAGAAGATTTCTATGCACTCCATTTTACTATAACTAACCATTGGGTGGCACTAGGATATTTTTATTGTTAGCAAGTCTTTTATTATAACTTTGCGAAGTCGCAAGCGGTTGCTGCTTATTTATCACCACATATTACAAAACAAAGTCGTCCGCAATGTCTGTCTGTCTGTATGGTCGCGATAAAGTCCAAAACTACTGAACGGATTATAATGCGGTTTTCAGATGTATAATAATACATGAGGAAGGTTTAGGTATATAATTTGTTAAGGTTTTGTGTAAATTGGTTGATATATAATGAAAATTGTTGGAAGTGTTCGAAAAAGTCAAGCCGCTTGGGAGATTTCATCGAAAACGCTGCCTAATTCTTCTGAAATATAACAAAACAATGCATAGTACAATATTCCTCTTTTATAGATCTACAAAAAGTCTGTGATGGTATATACCTATCTTTTAAGGATAGCTTACTATACACATCTATTTTCTAAAACATGGTCACATACAATGAGGTAATTGGAAGACTATTTAGACGGATACAGTATTAATTCTTATCAAATTGAATACATTAGTTACCTTAAATATTTCATACGTATGTGTAAATATTTTTTATTATCAGGGCAGGACAACGTCCGCCGGCCCTGCTAGTAAAATATATTTCAACTATTATTGCTCAAATGCAAAACCAAGGCGATTCTTAGTTAAGTCATGGTATTGATTTTCCGTCAATACACCTGGTCTTGGTCTTGCACTCTCAGTCTTGGTCTTTGTCTCGTTCTTGCAGCAAGAGTCTTGCAATTAGCCGATTGCTATTTATTGAACAAGTTGGTTTAGATCATAGAACAAAGCAACAGAATATGTAGATATATTTGAAAGGTCTAAAATTAAATTAGTACAGTAAACCCAGTTGCTTTTCCTATAATGCCTAATCATTCTCTCTCGGGGTGCTTGAAACTCAAACCGAACCTTTCATTGACTTCGGTTCAGTTTGGTTTCTAAACTGATTGTTTTGCCATGGATTCAGTTTTGTCGAACAAGCGACTGAATAACACAATGACTATCGGTAATGTACTTTTTGAACTTATGATGGCTTAGTGGTAGCGTTTCCAGGCGCTTTGTCTATGAACGAACATTTGAATCTACGTGAAAGAGCTTTCGGTGAAGATAAACAAAACATTCATTAGTGGTAGGGCTTGTTCTAAAACAGCTAGCCAGACATCAGCCAACTACCACCATCAAGTTGAAAATATGTCGCCATGACTATGGCATGAATAACACATATTTTTGAACATTGAATTTTTAAATACACATGTTTGCAAAAATATTGAAGATCATATAGATTTATAATAAGTATTTAAATATTGTCGTTGCTGTCTTCATTATCGTTCATTGGAACCCCTTCTCTGGTAAAGGACTCCTCCAGCTTTTTCCCGAGTTCTTTATCCTCAGCTTCATTTATCAATTCATTGCCTGTTAACGCTTTTATATCCTCTATCCACCTTTTTCTGGGACGCCCTCTTCTCGTTTTTCCACTTTATCCTTCGCATATAGTTGTCTTTAATGTCCATCTTTTATCCGTGTATCTTGCTGTATGTCCTTCTTACCTGATTTTCTGTTTTAAGGCATACTGTAAGGCATCTATAGCTTTTGTTTTATCTGTACGCTTTTCACTTTTTGTATTCTTCTTATTTTTAGTATACTCCTTTCTATCGCTTTCTGGCATTATGTTAGTTTAGTTTTTATTTTTGCGTTATAAGTCTACGTTTAGCACCTGTATGTGGGAGTAGGTAGAGGTATCTTGGTCAGCTTTCTTTAGGTAGAATAGAAAATCCCCTGTTAGAAATTTCATCAGGGACTAGAACTTTTTCCAACTCTTATTAATACGGCGCTCACCCTCACGTGTATGTAGTTGCTCGTATATTCAAGTGGCTTCCCGTTTAGGTTTATAGCATTTGTATGGCTGTTTATCATAATTTTCGTTTTATTCTCGTTCATTTTGAGACCTACCTTTTCGATTTCTTTTGTTAAGTTTCAATTTTTCTAGCCCTTTAATTGTTTCAGCTCATAGGACAATATCGTCCGTAAACTTGAGGTGAGTAAGTCGCTCTCGGTTGATTTTTATCCCTTCCGACTTCCAGTTA
Source organism: Antheraea assamensis (assembly GCA_035772565.1). NCBI lineage: Eukaryota > Metazoa > Arthropoda > Insecta > Lepidoptera > Saturniidae > Antheraea > Antheraea assamensis. The sequence continues at coordinate 2,056,125 of JAQQSE010000097.1, read as the reverse complement.
AGCTTTTCAAAATGTTGTTTTAATACTGATAACTGATAACAGCTTGGGTGAGACCTCGACCTATCTGGACCTCGTACTTCTACTTTGACTTGACTAACGATATCCTTGTAAATGTCTTGCAGTACTTTTGTGTAATTTTCGTGTATATGACATTTATTCAGAGCTTCCCAGATTGCCTCGTGAGAAATCGTGTGGAATACTTTGGTGTAATCGATGAAAGCAATGTAAAGAATAGAGAGAAAATAAATTTGATGTGCAGTTTGTGCGGCGGAATATCAATTCAATGTTCGTACATTCGAATCTTAATGTGCAGCAACGAATTTCATGAAATAGAAGTAAGTACATTTATCTATTAATTTAACTTCGTAACTGTATCGGCTGACAATGAAAAAAAATATGTGAGAAAACCTAAACCTCAAGAATATTCTTGTAATATCATATGTGAGAAAATTTACAACCGTGAATGTATTTGTCTTAGATATCGTCAATACGTCGAGTTCTAGCTTACTATTAGGCGTGTACCTGACCACGGAAATAGGTCTTTGGTTTAGTAGTGAAACTCTTGTAATAACATATAATAAAACAGCAAATATGTTATATAAAATTAGTAAGCTTTTATTCGATACAATAATTAACTCAAAAGCCGTATTTTAATTCAAAAAAATAAATTGCATGTAACAACAAAATGTACCAAACATCAAGGAGGTACAACGCGTAACCGACCCATCATGATAACTGAAATAACGAATAGTAACTGATGCCTTTTAACGACTTGTTGAATACAGGAACCGGGTATTAGAAGAAGATAATGTTAAAACATTAAACTCAGGATGTTTTTGTGAAAACTTATCAGTTGCAAAGAAAAGACAGAAGCCCGAGCGCGTTTAGTTTTTTTAGTTGGTACATATATTTTTTGTTTGCAGTCTATTATAATTTTAATTGACGTAAAAAGAGGGAAACCAGGCATTTCTATTATTTCATCATCAATCATATACTTAATAACCTTTTTAGAGTAAATAAAATGGCGTAACGCTTGGCTTTCTGACCAAAAAATCGCTAATATGCTTTGGGACCTTATTGTAGAGCCTAACATTTTTTATTACATAAATAATTGTATTAGTCAGACTCAGATTCAGACTAAGTACAAGTATGTCTAATTCAATGTTTTCTTTTTCTAATAATATAATTATGCCAGTAAATATTTCATAGATATATTTATTCACCAATATATTTTACCCGTCGCTTCGCTCATGTTAATGTAAATTTAATTAGAAACAGTACTTTTTTTCTGGATTAAATGTACTATTGTCCTATTGTCTATTGTAGTGTACTATGTCCTTTTCTGTAGTGCCCCTGGTAACATATATGTAAAACTTGATGTAATAATCGGTTCAGTAGTTGAGGCGTGAAAGTGTAACAAGCAAGCAAACACACAAACTAACTTACTTTCACATTTTTAATATTAATATGGACTACAATAAAATTTTCATTTATAAATACATCGCTACATTGATTAAATCTATAAATAATCAGTTTAAATAACATAGTAAAAAATAGAGTAACATCGCATTCCGGTCAAGTCCTCGTTGATTGATACAGACCCCCGTATATTTGAAGACACTCAACATACTGTAATTCGTTAAGGTAGAGCCTTACTTGTTTGTTTATTTAACACAAGACGGCACTGTGGCTAATGGTAAGCACAGCAGATACGATCCAAAAATAACGGTGTACACCGAGAGCTCTACAATCTATCGGCAGTAATTACTAGCTAATCTCGAGCCTCAAAATCGTTATCTTGACCCACTCCAACAAATCTCGACAGACACCGTAACATCCTGCTTGGTTACTGGATATAAACCCAACTTATCCCGGAATACTAGGCCCCTAAGCTTGGCAATATGGCGAATGTAACACTTAATATATGCTGGTTATAAATCTGTATCAATACTGATGATGAAACGAGCTCGCGACTATGATGTTGATAATGATAATAAATAAACATAGATAGAAGTTAATAAAGAATAATAACTTAATAAAGCTTATAGACGCTTTTGAGAATACTTTACGAACTCTATATTACGGTTGTAGTAGGCATCAATAAAGGCGTTTACAAGTACTAACTGCAATTATTACTGCTATTAGATAATTATAAAAGTTTTCTCTAGTTATTATAAATCCATAATTTTATAAATTTTTGGTAAAAAAATACGACGTACTGTATTTGTAAGATAAAGTTTCATGTAATATAAGTATCAGACTTACCAGCGCTCTCGACGGCTCCCGGAGACACTGGAACCGGCTCACACTCTCTGTCGTCTCTTTTTTGGTCAAAAACACTCACTTTAGTCACTTGTCTCTGCCCGTTTAACCCTAAAATAGCGTCTATGGTATGCCTAGGTCCCTGACTAACACTTGGCACTTGGGTTAACCCGAGTCGACTTTTGACCACGTCGAAGGATTGGTTGAGATGCATCTGGTGTGCGTGGAAGAACATGCCCATCCTGTTCAGCGTCTCTAAGTTTTGTTGGTGTTGTGTAAGAGTCTGGTCGGTGACATTAATAGATGAGGTGGAGTTAGGACTGCTCATGTGAGAGCGCGGGCTGTTGGTCTCCGATCGGTCGGGAGTTCCGTTTGAATAGAACCTATCATCGGGGGCGTCCATATCGACACGCGACGCGTTCTTTACTGAACTATTGAGACGGTAGGCTGTAGTGGGGGGTGAGGGGAGGAGGCGTGGCTTGATACTCGAGGGGTGGGGGGCACCGCGCTCGAGAGTGCGAATTTTTCGGGGGATCGCGAAGTGATTTTGTTTGGAAGGAGAGCGCATTAGCATTTTCCTGCTTCTCCGAGAGTTATATTGGTTTGGATAGTTTTTTTGTGTGTTGATTGTGTCGATTGTGTGGGGTGTTAGACAGTTACACGGTTTCGTTTGGACAATTTACATCTAACTTATTTTATTGTATGAAGTTATGAATTGGTTGTAAGGGTTTCGCTCAAGTTCTTAGAGCTAACCGTTCATAAACAGGCTTATTTTTTTTCCTATACTTAATTTTTCAATTTTTATTCCATAAAATAAGAGTTAATATTAATCCTAGTCTCATGATTTTGACCACATTATTCTGTTAATTATGTAGTAGTATTTTCTTTATTTTACTGGATTACTTTGTATTTTACACTATTTTAAATGCTTAATTTTATTGATGATATTGCTCCATTGAAGCCTAATGTTTCTTCACAAATATCCTCCATCTATTAAGCCAATAAATAACAATGCCTCGCAAGTAATGCATCGATCTGTAGCAGCGATTTTTAGGACCAGCGTCATAGTTACCAAAACACACTAAATATGATGTGATAGTGTACCTATTATATTTGAGTTAAGGACGATATTTGGTGTGTAGGTTCTAAATACTATTCTTTCATAGTAGTGTCCTGAGAGACACCATGCTATTTTCATTACAATTGATACACCTACTACAAATGCGAACAAAAATTTTGCTTGGACTACTTGCGCTGCATTATTATTGTGTCCATTTATATGACAAATTCTCTTAAATTATAAGAGAACCAATATTTTATATAAAATAAACAATAATAATAAACCTTTCAAATTAATTAAAACATTTAATTAACCGATAACTAAAACAAATTCACACAAAACTCCAAATTAATTCGTTTAATAGATTCGAATTCAGTTAATCAGTCCAATCAATACGCTGCTAATCGAACTCCATCCCGCTCTGGCATCCACCATTAGACAGGGACAAAACAAAACCGGACATCTGCCTGTTAACACACAAATTTAACCAAATCGGTTAACCCGTAACCAAACAATAACAGCTTTTCCAACTGACCACCAGTTCTGTCACTAAAGAACTAAACCACCTTAATTCGTCAAACTAAAAACAGCTTTAAGTGTATTAGTAATAAGGTGATAATTCACTTGTTTTAAATAAAGCATATAAGACGTATAGTGCTCAAAGCAGCGATCGTCAATATTATATTGTCTTCTTCGCACCACAGAGGATCTCCCTACCTCTCATCTCAGGTGTAGCGACGGTTGCTAGGGGGCGGGGCGTCGCGTGACGTCATAAGCGCTGAACCAATCGCAACATAGTTTAGTTTTTTTTTCATAACTTGGTGCGTCTTGCATTGTCGTTGGGTTTCTTTTGTTGACGGTTTACTCTTTAGTTATGGTGTGGACACGAGGGCACCGTGTGGCGTTTGCGTTTTAATTTTGAATTAATAAGTTTGGATTTTTTATATGCTTGAATATGAGCGAAATTATCTACTTCCATCGATTATTTCTTTACAATGATACTACAGAGTGATGAGGTTATGTAAAGAATAATTGTTCATGAGAAACTAAATTCTATGCGTCACTAAAGTTAATTGTAGACCTGCTAATTTGTATTACGTTTGCAATATTAAATGCAAATTTATGACTATATTAAAACTTATAAAAAATACAATTTATAAAAACTGGTTTCAATAAATAGGCAAATTTTCGGCAATTATAAAAAAAAAATATCTATAGTTTAAAGTAGACAGAATCATAATAGGTGTAGTAGATTTGACGCAGCGTGGGCGCAGATATAAAGCTTTTTAAAAACTTGAATGAACAGCAGATTTTATTCAAATAAAAACAGGCTTATATACCTACTTATGATACACGTTTCTTAATACTAGCAAAAGCCTGACTCACACTTGGTCGGTTTTTTGTTATTTATATACTTTAAAAATTGCAATATAATCTCATTAAGCTTAACACTTGTAGTACCTACTATTTTTATAATTAAGCAAAATAAAAAAAATTGAAACAGCATTCTTTTCTAGAATATTTTTAGGTATTTTTGTTGTTAATTTAAATATATAAATAAAATAGGTATAAAGCTAGGTAGGTGCGAGTAATAAAGCCCTACCTGATTAACCTTGTCCAATTAGTGCGAAACAATACATTACAGTTAAAAATGTTACAGTGATTAAGTTTTAGATTAACTATCGATAATTTACTTAATATTTAACATTTTTTTAATCTGTTTCTTTTTCAATATGCTAGTTATGGTCAATGAACTCCAACTTATTCTCTGTTATAGACACGTAATTTTGTAGATATTTTTACTTACTATAGATATGTGGTGGTCTTGTCGCAATCTCTTTTTATGTGAGTTGGATTGGATTATTGGATTGGTTGAATTGAGATTGGATAAAGCTCACTAAAACAACCCATAGGTATAGAAGGACCTGATACTGAGAAATAACTTTGTTTAATACCTATTCAATCACAGAGTAAGAGTGTCCTAAAGTAAGTTCATCGAGTTTATTTTGCATTATGCGATTTATATATCTCTTTATAGTAATTCCACGTCTAAATAAATCACAACGTTAGGATTGTCATGTTTTTAAAATAGAAATTATTTGTACAATCGTTGTACATGTGATAACGTAGATAACATCACGTTGAAACCATAACTTGGAAGTAGATTATTTTTAACATAGTTCTCTCTCTTATTATTCAAGTGTTTTATCTGTGAAAACGCTTATAACTACGTTATATTTAATCTCATGCCAAATCTAAATAACCTATTAAATATAATTCCGATTTAAAACAATACCGCACGTTAATTCGTCGAACAGTTGAAATAACAAGTTTCAATGTAATAAAGGTCCTTTAATTACAAATTGTTGGTTAAACGGGGTCGGGTTTGCGCTCCGGATTGATTCTGACGAGTGCGGGGGACTGCGGGACGCGTGCGGGGAGGCGGGGGACGCCATACGCGCGAGACCAAACATCACGGGACCACGCGCTCCGAGCAGTGAGGGGGGACGCAGCCATCCACCGCGAACATAGCGCTGAAGTGATGAAACAGTAACATCGATATCGATTTGTTTTCTTGCTACTAATTGTAATCGATATCAGCTAGTAAATAATCGTCCACTATTCAAAAGACAAAAGCCTCTTCCTGTTGAATCCTATCGCCAACTCACCATGTTTTTAACCTATGTGATGATAATAAAACATTTCTTAAGCGTTTAGATTTCCTTACAGTGTCTTCCTTTACCAGTTGATACATTAAGAAAAATTACTTAACATAAAATTAGTAAAAGTAAAGTTCAATATCTATATGTTAGTATATGCCAAGATTTATTCCTGTGTCTCCACATCTCCATGCAGATATTCCAAGAGTATTATTTCGTTGCTTCCTTGCTTATTCTATTGTGTCGTAAACACAAAACTATTAAACTCACTAAATTAAAAAGTGCCTTTTTTATTATTTACAGATTTAGCGTATGATCACAATGACACCTATAATCCTAAAAGGACTGGCTCTCAAGTGAATCTGTAGGAACAAAGTGTAGTTGTTATTTGTTATTAGCTAGGCTTAATCTCAAGTAAGCTCACATTACATTACCTTATTACTATTATTTTATATGAGGTGATATTTCATATTATAACATAATGTTTAGAAGCTTTCATTAAGATAATTTCTTTCACAGCTCAGGCTTATTCCTGGGTTCGACTCACCAGCAATTAAAATAATTTCTGAATACACTATCACGGTGATATCAAGAAAATAACTACCGGTATGGAAATACTTATGAGTATAAAGAATCCATTTGTCCAACTGCACGTTTTCTACGTCGCTTCAAAGAATTTGATGTGACTGAGGCTAGTAAATTACGATCCAACAACAAAAGTCACCATTGAGACCTGATCATAAATCAATAATGAGTACCTGCGACCACTGGAAACTGCAAACACATTATCTGGTGTGAAAAAATCCACACATTATAACAAGTTCTATGTATGTATGTAATTAATACTTACATATAACTAAATCAAGTAAGAAACAAACAACTGTATCCTTTGTTTGTACTACGTTCTAGTGAAACTCGTGTCTGAGATACCATTCGACATCGCTAATACCCATCACTGATATTTTACACTGAAGACTATTTTATTTACTTTACGAGTTTCAATAAATATTTGTCTTTCAAAATATGTTATAATATAAACCATTGTAACACTACAGAAGATAGTATAACCGATAATCCAGTTAATGCTAACTTCGACAGTACGTTAATATTTTTATCGATGACATGTCGTCACTACACAGCTGTCACCTGAGAGAGACCTCTGTAATTGTTGAACGAGGTAGCATTAAAGCGACAATTAACCAACATTGATTGGTTCTGAACACTGTACCCCGTCCCGTAACCCCGATCCCCGCCCGCATCGTAAATCAAGGGCTCGGGTAAGTTGGTTTGCACAATATCTGAAATAACATAATGAACCTCATTTATTGGATTACAGAACAGCCAGAGCCAGACGTAATTGTTTCTTAATATTATAGTAAACGATTTTAAATGCAATAATAATACGCAAGTCATAGCATCCGTGCTTGTCTGAGTCACGATCACCATACACATGGTATAATCATTCCCTGCGAGTGTTAGTTTCCGGTATCAATCATAATTGTTTTCCAATAATAAGTGAGTGACACTGCCGTCAGCTGTGCCGACGGCGACTGTTGCTAGATCCATATAACTGTTTGATGAAAAAAAAAATGGAATGATGTTCGATTTAGTTAGCAAAGAAAGACATTTCAATATACTAGTACAGCCTATAGGTGTTTTGTAAGGACATTGCGTTAACAATCTATTTTGATGAAGCAGCCAGTACAAAGCTTCAGCGCAGCTGGAGAGCTGGAGAGCTGGGGAGATGAGTTAATTAATAACGAGTTTGTCGCGACCACCGACAGAGGTCGCTGGGGAGGGCAGTCGTGCTGCGGCCACGATTACCAATACCACAGGACATTCCTAATATATATTTGTTTTTACCATAAGACTAATTTCAAATGTTGTTATCTCAATGAGAAAGACATTAGAATCACAAATAATATATAAACTATACTAAAATAAATAAGTTGGAGAACGTATAGAAGTTTATGAATCAGACCAGAATGTGGCAATAGTTAACAGTGAAAAATATCACTTCGACTGAGTTCTCTGTACGCTCACCATTAAGCGCAATAAAACTTCCAAGGCCCTTAAAACCAGATACATGATCAGATAGAAGTTAAAGCAACAAGACGTGAACAAATTGATAAATAACTGTGCAATGATAAAAGGCACATATGACGATAAGTATTTTAGCAATATATATCAATGTCATATAAACAAATTTTTCATAAATTTATATAAAACAGATAAAAAGATTTAACAATACGTTAGCTCTGATATAAAGTCTTGTAATGTTTTGTATAAGGAGTCTACTTTCAAATGTAACAACGTACTTAAGATATCAATCAAGGATAACATTCAGATAACGCCACAACGTGAAGAATTCGTATATTTTGACAGCCCAGTTTGAAACCCAGCTTCTTACAAACCTAAGTAAGACACATAAAGTTTGCATTTCAAATATTATATTTGTCTATTTCTATTATAGTAGGAATGCCTTATTTTTCGTCAGGAAATCTTAGTTCCCTCGAAATCTATGTCACCGTACGACACCTGTTTGTGTCACCCTTTGATCTATACAATTATCTATTAGGTTAGGTACAAATTCATTTGGTTGTGCTGTGCCCTCTCATTAACTCGCAGTTATTATAATGTTTTATATTGTCAACTACGAAAACTTATTAAATTTTTAATTACGCAACCACAGATTCCCACTTGACGCTTATCTATAAATATATCTATATATTATATGATAATTCAGAAATCTTTCGTAGATGGTTCTAGGTAACTTGTTTCTTAGATTCAATTGACCCCTTGTTATTTTCTAATGTTCAACGAAATGTTAAATGTTAGTAATTATCTTCAATTGTTAAGTACCTATAGATGTAGGTCTACTTAATACCAAGTGTCGACAAATATAAGAAATTCATAAAATGCTACAATCCTAACTACACTCATGGACATATTTAGAGAAACGCAATAAAAAAGGGCTAAATTAATATGAAAACAGATTTATTTATACAGTATATGGCTTTAAAATGAATTAAATAGATTCAATTAATGAAATTAACATTTTTGGACGCAAGAAAAGATGAAAAAAAAAAATGAAATTAGAGGCAGTAAGCTCAGTATTTTAACTGTAAGGAATGTTAGCCTAACATAATGAAAATGGAATATTGTTCTAAACACAGGTTTTTTTATTTTCATAATGTCTGAATACACAATCAGTAGGTATTGAGTATTGCCTTGTTTACTGTCAAGGTAGTCGCGACCATTCGATAGAGATACCCTACCATTATGTCTATACGCTAACTGATATACGCGACTTTGTCTGTGTTGTTTATTATCTTAACAATGTTTTTTTTATGTACAAAAGAAAAACATAAAAAAAAAAAAAAAAAAAAATACTTTGCTTAAATAATCTCTTTATACATAACGTTATCGGTTTACTTCATTTCTGCTATGCAAGCGCACTACACTGCTTACACTCTCCACAGATTTCTCAAAGCGTAGTTCTTATAAAAATCCTAGTTTCTTAAAATTCTAATAAATTTATATTAATGTATTATATTGATATTTTAAAGATAACAACTAAGTGTCTAAAAATAAAACTAAAATATGCAGAATCATTTTTCATGAAATGTCGCTTGAAGATATATAAGATATCTCTGTGACTTTATTGGTGAGGTTTTATGATAAACGAAGTGCTTTAGCAGTGATGCGTGCACAAACGAACAGACAGACAAATTTAAAAATCAATGAAACCTCGTTGGATCGCCCTTATAAATAAATATAATAGCTGCGCTCCAGATAATGAGATGTGTTTCTGGCCTGCATCTCATTGATCGAGTACGGAGCATGCAGACGCTTTTGTAAATAACACCGCTGTATGATTTCGACTAAAAAAGAAGAAATTTTTGGAATATGTCACAATTAGAATTACGAAAAATTTTTTCATACCGTAGCTATATACCGTATATAGATATATTTCGCTTGGGGCAACACAAGATTTATTGCAGAAAATTATATTCCAAAGAACTGAGACTATAATACGCAGTGGACGTCGAAACGCTTTCATTAAATCCGCTATTATCATTGCACCGCTTCTACAAATATCTTAAGAGTGAGATCCTGAGACGCCGCTGCTCCGTATGAGGTGCTGAGTCTGCAAGTTAGTGCACACTTTTTATTTGGGGGTCTTTGTTATTATATTTATTTATAGGCAAGACCACCAACTGCTCTACGCTCTCGCTCTTCCTTTTCACGCATCTTTTATACCTTTTTTATCTTCACCGCATCCTTCCTGGTGGGACCTATTTACACGGTTCCATCAGCCCCATCAGTCGTTTTTGAATTATTCTTAGTCACTTTTAATACTTTCTAAAATTTGAAAAGTACAGACACCTTAAATTTACATTTTTATTAAATCTATAGCTAAATAGGGAAATCAAGAAGTTAGGTAGATCTTCCTCCTCTGTCTATCAACCAATTCTTTTTTTCAGTTGAATAGCTACTGACAAACTTTAGTAGGTACCATTAATAGAACTAATAAATATAATAGCTCGTATTTGTTTTTAATATTGTAACTTGAAAAATAAATAAATATGGTCGAATATACTAGACGATCGCTTGTACATTTAAATCTACTCTTAATGTTTAATACATAATAAAAATAATTCTAGTAATTGCAATAGTATTACAGGTAATAGTATGGAGTAATTATTATATTCTACGGTGATGAAGCGGAGAGTTGGTTAACGAGGCTTCAGAATCGTGCGCGTAAGTCAGTTACTTCGACTATATGGAGAGATGAGGAGGTGCTCCGGCTTCCTTCGTTCATTTACAGACTTGTCCCACGACTTCTGATTGTGTACCGAGAGGTTACAGAGTACTTCTTATTCCAGATATCTCTATACCTACTCGTATGAAAACATTCTGGTACAGCTTCATTATTACAACTAGAAACATGAGTTTGTGGGGACTCGCGATCTCAATAAATATTGCTTCAAATTTAATTTACCATAAAATTAATTGAAAATAATGACTATTGCTTATTTAATGAGTTTTCTTATAACGAAGGTCATCTCTTTGAATATGAAATAAAACAGGAAAGCTCCTAATATACACACGTCAAAAAAGTCTAAGCAACATGCGTGATATTACAAATTTTACCATTTATATTAATTAATTTCTAAGTGCTTACTCAAACAAAGTGCGTAGGTAAGTAAACTTTTTTGTTATTAATGACATACTGGCTGGTTGTAAAAAAATTATTATGTTACGATTATGTTTTGTTTTTTCATAAAATTCAAATGACTGCGAATTTGCTTGAATTTAAGTGCGTTTTAATTGTTACGTTTGGTCTTGATTTTATAATTTTACCAACCATTTAAATAAAGTTAGCGACAAAATTGAATTGCTAGATATTCTTTACGTCATGAAGCGACGCCGTCATTTGATGGCAGATGAAATGCAAAGAGCTGTAAGGATGTTGCAAGCGGGAAGTAATCAATCTCAGGTATCTCGACATTTTGGCATTCATAGAAGTGTTATTTGTCATCTTTGGAAGCGCTACAATAATACAGGAGAACCCGCTGAACAGCATCCAGGCCGTAAAAGGAGTACAACCACTCGGCTAGACCGGTACATACAACTGACTGCAAGACGCCAGCCGATATTAACCTCTCGAGAGATAAGTTTGAGGCTACAAATTTCAAGTGGTGTTGATGTAAGTCCTCAAACTGTGCGAAATCGACTGCATGAGTACGGCCTACGAGTTCGACGCCCAATCAGGTGCCCACCGATACGTCGCGGGAATCGCGCTCGTCGATATGAATGGTGTAGAGAACGCATAACATGGACCCAGGAACAATGGGATAAAATTATGTTTTCCGATTAGTCGCGATTCGGGTTTAAGCCTGATACAAGAAGGGTGCGAGTGTATCGTCGGCCCGGAAATACTGAAAGGCTCAGGTGCGTTCAGGAAGTTCATCCATACAGCGGCTCAACAGTTATGTTATGGGCGGGTATTATGAAGAACAGGCGAACTGAGCTCGTTTTTGTAAATGGAAACATGAATGCTGAAAATTACATTGAGGATATTCTCAGACCTTATTTCTATCCATTTGCACAAACCTTTGGCTCCGATTTTAGGTTAATGCATGACAATGCGCGTTCACATACAGCTCGCCGAACCAGAGAATACTTTGCAACGGAGAACATCCGGGTATTGTCCTGGCCTGCACAATCGCCAGATCTCAACCCCATCGAGCACGCATGGGACATGCTCCAGGGACGTGTTTTGAAGGACTTGGACGGAGTGACAACAACACAACAGCTGAAGGATTTGCTACAATTCCATTGGGAGCGAATACTGCAAGATAACATAAACAGTCTCATTAATTCAATGAATAATCGTTGCCGACAAGTTCTGAATAGCAGAGGAGACCATACTTTGTATTAAATTGCTCTATTCTTTCACAATAAATACATTTTCTTTAGAAATTTCATTTTGTAAAAAAAAAGTTTAGTTTCTTCTGTATCTTAGTCTCTACAGTATATTCTAATATTGTTTATTTCTGTTATTAAAAAAAACTTATAAAGACAACAGCTGTTATTTTTAACATCATAGAACCCTAAAGATATTATTATAAAAATAAAATACAACGTTATAATGTGAAGAACCATCCTAAAATTGAAATTAGTACACGTTGCTTAGACTTTTTTGATGAGTGTATTCAAAGAACACAATCAATAGGTAAGCACAGAAAAATATATCACAGTTACCTATTTCTGCATGATATTGACTTTAAAAATATTTCGCCAAAGATTCAACAGTTCTAACGATGTAACTTTCATTATTTTAATTGAATATTATTATTATTTTTTATGTTAAATTAATTTTCACCTGGTGTAATTACTTAAATCGAATTATCTACTGCACGCTCTGTAGTATTTATTTGGTTTATTATAAAATCATTAACGGAATACTGAAATTATTATTAAAGAATTTTTGTAAATTGCTAATAAACAGTACTAAATTGACGGATATTGGAATAATCGTCTTACTTGGTAAATTATTCTAAAGATATTTCTTGGAACTTCTAGCTGAAGAAGATGTTTTAAAGTTCCCTCTGTCCCCCTTTTTTTTATATTATAGGAGGCAAACGAACAGGTGGGTCACCTGATGGTAAGTGATCACCGCCGTCCATAGACACTAGCAACACCAGGGGAGTTGCAAGTGTGTTGCCGGCCTTTTAAATATCTGGGCCTCCGGCGCTCTCACTGACCGAACGAAACGCAACAGTGCAACCACTGTTATTTCACGTCGGTTTTCTGTGAGAGGGTGGTACTACCCCGGACGAGCCGACCCATTCATGCTGAAACCAGTAATAGCTTCAGCGTAGCTCTACCACCTACCTTCGTTGCAGTTCAAATACTAGAATGGTCTCCACCCTGACGCTTGCATCTCCGATTACTCTTGAATACTCTGATAACAGGGTAAGCTTAAAAAGGTGCATCAACTTCAAGTGAAAATACCGAAGTAATCGGCGGGTATTTTAGATTAAAAGTTTAGAGCTAGTGGGCTAAAGTGATTTAGGTTAACCTATGAAAATGATTACGTTGCTTAAGGCTTATATTTTTCTTTACTGAAAACTGAAATTCATTTTAGAATTATTATCCATATCGACTGTTGTATAGTTCGAGAGTAATTCCTCTAAAACTCTAGCACTTCGTCTACATCTCTTAAACTATATGTAATATCTAGGTCTATTTAAACACAGAAGCAGACGGTAAAATGATGATGACTCTGTGGTAGAATATTTGAATACCCTAATGATCTACCTGGGTTCGAATCCCAAACAGACGACAAGTTTTCAAGAGGAGATAATCCTGTTAAAAGGCGACACAGTATTTTCAGAAGCCTGTTTGATTAACCTCAACCACTCGAGTTATAAATCTGGTGCCTAGCACATATTTAGTTTTTGCTGGATAGGTAGTACATAGAAGGGATATTTCCCTGTGAAACAGCATTACTCTGTGGCAGAGTCCGAGTGGCTTTCAACACTGTTATAACTCGATTGCGCGCTCTATATGACCGACAGCGGTGGACTCACCCCCCGGACCCCCGTACCCCACTGGAGCCGGTGGTCGTGTCTCCCGTAACCGCTTCAATACAGTTATGAATCCCACAGCTTGTTCCTTGATTGCTACTTTACACAGAATATTGTGTATACGCTAACACTCCTCTCGGCTTCGCATAGATGCATAGTACGCATGACGTCTAATGGTCAAACGATTTAGACATTTGTAATATTGGATTCTTATGTTAACACTCTGACATAACACTTTATCAAATTCAAACAAGCTTCAGAAGTGTCGCCACAAAAAACAGCTTTATGTTGTTAACTAATATAGGTGAAAATATCGTCTCAAATAACTCATTATTTTTTATGATATGTAAAAGCTATAAATTGGTGCGTTTTTCTTAGAAGGTAGACAGTAGAATGTATTTTATAAGATTTGATTACGAAACATCGACTTCTTTCTACTATTTATAAATATACCTAATGAGTATTTGTTTTTTGTACAGATAAATCTTTAGAAATAAATTTTCCAAATGATAGCGGAAACCGTATTCAAACCGTATTTCCCAAGAAATTCAATTATTGCAATTGTACGTTAAAAAGTCATTCGTTAAAAAAAAAGTACTGTTTCTTGTATAATCAAGGACACTTCTGATCCCTTGATTTTGTGTTATTTCTAAACTACGTTTACAAAGAATTAACATCTTTTACTGCGTATATTTTAACTTATTCATTCAAACAATCGCGGGACGAGATCTAACGATTACTTAAAACAGAATTGATTAAGTCTAAAATACTTAAAAACTTAAAATATGCCTTAATATTTTAAATGCAATATATACTAGTGACCAACCTTGACTTTGCATGTGAGCAGTGTTATAATTTAGTCTCATAATTCTCTAAGGAATTTAGATTCATTTTTGGCCGTTTTGTTAATTATAGCTCAAAGTCATAGAGACTACGTAAGAATTTTCATACATTTTTTTTTTGTTGAGTGTAATTCGAAAGCTGTCACATCCTCTAAGACATTCATTGAAATTATATGGTGAAAATAGAAGTTTCGATCTGCATTTTGTGCTATCAATTTAAGTACATAGATTCTATCACATATAAAGCATTCAAAATTAATTGACAGAAAAAAATCCTGTAAGCTACTGTCGCATCGTACCTGTCGTGTACCTACTAACCTACGGATCTAATATAATATTTATTCCTTTGTAAAATAATAATACAGAGAGATAAAAGAATGACAAAATCTTGTCAAATACCATATTCGTTAATACGTTAAGAGACGGCGAACCAAATAAAACTACTCACATATTTGACCAAATATTGGTTCAAATTATTCCCAAATAATTCGCCCAATCATCCAATCCATCACAACGGATCATAATAACACTCGTTCAAATTAATACCTGCCCGTTCAAAAATAGAATTGAAAAACTGACGTCCAGTTTTGCTCGGTCTTCACGAACTCGTCGTTGCGTACACTTCTTAGATCTTTTTAAATTAGACACGTGGTAATACGGGTTTATTAGCGATGTTAATTTTTAGGTTGTTTCGAGTGAAAAAAAAAGTCGATGGCTTTTAAAGTGCTTTTATAAAAGTCATCGATATATTTATGTATAAACTGCTTTTTATAACTATACTAGTTGTGAAGCGCGGTGTTCGCTGTTTACTAATATTGATTTTTATGTAAATTATGAATCGGATATTTTCGTATTATCTTGCAGTACTGTGACTATACAAACGCGATCTATTACAATACATAGTTTTGGGTGTAACTTAAATAATTTTATTATTTTCAATACAGTAAAAGACATTGGAAACACAAATAATATCTATCAATCAAATAGTAATTGCTATCTTTATTCATTTCATTTTCGAAAATCGTTAACTTAAGCCAGTAGTCAGAACACAATTCTATTAATTAGTGATAAGTTATAATATTTTTAAAAAAAATATTAGATTTATTACACTATATCTAGATTTAATCGTCAAAAATTATTATATTAAAATTAGATCATTAGTTACCGGGATATAATGAATTCTATACGTACAAGGAAGTATAGTGGTTCTTTAGCTAACCTCTGCTTCTTACAGATAAGCATATCCCAAAGAAGATTGACGTCAAACAGGTTATAAAACACTAGGCCAAATCTCAGCTCACAACATGAAGGGAAAAACATTTAGTATCGACCTTATTCGGATGGGGCATGAACAAGATAATTCACAGTGTAAATTCACAAACTTAACAAGATAACCGTGTGATCGTTCATACAGAAATTTCATACGAGGTGCATAAGTTTGATTTAAACTCCATTTTAAATATTACAATTCTTTTAAATCATATTTTGCAGTGCTCATTACCACTCAATTCTATATTATTTTTGATGACGGCGCAATATGTTTAAGACGTACGTGCCTACGAACAAACAAACGAACAGACAACGTCTATTTAAAAAAATGTTGTAATTTCATCTTTCGTAATGTATTAACCATAGTTATTTGGTATTTTATTTAAGTGCATAACGATTTGAAATGTTTTTTTTCAAATGGATGACAATAGATCAATATTCGTGTCAGGCAAAGTGTCTCAATAACATCAAGGTTTCCTATTTGAAATGTTGATGCCTTGTTAGGTGAAATGTACATTTTTTCCATAATACAAGCTCTAAATAAAGAATAACTGAAAGACAATATATTCAATATATTTATATTCAATAACACGTGGAACACCGAAGATGACAAAATGTCGATAAGCTGATAGTGAGTCAGCCTGGTTGTCTCACAGTCTACATGAGCGCAGAATTCGTGTTTTGTCGAAGAGTGTGTATTGCCGCTCATGACAGTAAATGATGGAGTTCCACAAGGTTCTGTACTATCATCTAGTCTGTTTCTTCTGGCATCAGGCATATCAGGCATAGAGCAATCTCTTTGCAGTGTTACAATACAAATAAAACAGTTGTTGGCGACCACCCTACATACGTTATAATGATAAGCTCATTAAGCTCTAGTGCACGAGGCTTTATAGATCCAGTTACTTGGAAGCTTGATTTGTGGCGTGTGCTGGCTGAGACAACGGTGTTATCAATTAGCCGATATAATGCAGTAGATGATTATTTAGAATAGAAATGGCTTTCAAAAATTGCCAGCACCTCAAATGTAACTTTGATATAAAAATCACTATTGTTACTATAGTTATTGGTATTATTATTTATTTAACAAAACGTGACAAAGAAAACATTACTCATAATGGAATTAAATAATTTCCGTTTACAAATATGAAATACAATCATTGAACTGTATAATGTCAATGTGCTGAATGAACTAAATAATCCGCATGTTTTCAAAATTCTACGAAACTTGTTCTTTTGTTAGTTTATGTCCTGTTCGAATACGATTTGTATTCTATTGTAGCAAAAGGCATTAATCCATTATTATTTTGTAGTTTATTAATCACCATTCCGCATCCTTATTGTGCTTAAGCGGCAACGTTCTAAACTTATGTCTATCAAACAATAGAATTGTTCTAAATCTAGTTTAATCAATATTTTACATATTAAATATTATATAATATTTTATAACTATTAAATCTCGGCTCACTACAAGGAGCTCACACCAGGTCACTATCGAAAGATATAAAAAAATTGTATAAATTAATATAATACAACGGCCACTGGATCGTTTTGTCGCCGACCAACACCGTAACGTGTCATGACCGGACCGACACCGAATTCACAATTGTGCATATATCGATATGGTTCAGTGAGCATGTTTTTCGGCGTGTTTTTACTTTGTACTTAATACAATTATAGCATTAGCCGGTGTAATGGTCAGAGATTAAACAGAGCAATAAAATTGCGATGTTTGTCCTTATTAAATTAATCTAACTATAAATCGACTTAATTATTCAAGTTAAGTGATATAAAAAGATATTACCATGCTAATCTTAAAAGTAGGACTTTTCGTCGTTTAGTAAGCAGTACAGATTGAGTCAAAAATTGTCAGTTTTTCTATTAACTATCATTGGATAAATATTTTCATAACGTTTCAAACTATATATCATATTTTGGACGTTTCAACTAATAACCTGACACCACAATTCAATTCAAATCACTAATTACTGTATGAAAAAAATTGTACAATAATTATGTATTAAATTGTAAAGAAATTCAAATATATTCAAAACGACTGAAGTGATTTTAACGAAGCCATTATTATGAATAGGGAACTTTTCAAATTATCAACAAGGTTACACATCTTTATGCTTTTTGACAGGAGTTAAGTTAAAATACTAAAATTTAGCAGAGGTCACTTAAAACTGGTAAAATAGTTACATGGGATTAAGTATTAAAGGAAAAACTACAATTAAACAAGTAAATAATAACCCAAAATCAAGCAATAACTCATAACTGATGATATAAAACTCGTGGTCTCCATGAAACCATTTTCAAGGGAACGGAGCCACGGGCATAAGCTAGTATACGATATTATTCAACTGGCATTAGTATATTTACGATCTAGCTAATACTCGCGGCTTCGTCTGTGTTTTTTATTTCCTTCACAATGTATAGAGGAGAAAACAAAAAAATAAGATCGAAAATATATTTTGCACACAACATTTTTGTTTATAAACAATGTTACCCATTAACTTCCCTTTTCCTACGTTTGCGCACTACACTGCTTATCGCACTTTTCTACACCAACAAAATACACATCACGGTTAAAATTTTATATTGAATAAAAAAAAAATACATGAAAATGTCGTGATAATCGTTTTTTTTAGTTGAGGGCAAAGTGCAGCAGTAATACTAATAAAATTATCGAAATTTCTACAGTTTTTGGGTGATGTGTGCGTAACCTCTAGCATTTTATCAGTAAAAGACAATTAATCAGAGTTCCTTTCCAGTTCTCCTTAGTGATGTTTTCATAAGAATCATTGTTGGAATTTGTCTTCTATATAATTGTATTATAAAGGTATAATTTGAATAAAGACTTTTTAATTTAGATTTCTCCTGTCCCATTTACCTCGGCCATCTAAGTTAGATAGATTGCGATAATATCATTACAGCTTCTTAACTACTGTTGTGAACTCAAGGCGCCAGTGATTACAGACTCAACCTCCCCAAGCCTCCCCCCAACTCCCTACTCCCTCCCGCCAGTTGTGAGGGCCGAGGGAGGGAAGACGCGCGGGGGAATGGGTGTCTCGTTAATTCTACTTATTACTATTTTCTATTGGCTTATATTAAGTTGGGATAAATGTTTATGTTATATGAAATGGTGTTTCTTAGAAAATCGTATAAACGAATACTTTTTATTTATTTCTAATAATTATCATTTCTGTGGAAATAATTCATTTCCTGTCTTAATACTGCATTGTAGTAAAACCTCGGTAAATCAAACTTTAAGGGAGACGGGGGAAACTCTTGGTAATATTATAAATACGAATGTGAATTTGTTACGCTTTTAAGACCGAGCGTCATGAAATTTTGCATACATGTTGTCGGAGTTACAGAAAAAGATATTGAATACAATTGTCATCTACAAAAAATGTTTTATAGGTACATGAGGGATAAGTCAAATCTACATCACCGCAAGTGAAGCTACGGGCAAAATATAGTATGCGATAAAGGATTTAAATGAGAAAGGCTTTGGTTCTGATAGATTTTTAAAGGTAAATCTTTTTTTTTATTTTAGATGTAAAAAGGTAATGTTTAAAAAGTAAATAATAATTCTATGAAAGTGTATAAATATATCGCCGGCAATATTTTTTAGTTAATTATTAACGTAAAATTATTATATAGACATAAAATATATAAATATATATACATATATATTGAGTACTATAAAATACTAGCTGACCCGGCGAACTTCATACCGCCTAAGAGTCGATTCTTTTTTTTTAACACTTATTCTGTTATTCGGGATGCTATATAATGTTAAATGTTATCATCGTATAAATATTGACAAACATTGATATTAATATTTATACGATACTAACGTCACTCAATTGTTTTGCCTTACCGGAACCTCTCCACTAACACTTAAACTTTATGATATGGTATTAAAGTTCAAATTGACTTTTAAGTATTATTACGAATCGTCTGTATGGAAGTCTAGAAAAGTGTTGTTTTTAGACCTTTTCAGGCAATTTATAAAACTTTTCTCTACGT
Organism: Antheraea assamensis; assembly: GCA_035772565.1. Taxonomy (NCBI): domain Eukaryota; kingdom Metazoa; phylum Arthropoda; class Insecta; order Lepidoptera; family Saturniidae; genus Antheraea; species Antheraea assamensis. The sequence continues at coordinate 2,035,895 of JAQQSE010000097.1, read as the reverse complement.
AAGAACTATCCTCGCACTTCAAGGAATATTCTAAAAAAAGAATTAACGAAATCGGTTCAGCTGCTCTCGAGATTTGCGCTTAGCGCATTCAGCGATTCATTTTTATATTATAGATGTACTGAAATAGGTAGGTACCGACTAATTTGATTGTTTTTAGTTAAAATTAGAAAATAATCGAGGACTGTGTAGTAAGTACGCAAGTTTTTTCTGTAAATGTGTGAAGGCACTGACCACTTACGGGCAATAAAAAGTAAAAATAAAAGATAGGATTCTTTCATGGTATATTCCATTACATTCGACACCAAACTGGCCTGAATACATATCGAAATAGTTCTGTAATCTTAGCGCCGGTGATACGGTAATATTTATAATATAAATAATGCCTTAGACCACATTAGTTAATATAATAACAAAGCATATGTTAAAAAAAACATACACAGACGTTCAGATCTCTACAATCAAGTATTATAATAATAACACACGAAATAGTTTTTAGTTTGAAAACAAAATTACTGTCAAATTGAATTGTAACACGAAATTGAGTAATGCATCTAAATAATATCAAAACGTCATCAAAGAGAACAAAAACCTTTCAGCCATAACCGTGATAGAGCTTCTTATTCACCGTCTCTACCGAAATCACCCGGCTTTACCGGAACCGTCTGGCTTTTTACTTACCACGACTTCAACTACTCATTTACAGTGATTATTAGTAAAAATTACTAATACTCAGTTTTTTTTAATTTTTTATTTGGTTTTACATAAACTTATATGAACTTCGACATCACTTTACCACTACACACTTTTCTATTATAGCACAACGAACCCCCACGCTTCACTATACCTCTCTGTAGCATACGCTACGGCACAAGTAGTTCTAACCTAGGTCTCAGAAATAATGACATCTGTGTTTTTCTTTCCAATTTCATCAGCATGTAAAAAATCTGTGAAAAAGTTTATATCGAACTTAACGATTTTATTATTTTTATAATTTTTAATTATCTGCATAGATTATCCGGCAATAAAATTAAGTCAGTTAACCGGCAAATCGGAATAACGCCTACGCTGCTCTACGATCTATCGGTATATCTCACTCGCTCGCGATATCACCATCCCACTCACACTAATCGCATTAAGCACCCATTTTTGTAAGCGCTCCGAGCCCGATCCAATTTCAAACTCATTTGTTATAACATAAAGCAATTATTAAAAAACGCCGGTGATTTGGCGAACAATTTTTGCCGTTTTATCATCACTTAGCGACTTCGAAACGCTTTCTATTGTCTATAGATAGGTTATTGTTTAACACTAGTTAATACTTGTGACTTCGAATGGAATTATGAAATATTTAATATTTAGCCTCGTTTCGAATATATTATTTGGATAAAGTTTATAAAAACAACTTTACTTTTAAATTACTTTGTAACTTTAATCATCTATCTGACTGACAAAAGTAACTTTTCATTATTTTGAAACTTTCTTTAAGTTATTGAAATCTTCCTGTGTACGGACATAAATATAAACATGCCATGATCAAATATGTATAGTGTCATAGAATTCGCGAGTAAAGAAAAACAACGTACTTGGAACTAATTATGATCCAAGTGTACAATAGAGAAGTGACGATGAGGAAACTGCTTGTTCATCAGCTTCAGAAATATAATTACGTGTATCGAGCAGGTTCCGGCAGCTGTCGTTCTCTTTTAGACTTAGCATTATTTTGTTCTGTGAAATCACTAATAACAGGTGGTATTCTGTAGAAAAAACGATCTCAATGGATATGCTAACTCCCTCTAATACTTTATCGGTACGATCTGCAACATTTCTACGTAATTTATCTCGAACGAAGCGCACTTTTGTATGAATAAAGAACATTTGAAGATAAAATCTGTAGGGCTTTGTTAGATATTATAATAAAAGCGGTCTCGCTTTGAAATTAATACATTCGATTCTTGAATACCATATAGTATTCAGGTAATTTTCAAATTACTTATGTGAATAAAACACCATCTATCGATAAATGCTATGCAACTTTGTTATATTATTTTAATATCTACACTATTCGTTACTATAAAAAGAAAACCTTTGATTTTATGTTTGTAATGGAGAACCTCAAAAATATTTAACCGATTTAAAAGAATCTCTAATCTATAAAAACTCACATTGGTAGCAAGTAAGAGGGGAGGGAGGAGGGGATGTGTTTTATTTTCAAAATGTACATTAACGAGAACGAAGCCGTGAGCAAGAGCTAGTTTTAAAAAAATATATGTTATAATAAATTTATATTACTGTGACGTTATATAATTCACGAATCACGAATATAAATGTTCAAAAACGTTAATATCTGTTTGTATATTCGGAATTAACTCAGAACTAGCTTAACCGATATGGAAAAACTAGTAGAAAAATTGGGAAACTTATATTGCTTCGTAATCGAATCTTAACTTACTTTCGCTCAGGAAGAGATCTCTGGCCTTGAAGTGGGATTCTTAGAGGCTGGTATTATTATATTTATTAAGTCTATGAGAGAAGGAATCCTAATTGGCAAGGGAACAACTAAGTTAAGGATCAGAAATTATTTGATTTGGAAGAAAGCGTGTCAAATTATTTGTGGCACAGTTGAGCCAATTTGCCATAGTAACTGGTCCCTGTAACCAGTAGTCTAGTGCATCTCCTCATGTCCGGTATATAGGATGGTAAACGTACGACGCGATGTTTATCGGCGGATTCTTAGTCTAGTGAAGCTGTGAAGGTCCACCAGGCCAACAGCTATAGTTAAATCGAAAAAAAAATATCGGCGGATTCGTCGAGAGCTACCGTTTTACTTGAAGAATACACACTATTAGTTCTATTCTTTTTACTGAGATAGAATAAAAGCTATGATTATTGAAGCCCTTAAGATTGTTTTATGTTACCGGGACATACCCAAGACCATTTTTATGAGAACAGTTCGTAGAGGTCGTAGATAGTGTGAAACCAAAGTTTTATTATCATTTGACGACACAATCTCACGAGATATTAAGTGACTATCAGACCAAAAGTAGCCAACACTTTAAACTTGTACAATTATGCTGTATAATTTACTGTGTTTAGAACGCGTTAAGCACGTAGGTATTGAATTGCTCGACATTTCATCCTAGTTATATAGATCGTGGTCATGACCTCACTCTTTTAAGTGCAGCTCCAGGAATATACCCAAAGATTCTTGGTGACACATTTTCAAATCGAGGGTGATAGCTAGTCTCCCATCGTTCTATATCACGATGTATTCTTTCATCGAAAGCTCAGGATAATTGTATGAGAGACCGGTTAGTTTTAACTTCGTTGAACAGGCATTGTTAAATACATTTTTGTTTACCTTGAGACTTCGACCTTTAAAGCCGTATCTATACACATTAAACAAACGTTAAATTAAAATGTAACATTGATATAAATTTTATCCTTTTTGGGGAATCTACCCTCTACAGGGACAAAAATAAGTATAAATTTTACACGTACGACGATGCTGATACCAACTATTTATAACTATAATAGCGAATATGTGTATGAATATTTTAAACCCTGAGGACATGACATGGATAATAAAATTAGAGCTAGTCAAACACCCCTACCACGGCGGGGATCGAACCCGGTGCCGCCACCCGCTGGTGACACAAACTCTGTTATAATGTTGTAACTCATTGTTTAAAAAAGTGGTTCAGTATATTTTACTCCTGTATTTTTTTTAATTCATAGAACTCGCTAAATGTCATTGAACAGATATAAATTCTAAACAGAACCGCAGACCTAACTAAAGGCAAAGTCACATGCTGTTTGGTTGTACGGAGTTCCGGGTACATCTTCCTCATAATAAAAACACCTCTCAAACAATATGAGGAACATATAAGTGTTAACACTTTGGCACAATTTTTAATACATACTTAGATAGGTTCTGTTACAGAAATAAATCTCGCAAGGTTACAATTAAAGTTGTAATTGTATAAGTAATCAGTAATATAGTTAGAAAATAAAACTAAACACGTAATAACCGTATTTATTCAAATTTGCTGACATGAAAATTGGTGCTAACTATTCGGTTACACTCTAGTAAATATCACAAATTTCAAGCATTAAACACAGATCAGCGTCACCTAATAATGACGACTCAGAATAAAAAGAATCACATTGAAACCTTTTTCTAACATTTTTTTTAACAGTTTTTTAACCAAATTTTATTGTTATATTTCTTTTTGTTTGTTTCTTACATAATACAATCTATGTGCCAGAATGTTCACGCCCCCAATAACTCCCGAATATTTTAACTAGATGTGTCTGACACCGTTGGTCTACCGTGTACGCGGGTATATAGGTAGGGAAATGGTAATAAACCTTTGATTTTAATTAATTTAGAAGCTGATTTTAATTAATCTTTATTCTATGTAAAAGAGTGACTACATTTCTATATCAATTGTTTTTTTGATGATATTCAATACTAATAATTCTATATCATGTTCTTAAACTTTGAACCCGTGAAGCGACGTCTCAGACCGAGTACGCCACAATCACTGAGCCATAAAGCTTGTCAATTTATAAAGGGTTTCTCATACGATACACCGATTATTGTACCCCACAAATCCCTAACACAAAAGAGATGAAATGTCGTGCAGCATCACGCAGAGTTAAAAGCAACTTACCCATAACTTAATAACACGTTTAGCTTTACGTATAACTTGTACGATAACTATCCACGTTATTTTGTTGTTAGAGAGACTAGTCGTACAGTCGGTTTTGCCTGCGTGAATTTATTTATTTTTCCTCTAAGCATAACCGGCGATTTTTTTATGAACGTTCTACAATAACGAGATCCGAAATATTGTAATTGATTGTATTGTTGTTGAACAGTTTAATATCTTTTATTCATATCTAACACGAAGATATAGAACTGCCATTTACGCTCATCACAAAGTCACATTCTGGAATCGAACCTACGGCCACTACACCTATCAAATGTATGTAATAATGTATCTAGGTAATTTTAACATACAACTAATGCTTGTTTAGGTTCGATCATAATTCAACTTTTCAACGATCAACTTTTCAAGTTTCAATATTAAGAAAAAAAAACTCAATTTTTTTTATTGGTAAAGCTCGTGAAAATGTACTAAATCAAAGAAAAATAAAGAGCATCCGTTGAGAAACAGAGAAGATGTTTCAAATGTTTTGCCTCTGTGTATTTATACATATATAGAAGATTCTAGTGTATATTGTTAAGACTAAAACTAACTCCATTTTGACGACGTTTTTATAGACGGATAAAAGAGAAAACTAAAATAACGATAAAAAAAACAGTCAAATATTAATCAAAATAAAATACGCAGTTCTCATAAAACAAAGCCATTTACATGAGATCGAAGTCGTAGGCACTAACTAGTTTGTAACATTAAAAAACCTTAGCCAATGATATCTGATAAGAGAGAGAAGTTGTGTAAAACAATAACAGATAAGTAATTGTACTAGTATTTACTTAGGACTTACATTTAAATGTGTTTTAATCTTTTTTAAACTTTGCATTTTCTTTGGTAGTCTTATAACTTCATTACAGTGAAGCGATTAAAAACAGATTTATTTTTTCTATCATCAGGTATATTATAATAATTCGACCATATAAAAATACTCAACATATGAGAGAACTTCACTAGTCAATAAAAATTGTTTCATAGATCACAACGTAACAAAAGAGATCTTAGGTGCACGGTGGTGCGAATACGGAAACCACAGCTTAAAAAACTCTGAAACTCGAAATTCACAAAAAAATAAAACCACCAAATAAGAAAACAAAAACGTGTCACGTACGACCCTCTCTTTCGTACATCGATTTTCTCCCTCGTGTAGCTAGCTCCCTGCTGGCTCGTTAGTGAAGAATAAACGATGTAATACAATAAAACAGAAAATAACTTTAAAAAAATAAAAGCTACACATTGACATTCGTATAAAGTTACTTATGCGTTTTTGCAACATTTATTCCCACGGAAAAAGGTTCAAATTGAAATGTATTCTTTCGTTTATAACTTTGTATCGTCGCCTGCAACGACATTTGTTTGAGGCGTATACCCAATATGGTGAATGCGATGAATAAAATTGTATTTTTCTATTTTTAATTGGTGCAAATTGTCGTTTTCGTTGGGCGTTTCGCGAAACCGAATTACTTTTTCAACAAGATACATTTGTATTCAATATGGGGATCGAATAACTTATTTAGGGTCACATTACTCATTAAAAATACATAATGAGTTTTTTATATCTGATATTAAGCACGACATAAGCCGTAAGATAATATGAATTAGGTAATAACAGGTGAAATTTTTACAGAAATCAATCTTTGTATGGCAATCACATAAACTTTAACAATATAAAAGGGGAATTATCAATGAAAATAACTAGAAAATACTATTAATTTGTTTAGATTGTTTCTAAAAATAGAGATAAAAAAACGGCTTCAAAATGATTAATCCAGATTATATATAATAGTAATTATAGAAAAGCAACGCCAATGCCGCTTTTGGAGAAGTACCTACTACGAAAATATTTTACTTCATACTAGCCTGTGTCTGCGACTTCGGTCTCGTAAATATAGTTTGTTATTTCATGAGAACTACATTTTTTGTCCTAAATAACTGTAGGCGGTCATTTATTTTTTAAGTGTCATTTAGTCAATGCGTCATAAATACTTTAACGACTTGAAGTTACCTTTGTTAATAATATCATTACTGCTCAGTTTTATATAGAGAAGTATATGTAATTTATATAATGATCTGCAATATTTTGTGTGCCAGTGAAAATCGGTTAAATCCTTTCGGAGATTAATTGCGATAAACTACACACAATTCAAATGTAATTTTATTTCTACTATCAGTTTACTCTTGAGTGAAATATTTAACGTGTAGAACGGTTTTATTGTGAAATTTAGATGTATAAAAAATACTCCTAAACCATGAGCGCTTCAAATATCGATAAACAACATTTATCAAATTTTACTTGTTCACAAATTTTCACTAAGGCCAATAAGAATGAATGGTTGTATAGAGAGCACCAACGAACCGAATAACGAAGATTATCACAAAGCCCAGAGCTGCCGAATTTAAAAAAAAATTGACAAAAGTAGTTGAAACCACTTGAAACGTATAATCCTCATAATGGTCACTATATGACCAACTTGTGATATTACCGAACCATTGTGCATCACACTTCGAAATACGAAACTATTGAAATTTGACACAAAACCGCCATGTTTTTTTCCGCACAGCGGTCAATAACTCCATGCATATGGACGACAAAAATGTTTTTGTAAATATAATACAATTTTTTGTGAAGATTCGATGTTTAAAAAGATTATTCGTTTAGGAAATTGGTCGATTCGGTTTGGAGGTGTTTGCGGTTTAGTGTTAACATATGTTTTTGTGTTATTTTCTTATTGTGCGGCATTTGAACGTATGATGGGTCCTTGGTAGCACCGGCGGACTCCACTTCGAAATATGTGGCATAAAAAATACATTTAATTTCAAAACTCAATTATGTTAACTAGTGATCTTCCAGTGGTCCAAATTCGACCACAATTGATTATTTTTTTTAATTACAATAATAAGGTGAAATAAAACGAACTATTTTCCAAAATCATTTATTAATATCACTACAGGTCGTCCATAGCTATTTAAGGAAAAAAAAAGAAACTCGGTGGAGAAGCAAAGGACAGAAAAGTACGGAACTGATGTTTCTTAGCCTATTTGTATATAGATATCACAGATTACTGTGGCGTTTATTTAATATTTAAATTCTGCACTGATTGCTACCGACAAATTGTAATTAAAATTCTGCTCGTATCATCTTTTCCTTTTTGTTAAATTTAACTGAAAAAATATTGTTACATATGCTTTTTTTCTGTTTGTCCCGTACATATAAGTAGTATGTATTATTCTCGTTCTGTGGTACCACTGTCGAAATCCTGAAAATATACATCTTTGTCTGTGATGATACGCTGTCAATTATAACGTTCGCTTACAGAGTATTCAAGAATATTCCTCGCTAAGGCAAATTAGGATTTAGTAATGACGATAAAACAGTTCACTATTAATGTATGTGTAAATGTTAGTGTTCCATCGAATTTCTCGGAGCTGCTGTTTGTTTTGCTTTGGGGTCTTTTATACATAAATATTTAAAATTTCTAACGCCCGCGTTATTGCTTGCAATTTGTTACACCAGTATTGTAGTTGCAAGTTGCCTTTGCAAATTTATCACATGACTTTTCAAACATCTATCACAGATGGTGTTAGATGTTGGTAAAATTAGGCAAGTTTATCAATAAGATATAAAAACCACTATACCATACCTTGTGTAGCGTATTTTACCGTCTGTATCATGGCGGCTATCCTGAAAAGTTGTCTAATTCAATTTTCTGTTCTCTCTTCCATAACAGGGCAACACACGTCTGTCTCTGAATCGAAAGTTTACTTTAGCTAACACCACGATACGTATAGAAAAGTTTGCATTAAACTACTTGACTTAAGGTTGTCACTCGTACATATATTTTAGGGTTGTCACTTGTACATACAACCTCATGGTTGACACTTGTACATACAACCTTAGAGTTATCACTTGTACATAAAACTGCAATGCATATTTCCATTTATAAATGTCAATATCACACAGACGATTCCTACGTCTTGTATACGATCATATACAAGATCATAACTTACCTGCCATTTGGTCTAAAAGCCCCTAAAACATTTTCAATTCTCACAATTTGGGTAGCTCGGGTATTGCGGCAAAGTTGGAATATAAGATTTCTAGGATACTTAGACGACCTTTTAACAGTAGATCAAAATTCTGAACGATCACATCACATGCACGATAAAGACATTGCAGAATTTATGATTTGAGATAAACTTAAAAAAAAACAGTTTTATCCCTTCAAAAAGACTAATATATTTAGGAATACTATGGAACACCTGGTTAAGCCAAAAAATTCTGTTACACGAAAAGACTTCATAACCCGAACATCAAATCAACTTCTAAAGCAAAGGATGGTGAGAATAATTGGTCTTCAAAACTTTGTAAGCTTTGGTGTTCCTCGAGGTCGACTCAATCATCGGCAAGTGCTAATGCTTATGAACTCATTACCAAACGCATAGTTTAGGCGTAGTTGACGAACTGAGTTGTTGGATCCAAATTTGCAAATTATCAACACCGATACATTACCCCTATCCACAATTTTTTGTAGTAACGGACGCATCCGACCTGGCTTGGGGAGCCCAACTACACGATCGAGCGTTACGGGAATGATGGTCGCAGAAAGAACAACAGCTTCACAGCAATGAAAAGAAAACGTTAGCCATAATACACGCTCTCCAGGGTCACGTTCAATCAACAAAAAGCAGCTCAATTCTAGTTCAGTGCAACAACAAAACTGCAAGGGCATAATTACGAAAATTGGGGGCTACGTAATCTCTACCTCCCATGGGCATAACTTATCAAATTTTAGAATTGATAGATCTGTACCAAATCATCATATCATACCAAATACACTTTATGTTTACTGTATTATTACTATACTATTCACTGTAAGTGGTAGAGCTACGCTGAAGCTATTATTGGTTTCAGCATGAATGGGTCGGCTCGCCCGGGGTAGTACCATCCTCTCACAGAAAACCGACGTGAAGTAACAGTGCAAGCACTGTTGCGTTTCGTTCGGTCAGTGAGAGCGCCGGAGGCCCACATATTTAAAAGGCCGACTCCCCTGGTGTTGCTAGTGTTTATGGACGGCGGTGATCACTTACCATCAGGTGACCCAACTGTTCGTTTGCCCCCTATAATAAAAAATATATATATATATACATTTATACAAATACACTTTTTTTTCGAACTGACTACTCTGTTAGCTTGGTAAGGCCTCTACAGTTTCACCGGACTACGACCTCAGCATATACTATATTCCAAACAAGTACAACAATCATGCCGACCATCTATCTCGTTATCGTCGTCCTCCAGAATGGCATTTGCTACAAGCCGCTCTGGAAATAGTGTTTATGAAATGGAGAATCCCAATGATAGATTTATTTGCTTCAAAAACTACTAATATAGTAGTAAATTACGAGACTCCCACCACCAAAAGTGGAGAACATATAATTCTGGAAGTTTAAAAATATGGGGGTGGACCGAGGCAGTAGAACAATGGAATCCCGAGCAGGTATCATTACTCAAAAATTTATGGTGAATGTCTACATTAAAAACCTACAAAGTGGCGTGAAAACGATGGATTTTAAGGTCAATAATAAATTATTGATGTAAAAAATCCCAGTGGATCACAGTTAGCACAATTTTTGTGTGATTTGTATTTACTTGAAAAACTGTCGTATAGGACCATGCTTCCACATAATTTGTCGTGTCTACGTTATGTAATTCTGAAACTTCAAGTAAGTTAAGTTCAGACGTCCTGGTTAAGCACATTTTGAATGCAATAGCGCTAAAAAATCCAGGGCACCACTTTGGGACATCAACCAATTAAGTTCATTTATAGTAAATTACACTATTGATATTAACAGCTTATTCCAAATAACGCGTCACACCGCTATTTTATTGTTACTATGATGTGGAAGGCGTATTCATGATTTTTCCTTAAGTTCAATTCTAAGCACCATGTTAAGTGGGAAAGTATAATTTTTTGGTCTGAATTTGGGTCAAAATCTGACAGCTGACAGTCTGGTTGGAAAATTCTCTTGAATAAAAATAACCTTAATCCTGTTCATTACATTGAGAGGACTAGACATTATTAAATGATAAACGCAATATTTCTAAATCGTTTTATCTCTTTATTATAGTTCGAGAGGTTGCGAAACCTGCCTCAAGTACAATTATTTTAGGGTGGATTCTAACTATCTTTAAGGAAGCCGGTATTAAAGATACTCCAGGAAGCATTCCTTTGGCAGTTTTTTCTAAAAAAATAGCTGAAAAACGTTGCAATTGATGAAATCCTGACTCGAGATGTTACAGATGAGCTAATACATTACATCAATTTTGCAGACGTGAAATAATAAGAAATAAAAAAACTGAGGAAGTTCACAATTATTTACACCAATAAATTAATGTTGCCTTTTGATTATATTCATTTATATTAGAAACACTTAAAGTATCGAACCAGAATTATTAATGTATCGCTTGTCCGTATTTTTGTATCCATAGTCATTCAAGCGTAGTAGATAAATCAGTCTTCAGAGTGGCAGACGTGCGTATCACAGCGACGAATAGCGATGTATTAAGAAAAAACGGTGCCTTACTACGTTAATAAAACAAATTAACAATTAACCAATCAAAATACCAGCAAACACTCATCCTTTATACATTGTCGTATGACAAACTCCAGTCCGGTATGCTTACCTCGGAAAAGCTATAAGAAAATCATCCCCCTACAAAGCACCCCATTCGTAACGTACGACTTCCCCGCACTTCATTTTATGTACACACATCGGCAGGTATCCTAGGGTGGGAAACACTTGGAGGCGAGGCGGGGGAGACGGAGAGGTGCCTGAATTCGATTCCGGGCTATTGAAAAGTTTCAAGAGGCGAAAAGCATCGACAAACGAAGCTAAGTGAATTTCGTGCCCTCGGCAAAAAACGGGCACGCACTCTGATTTTCCACGTCGGGAGCTAATTTATTGTTTCAATTTCAAATCATTGCTAATTACTTAAGTATACTGATACAATAATTTATTTTACATACATCACTTATTGAAATATGCGTGCTTACATGACATGATTCCATAGTGCTTCAATGTATCGGTAGATGACATGTTGTTAGCGTGCAGAAATCTTTCTGGGGTGGTTATACTGTAATTATTTTCTTATTACATACGAACTCGACTACACTAGAGACAACATCTAGCTGCATGTAGGGACATAAATTATATTTTAGATAGTCATGGGTTTGTGCTGTAAACTATTCTTAATCGGTCAGACAACATAACTCTCGTGCAGAGTAAATGGCTTTCATTCGTTTGTAACTGGCAACGCGTAATTTCTATTCATTACATATTTGGTTGCTTAAAGAGATGGAAGCTTATCATCAAATATAAGAGAGCACGCCATATACTTTGCTCACACGTTTTATTTATTTAACTGCACTGACAGTTTGTCTCTGAAGGGTTTTTATTTGGTGTTAATAACGTCATCAATTAATTATCATTTGCTAAGAATTACATTGAACGTGTTAAACAACTACTACATTTTTATTGACATGCTGAAATCACTTCCAATGTGACTAAATCTAAAGAAAAGTAATGAAATATGCAATTAGCAAAAACTAATTTGATTGAGCTTTATTTTATAATTAATGGCACAATTGTTGGTATTAAACAAACATATGATTAACGTTATCTTTCTAATAAGGACGCTTTAAAGAAATGAAATTGAATGTGGCGTATGATTTTTCTTGTTATCTCATATGTACTCGTATTACGATTGCCTTGTTGTTTCAAACAACGAAGAATTACATTATATTACGTATGTAACCATTTATAACATACATAAAATAGCAGTAATGCATGAAACGTCATATTGTAATGAGGTACCAGTAGCTACAGATTCTGTAGGTATTTTACAGAGTTAGTGTATTATGTAAAACATTACTAATTATATAGATATGTAAAACGCATAAATGTAATTATATTCAACTAACTAAACAGACTAATGAGCTTGGGTACAACGTTTGGTGGTGTGAGTCGAGCGACAGTGAATGGTTCACTAGATCCGGCCCTGTGCAGGCGTCTTGGTTCCAATTTTTATCAATCCCGTTTCATTTCTCCTTACGAAAGTTTTCCTCCAATTTCGCGCTCTCGCTGCCGCCGATTTAGTGATTCGAGTTTACACATTCATCGATAAAAAATGTAATAGAAGCGAAATAATAATACAATATTTTGGTTTTAGATAAGCCGTGAGAGATTTTTACGTGTCTTTTACTTGTACATCTTTTCCCAGCTTCATAGAAGGTAGCCCTTTGTTTTTCAAGTGTATATACGTAGATATATATACGTATATATATTTTTGATACGTGCTGTAACTTAAACGGTAGAATGGATTTAAGCATACGAGGTGTCATTAGATTCATTTTAATGTAACTGACATGAGCTATGTAATATTTAAGTACGATAAATGTAAAATAAAAAATGAAAGGAATAAAAATAATTATCAACTCATTGATATAAGTTTTAGTGTTATTATTCTGTTTATATAATTTTTCTATACAATTATAATTATTATAGGACAGTTCAAGCAAGTATAAAGAACACAACGAACGGTTAAGATCGCTGAGACTGTACGTTGTCTGCAACAATTTAATTATAACATATTCGTCGTTATTCATCCTGTTTTTTATTTATGAATATTGATACAGTAATTGTTTAAAATTCATTAAAAAATGTCGTCTTGAATGTAGTGAGAACATTACTTCACTGGTACTTGCTTTCAAATCTTCTGTTGTTCGACAAAAATATTACACACATTAATTTTAGCTGTTATCTAATTCTTTTACACTTTTGTTCAATAAAAGTACTTAGTAAAAATAGTACTTAATAAAAAATGTAAAAAAAATATCGTATACCATCATCGATAAACAATGTGATCGTGTCGTTGAAGCACTAACGCTTAAAGAGTAAAGTATTTCCCAGCAGACACGGATGTATCAAACGATCATTTCTTTTATTAAACGCCCGAATTCGATTGTCTCGCATTCACATCGACACTTCCTTATTCACTGACCTATTTTATTTCATAGCATTATCACAACAGCATTGAATTAAAGCATTTTACTTTATACCTAATTGTAATAAATTCACGGACATTTAATAAATAAATAAGACTTGAAGTCATATTTATTGCTAGCATATTAGAGTGCACGTTACTTTGCAATTCCGGCTGGGGTTGATTGCCACATCTCACTGCTACAGAAAACGTCTGTGAAACAATGTAATATAATTTAAAAAAACGACAATGGTTTAGTAGTTCTGTGAAGGCCTTGTAGGCTAACAGCATAGGTAAGTTAGAAAAAAAAAGACGTTGGTTGACGCCAGAACCCGCGCCACGTTGCCGAATGGTTGAAACTACCGTCGCTTGAGACTGTACAACATATAATTAATTAAAATATGTTGCATATTAACGCGCAGCCACCACACTCGATTACACTTGTTTTGTTACGTCATAGAACATCTTCAGATCTGGACATCTGAGCATATAAATAGTAAGCAATAAAACTATATATAAAAAATAGGTACAATAAATAAAAATTTTAATTTATATTTTCAATTCATTTACTACGAATTTTGCGATAAACTGTTATATAAATTAAACTGTTATATAAATAGAAATTTATATAACAGATGTCATTTGCGTAAATTGCCATAAAACTACAATTAATTTCATAAATGAAAATTAAGCGATGTCACAAATTGTAGTCGGTATTTAACGTACTAAATATCGACTTGGAAATGGTAAATTTAAATTATGTAGGAGTCAATGTAAATTAAAGTGTGCATTCTTTTCTATAGACTTATTCGTAGGAAGTATTTGGTATCGCGTATACAGAGACGCGGACGGTAATGTTGCTCTCTTACGGTTTGGTTATGCACGGTAAATAAGCTAAATTCTTCGTTTAGAGCTGACATATAGCCTTTTCTATTGTAACGTTGCTTTTATGAAATAAATAATAAATGGACCCATTTTTTTATCGGTTCACAAACCAGACATCGCACTAACAATAATGCATCACATAAACGAATATTAAAGGTAAATGTGGGTCTTAAAAAGTAAACACAATTTGTGACAAGTTTATTAAATAATAACGGTAATTTAGTTATAAGGGACGAAATATTACAAACAAATTTTCATCAAAAAATATAACTTACAAAAGTGAAACTCCATCGAAATCTGATAAGTAGTTTCCAAGATTAAGTAATCATGCGCTGAACGATGTTTACAGTTATTTTTTTATATTAGATACTCGAAGGACGTAGGTACGTTATGAGATATATGTTGACAGAGACGGGCCCGAGCCCTACTCTATATTGAGAGGTAAGAAAAACATGCAGATTATCGCATAACCGTATACAAAACTATTAGAACTTTTACGAAACGCGTTAATGTGAGGTAATCCTTATAGTTAAGGTCTTTCACACCACACCTATACACGATGCGAAAATTACACGCTGCGTTCTTTTGTTGCCGCCTGTAAAGCGCTTTGTATACAGGACGATTTATTTTCCAGAAATATTGTCAATTTTTTTTTTTAATTAATGATTCATTCCCAGTGTGTTTCGAAAGATTCAGTGATTCTAGATTTCAGAGATTCGCGTTTAATTAGTATTTATCTTCTAGTTGTTTTTATCCATTTCAATGTATAAATTGTTGTACAGGTATTCTCAAATCTCAACTGAATCTGCTTAGGTTATGGTAAAGTTGTGACTGTATAAGTGGCGTAACTACAGTGTAGCCAAGCTGGTAAAATGCCACGAGCTCCTGGCCTGACGGGGCCCCCGAAGTTTCCGGAATTTTCAATTTAAGGAACTCTATAGGGGACAAGACAGATTGCGTAACTTGGCTCTACTAAAATTAAACTACAACATAACGACTTTTACAGGGGCCCCATCCAATGTTACCACGGGCTTCAGCTGGTTTAGTTATGTCACTGAACTGTATATATCTTTCCACGGATGCCATTACTTTTAGATTTAACTCTTTTATAAGAACAGCTTTGCTCAGCAACTATGTAAAAACAACGAAATTCACGGTCTGTGTTATTATTTCGACTTTGCTTGTCAATGAAAAAACAAGGCGATATCTTTTTACCGTCTTGACATGAGAAGTCTTCCGTCGTGTTGCGTTGATGTATTTTGTGTTAGTTATTATTTATATAGTATTACTTAATTAAAAAAATGCACCCAAATGTACATTTTACTAAAATCAAAAGCGAAGGAAAAATAAATATGACTGTAATAAAAAGAGCACCATGTTTCTGTGGTAATTGTAATTGTCGCCCCATTGAGAGAGCGCATCAAGCCGTAACGCGGCGGCGACTCACTCCTGATCCCATAAACCGATAATAACTTCGTATTAAGGATCATTATTCAAAAACTATTAAACTATACGACTTACGCTTGACTTCAATCATAAAATGTAAACAGCCAAATGGATGTTATGACAACCGTCTGCATGAAAAAATAATTAGATGACTTTTATGATGATCGTTCAAATGGTTTTCAAGTTTATGGAGCTCATATATGACAGCATATATTATCTTCGCGTAACTTTAACGGTTTAACCAGCGCACAACGAGATACTTCGCAAATGGCGACATTTTTTCCAACTTACTTTACACTTATCATATTTCGGCCTATTAATACAATATATTTATAGCACACACAATGGAGTGTTCTGAAAAACTTTTTGATATGATGTCCTCTTCGCTGTTCCAATCTCGTCCCTCCCACCGCTAACGGACTAGTAATATGCACACCTTTAAGCGTAACAAAAGGGCGATAACCGTCAGTTTCTCTAGAACCTTCATTACGTGTATTCTAAGAACAATGATGCCTCTGGTATTGTAGGTGTCCATGGGCAACGCTAATCATTAACCATTAGTATTTTGAAAATAAAATTGACGGTAGCACAGAATCGGCTTCAAATCTATAAAAAAATAAATGCCTTTTAATATTAACCCGACTCCCGCGGCTGACGGCATTCGTAGTTTTAAAGAGAAATGGTATGTGGAAAGTTCATATTGGTCTGTGTGATTCTGTAAGTTGCGCAAATAAATCCGTACAGTCACAAAACCGGTTTTTTATAGAAAATTTAACGCTCTACAAGAAACCTCTCGTATGATTTTTCACTTTACTTATGGGTTCAAAAGAAATATATTGTCAATTTCGCTGTTTTATGGGATTCTATTGAAATGGAAGTATTGTACTAGAAGTACGACACAATTTTAATAATATTGTTCAACTGATAGATGGTGTATTCATGCGTATATTTGGAAAACATTTATCTATACTTACCTCCATCTATTTTAATTGACCTGGGTGAGGATCGGCATCGGTCTGAGTCGCGACCACCGTACACAAGATAACAAATTCATCACAGTAATTCTTTTTTACTGTATTGCGTTTGGAAATGTATATACAGCTGTCAAGATAAAAATAAGCATGGCATCTTCGACTGGCGAAAGATTACCGATTTCTTGTTGATAAACATTGTTTCAGGCACGTCATCAGACACAGTGCAGTCACTTTGACGCGCTGCTATTAAATAAACAGCTTAATAAAATAAATATGTTACAAATGTAATTGAAATTGAAAAAACGAATTCACTAACGTTAGAATTTAATAAAATATAATTATAAGTCCATGAATATTAATTAATTTTATTTGATGGGAAATGGCAGAGAAAATGCGCTTCTGCACAATATCGCCGGTTCTGAGATACAAGAGATAAGCGATAAACATATATAATTCGTTTATTCAATAGCTGTGATGTACGTAACCAACCTAACCGAAGACGGAGCTAAGGAAGATGGCTATTTATTTACTTGATATGTATTGCTTACAGCACTTTTAACACATATAGCAAAATTTTATATTTTACAAACATGTGGTCCCAATTATACAATAATTCAGTACTTCGTTTTATTTTTCATACAGTGCGTATGGAAAAAGTATATATAAAGCTAGTATATAATTAATAAATAAATATAATTATTAGAACAAGCCTTTATTCAATTGGTAGTTACTAAAGTACAAACATTCTCTAGAGATAAATTAAAACTATCTTCTCTCTTTTAGATGATGGAAGGAAACTAAAAAGAGAATACTTAACCGTAGCATAAGTTCTAGAAACGTTATGATTTCCATACTTGTACCACAAACCAGCACAATGAATGAAAGTCGTTAATAACATTATGTTTTCCATTTCCACGTCCCCGAGCGCACAGCGTCTCGCACCGACCGCCGCGACCTCCCACTCTTCAGCTCCCATCCTGTTAATTACTTGCTTAATTATGCATTTCTATTTGAAAATAACTTGGACTCTTCAAGTATTGATATATATTACCAAAACTATGCGGTGTTTCAATTGTACGCCCTTGAACGCCCCTCCACAGGAATTTATGTTACAAAGCAACAGTTTCATGGCGGTATATAAAATACCGTCACAAACATTCTCGAATATACTATGAGAATTCGATGCCTAAAACATAAACTCTAAGTCACTGTTACTTGTTATATGTATTTTTGTAATTCGTAAAACGTTACTAGATTAAATATGTCGAATCTGATTAAGTCGTGGTGGTCCAGTGGTTTAATCGGTGGATTATCAATCCGATATTCGAAGGTACGAACTTCGAAATGTACCAAGGAATTTTTCGGAATTCGTGTACATTTACAAATTTAACACTATCGATTGACGGTGAAGGGAAACATTGCGAGGAAACCTGAATTTAAGAAATGTCTTAGCACCATCGAATTTGTAAAAATATTCAACTGGCGTACAATCAGTATTTGAACTCTAAAATGCTTGAGAAGGTCCTCTTACGGCTTCTGATGCTCTATCTACCATCGAGAGGCAAACAATGTGGGTTTCACACGCAACGTTCTACGACTCTACAATTAGGTAGGGCTATCTAAGGGATGTAGAAAGATGCCTGGTCAGGGAGATTGCTCTTTTTAACTTAAGAGGTCGGCTAGTGTAATAGCACCTTACCAAACAGAGACCAACCAATTAACTCTAAAGACCGATTCGTATTAACCTTGGGACAGTATCCTCCCCTCCCTCACGAGTAGAAGGTTGAGTACCTGTATTGTATGCACGTATGTACGGTAATCGATTGATCTCTATATGGTAAGGTTCTATTATACGTGCCATCCTCTTTTGCAAGGGTGACCACGTAGCTTGGAGATAGTTTGATTCTGTTATCAGTAAGTCTTGCGTGTAACAGAGCAGTCAACACACATGTGTTGAGTTCATATATGAAGTAATACATCCAAATAAATTTATTTCAAGTTTTTTTTTTACATTTTTAATGTTACACGAGTACTACCTGTTTTACCTGGATTACCTGTCTTGTTATTTACTGTACCTTTATCATTACTCCTTAACTCCTATGTAAAATATTGAAGACAGTAGACATGATTATTATATGATATCTTACCCTTATATGTAATTACAGATGTTCGTTGTTTGCTAGGTATGTCGCAGCGCTCGTGATACAAAATATACTCCATAGGTTTTAATTCGGTGTATCGGTTACTTTGCAAACTAACCAAATTATATTTTACATATGAAATTGTACCTTAAATCATTGATTTAAGAGTTTAATTTAGAAAATGTTAATAGGATAGTTGGTTTGTAAGCTTCGTGTAATCCGCGAAAACAAATCCGTTTGTGCGAAACCGCCAATGTGTTTGCACAATAATTCTATTTGCGTTCCGAATACAACCCGTTTCTTAGACACGGTGGGGCAATATTATTTACTGCCGTGTATTTTTAATGTTGTAATCCTCCTTTGTAATAAGGCGTTAGTTTTCACACAAAGCGACCTTTTTTTCGATATGTTTTCGAGTATTTTGCGCAAACGTTGAAGAGGAATTAAGTTTTTGATACTTTTGAAAATTACCGAACTTTATAAGATGCTGTATATTTTTTTGAAAGTTCTTTCAAAGCGGCGTATTATCTGTTGTTTGTTTACAACATTCGAGTGTAACGTTTCCGGAGAGTTCTATTGAAGTTTCGTGGATTAAATATATTGTTAAACTGGATGACATTATCTTCATTGGTTTTACTCAAAGGTATACTGTACGATTTTAAGTCCTTATAGAAAGGAAGGTGATGAAAAATGAGCTTGCGCATTGCATATTTCTGACAAACCGCCGCTATGATCTGGTGCTAAATATTGCAACTAACTAATATGTGAATTTAGTTTAAGGAAATGCTTTTCTTAAAATTTCAGTGAGTATATTCTGAAAAGTTTTTTTTTTAACAAGCAACCGTTCGAGACTCAGTTTATATTAATTGGAATATAATTTTTAATAAAGATAAAAATAGCCTACATCACTCAGGGGCAGTTAGGAAGAACGAAATTAATCTTAAATACCAGGTGAAAATAAATTCTTAAAGTTTTTATAAAATAAACCTAGCGAAACTTCGGTACATCTTGATTCTTTATCTATAATATAATATTATCTATAATAAGTTTTATACAATAGTTAAATAACAAGAATGTTATTTTTTAACAAACAAAGAGCTGTGCAGCACCGCCACACCATCTGATAAATCCTTAACGAAATATTTTTGGAGTCAATGCCACATTAATAACTGTAGTTACTATAATATTTTGTTGTGCGCATACTTAATGATTAGAAGTGTTTATTCAAAACAAACATGTTCTCAATAAATAACCGATAGCGATTATTTTCAGTTAATTACAAATAATTGAGAATTAACAAATAAAGCGTCTTCGTATATTCCTACTAAACCAGCAAGAGTAGGTACATTCTTATCACTTAGCTTTTATGATCGCACACGCTATACTTGGTTATAATATTCGTATCTTTTATTACAGTGATAATATATAGATATCAGAAATTATTAGAGTTGAAATACTGGTTATTATAAAAAACAAGTAGGTATATGAGTCCAGACAAGTGCAAATACAAATTAGAAAACGAGACATTTGAAAACAAACAAAATTAAAAATACATTCTCGAATAATCGTCGCGTAATTAAAACTGCTTATTTCCTTAATTCGGAGCAATCGGTCTTTCAAAGAGTTTTCATTACGGCTTCGAGTGTTTTTAGACAATAAACAACTCTATACCAAAGATTTAAAATATAATTCTCCTTGAAGAACATCTGTAATTTCCTCCCGAGTCTCGTATAATGGAGTTTGGACACTAATGAGTTGCTTTAAAGCGTAAATTTGTGTGCAGAAGCCTGATGAGTCTAGGTAAATGGGAAATTGTGAGCTAACTAGGCGATGTCGGCATAAAACAACTCTTCGCTAATAATGAGGAAGATTGTATAGAGTAAGAGATGAAACAGAGATATTAAGAGATTCATTATTATTATTTTACTGAAGTGTGTATTCGGACAAATTGATTTTTTATAATAGAATTTGTTAATATGATCCAAGTATAAGTGAAGATGATTATTATTACAATTAATAATTATACATTATTTAATTCTTAAGCAATGGATTAAAAATTTATCCTCATTTTGTTGTTTGTTATTCGTTGTTCGTTACTATTATTGTTATGCAAACAAGCAAATATTATGCAACAATCAATAGGTGTGAAAGGAAAACACTTCACGCTTCTTACACTTAAAGTTACGATACAAATAACGGATATTTATTTAATGATAGTGTTATTGACACAAATCACGATAATATACAAAATAGCAAGTTACTCGACAGCAGAATAATTGACAACAGGTGCTTCTGGAGTAACACCGAAAATATTTTGGTGAATATTTTTTTAACAATTTGTAATGTTTTATTATGTATTTAATGTTTTTGAAGTTCTACTTCTTTTGGCGCGTTTGGGAAAAATGATGAGAGTAAATTTTTACGATGCGCGCGCACACCGTCACGAAAAACCGACACCCTGAAGTTAACTATAGTCAACATTTTATTCAAACAAAGTATATATGTATTAAATACCTTTTTTCTATTGTTAGTGTCGTTTTTTTCTACAAACGTAGAATAAGGCGAAAGATAAAATTTTAGAAAAGATTTTTATCTTGTTACGTCAAAGAAGTATAACTTCTAACGCGTGTACATAATTACATACTACTTTTTTTTAACGTTTTGAATTGCAATAGTTTCAAGTACTAAGTCAAAATGTATTAATAATAAGGTTTTATTTATCATTAATTCCTGTATTTAAGAAAAGAACATTAAATATTATTGAACTGTATTAATGGAACGAAATTATCTGACATGTTAAAATGCTCTATACTATGATTTCGGAAGGAAACTACATGATATATAGATCTGCAAAACCTGGCTCTGGCTTTTATTACCTTCTATGCATATTACTTATTGCAATATTCCATATTTCTTCTAGACATTTAATTGTAAGGTCCATCTGATTATGATCTTCACATTGTGTACTCCTTTTCGAGCAAAAGCTGGAAGCTACATAGACATAGTCATTCGGGGTAAGTGTGCGCAGTACATGCATCTCCACTATGGCGAAGGGGATGGGGTAGTTTGCTTGGGCTGAACAGAAGCGCCTGAGTGTCAAACTAGTGTTAACGTGTGAAGGTGACATGTGATAGCTGGATAATTTTCTTTTTCGTAAAAAATTGTATGGCGTGCTTTTATCCGTAGGTGCTTTTTGGCGAATTGACTGGGATAAGTATCGTGCCTAAAAAATTGTAACTAAAATCGTGTCGCATGTGTCTTTTAGACAAGATTCTTAAGATTTTTGACTATTAGTATACCTTATTATTATTATATTATATATATATATATATATATATATATATAAATTACAGTATAGATACGTGTAATTCTAATGCATAAGTTCTGATCGGCAAGCTTTTGGTGTGATGTATAGTGGTGGGGGTAGACTGTCGGGTAAAGTGTTCAAACACCAGTTTATCTGATTACCGAAGTGAAGCTACGACGTCGGGTGCAATCAGTATTTGGATGGGTGACCGCCCGGAAACCGCTTGATGTTGGCTTTTTATTGTATTTTTTTTAGTTAAAATGTTTCTCTATAATACATAAGTTTCACTTTTATCGTGTATCTTTACGACGCACTCTGTTTTTTTTTTCCTGACCTTGTCCTGTCCTTTGATCATGACATCGTTCATGTAAAATTTCTTCATTTCTTGAGGATCCGTGGATTAGTAAAGACGTGAAAGCGTAACAAATAAACATTCGTAATGACAATATTAGTAAAAACGCAAGGATTATAATATATTATATTTTAAGAACAAAACAAATGTGCTTCTTACCGTTTATTTATATATCCATTATATTAAATAATACACAAGTTTAGAAAGAGTTTACGAATATTAGTATAGTTTCTAAAAACTACTGATTTGGTTTCCATAATAAGTTCATTATTAGTATTAAGTGTAATAATCTGTGGTCGGAATGGTGATAAAATATTTTTTATAAACAATTTCTCAAGCAAATAATGTTATCAATTTATAACAAATACAACAGTTTGTGTTCTAAGTCTACTTAATAACTAAAAGTAATCCTATTTCAATTATAATAAATATAAATTTTAATACAAATTAATTTATTTGGTATAAATGTATGTTTATTAATGTTATAATTATATAGTTAAAAGTTTACCTACAGCGACATCTATTATCAAGTAGCATTACTTTTTAAAACTATTTCTCTCTAAAATTAAAGGGAACTCTCCATTAGATAATAATACACTTTGTAAATATTAATACATTACTCAATTTAAAATAATTAATAAATATTCAATTTAAATAAATTATATGTTTTAGGTTTACGCCATCTAGTCATCACAATATGAACGAAATTACAAAACATAAATTTGAAAACCTTACACTATTTCCGATAGATGGTAATACTACATACAGTATGCATAAATATCAATTACAAATAATTTAATAGTAAATACCAATCCACAGAACTATTAGTAAATTACTAAATTATATAAATTTTTCTAAAATATTTTCTTATCTACTATTTACTTTTTCATATTTCAAATTGACAATGTTTGTGTTTGTAATATTTAAAAAAAGATGTTTTTGTGCATGTTATAACCTGCGTGGTTTTCAGGTATATCTGAAGGCGGTAGAGGGCGCTGTTCGCAAGATCTCTATTATTTCTTGCTTCTCTGAACATATGATCTGAAATTGTCAGTTTCCTAGTTCCTATGAATGTGTTTCAAATCATGTTTCTGTCTATAGTTCTCTAGAGGTTTTTCTAAGATGATCGTATAAATATATTGTAGAATGGATTTACCATTTATGTTTCGGTGGCGACCCGCTTGGGCAGGCTGTCGAGAGATGGCGCCTGCATCTGCGCGTGCGCCTGCGCATGGCGGATGGTGTCGGCGAGGAGCGCGGCGGCGGTGCGCATGTCGGAGTACTGGATCTTGCTGAAGGTGAGGCGCAGATACCGGCAGGGGGCGCCACCCTCGTACTGGAACGCTTGTCCCGGGACCAGCATCAGCCCGCGCTCGAATGCCGAGTGAACCTTCGAGAACGATATGACGTCATTGTTTGGATATCGCCTGCTTTATTATTGAATTGTTTTATTGTCACTGTCCAGTGCCCCGTTTATCAAACGCTACAAGTCTTGTATTACGCGCGTTTCCTTTTTTTTTCGAACTGACTACACTGTTGACCTGGCAAGGCCTCCACAGTTTCACCGGACTACTACTTGTTGACATGTAAAGTCCTGTTTCATAATTTTATTTCCGAGTTTGTTTATCACAAGACTTTTGTAACTTGTTATAATAACTTGTTTAATAACTTGGAGAGAGTCCGTTGACTCTTACATACTGTATATAAATATAACGTTGGAGTTGTACTAATATTTAGTCTTTAGATAGTTTATTGATGAATGTGCGAGATAAACTATTTTTGCATTACTAGCGGCGGAATCCGAAAAGTAATAAAATCAATGAACAGCGGGAATTATTTGCCGTCACGTTAGTTTTTTCCGGCAAATTTTTAAACTGTTACATGATTATGTCGTCAATAAAAAATCTCTTTATTTCAATTCAGGCATACACGGTGATTAAATTTGTAACCATAATTCATGAAAATAATGGACATAACAAACATAATTCATGAAACTAATAAAATATATTTTAGAATATGCTATTTAGGATTCTTACAGATCGCTGTCCTAAAGAGGAGACTGCGTTATAGCCCGATATTTTAGTCCGTTGAAACTGTAGAGGTTTGGGCAGGTCAACAGTGTCGTCGTTTGAAAGAAAAAAAATAGCCCAGCAACATACAAAGAAACTCGACCAAAGCATGCAAATAGGAAGAAATACTTCTAACAGATACAGTGGATTACTTGTAGATCTAACTAAGGAGAAATAAAGAAGATCTCGTCATTCTTTCCAAAAAAATGACAAATTAACACCTTTTAGATTATACGAGGTGAAGACCTTTCTAAAGTATTGTTCGCGCGCTGCGGCTTTTATTCTTTCGCAAAACCTGTGACCTATAGAACTTTGGGAAGTTTTTCGAGATGACACTGAAGAAAATGGTAATTTGCATATACTCTTCAAACTGCAAAACGCATTACAAAACACTGCGTTTATCACCAATCTATTACCAAAAGCATCTTGAATATCAACCCAGTATGTAGAATCCAAACCAACAGTCAGAACATTACTTTGAAAATACCAGAGTTGAGTGCGGTAGAGAGAAGACTGAGATGCCAGCAGCACACCACCAGGAATCTACAAGATATAAATTGTGTGGATTTAAAAAACCACGATGCAAGTGAAACATTCTTTCGGAACGTAGCCATATTTACCTCGACTGCTTTCCCGAGCGCCCTTCATTTTACCTCTACTCTGCCGTCGGATGTGACGCGACATACGAAAGATGGATGAAAATATTTGTAAAGATGTAAAAACACTTCACTTTAAAATGCATTTGACAAAGCACAAAAAAATCTAAAAGAAATGCTTTGAGAAAATGAGAATAGTATTTTCAAGACAAACAAGCGACTTTATTTCTCTTCGAACGAGAGGATTATTCACTTTGAAAAATTAATAAATGATTGAAAAGGCCAATACAAGACATGCCTTCATTGAGATAAATTAAAGGCGATTGTTCAAGGAAACCCAAGACAAAGCAGTTATTTGCTAACTTTAAAAAGAAATACTCAAACCTAATCAGCTTGACCTTATGCAGAGAGAAAAAGACATTGCTGAAATTTAGAACTATGATCAGCACATGCCACTGCTATTGAACCTAACCTAAACCAGTCACAAGAGACTCACCCGGCGAAATCATATACTGGTTAACAGGGGGCAAGCAAACGAGAAGCTTACGGATATCTACCTACTGGTTATTGGGTAAACAGTCGACATTAACTCTGGAAATATACATCATAAACCCGGCCTGGATATACGGCATCTGGTGATATACGAGACACTTAAATCTAAAAATAAAATTATAAAATACACAGAATACAATGCTAAAGATATTCTCCAATACACCATAGTCTATAATGACTATGACGTACATGATTATATGTAAATTGTAACAGTAAAAGCTCTTCTCCAACCTATAAACAAAAATTTGAATGACAGATTTTTTTTTTATACTTTATAGGTTAACATTTGACCACAATCTCATCTGGTGTTAAATTATGATTCTGCTTTAAGATATTAGTCTCGTTAAACCTAGAGGGAGACTGAACAGACCAACAGGTGTGCGGCGACTTTATTTCAACTTGAGGGTGGTAGCTAGCCAGGCGGACTTAGAAATATCCTACTTGTTATATATCGGATATTAAAATAATATTTATTTTATTTAAATAGATTTTATAAGTAACATATTATATTATTGATACAAGAGATTTTTGACAATATTCAAACAAAACAATATGAAATAGATGGAATATACATAATTCAAAAATAAAATTCTTTATTGGCAGTTACGATTAACTACAACACTACCACCATGCACCATGCACCACGCACCACGCACCACGCACCACGCACCATGCCAGCTGGTTACAAAGCTTATGAATTCAAATGACAATATATCTAGGCTGAAAAAGATACGACTAACCTCAATCAGAACACTCGATGTAGTCAAGAAAATAAGACACGACACATCACAGGATATGCATTCGCAAAATCTTACACGTCAAGAACAAATGTGATTAGAGGCACGGGGATGGGACTGAATATAAAAAGATAAGAATAAGCCTAGCAACAAGAGTTCTTAGATAAAACAACGTAACGCCACAAGCAATTACCATGCTGTAGACATCGTCCACCCCCTGCACTCGCATCCACAGGAAGAGTCCGGCGCGCGGTCGCGGGCACTGCGCCAGCGCCGCCAGCGGCTGCAGCGCGGCGTGCAGGGCGTCGCGCCGCTCGCGGTACAGCTGCTTGGCGCGCTGCAAGTGCGTCGCGAGCGCCGCGCGGTCGCTCAGCAGCTTCAGCAGGATTGCCTGTACAGTATTGCCCCAATCAATGCGCGTCTGCGCCTAAACTTATAAATAGTTCTTTGTAATATTATCAACTTATGTCACTTTATATTATATCTTCCATTATAATATTTAAATTGAAATTCTTTACCATATAGCGCATCCTATGACGGCTTCTAAAGGTCAATATACCTATAGATTGTTTGTATATAGTGTTAACGTATATTCATGTATTGCTGCTCACTAACTGTCCTAAATAAATAAAAACATTTTAAAGTAATTCCCTATCAAATTTAAAGACAGAACATAATCTATTTTACCATTTAAAAACAACATGAGATCGCATACCCTAATAATAATATCACATACTAATCATAAAGGCGGACAATCAATGCAGATTATAAAAGAGTAAAGAATGCGTTTCATTTAAAAAATCATCATCTTCTGCTTGTAAAAGAGCCACTGCGAGGACGTAAACCTCTTCCAAAGGAGCATATGAGCATAATCATCCTCAAGCCCGACTAACTACATGTTGGCGATTTTGAACTACAAGAAATCGACAGTTCTATATTTTCCCACACACGGTGGTACATTTCGCAGGTTCAAGTTTCCTCGCGATGTTTTCCTTTATTATGGAACGTGTTCATTTTTGTTTTTGTAATAAGACCGTATCAGTGTTATTACAAAAATAAAAATGAACACGAGTTTTACTAAACATTGTCTAAAATTTTAAACGTATGTTTAAAGTACTTTATTTCTAAAGAATGTCTAAGCGGTCTCTACTTTTTTGTGTTTTATGCAAGCAACTCTGAATAGCATTCATTCAATTCAATCTCATCGTTCAAAAACGTTGCAATCTACGAATAATGTTTCTGTTTAAATCTTCATTAAGAATATTTATTTTAAGTGAAATTAGTTATATTTATTCTGACATTTGGTTTAAAGAAAATGATGTAAGCAATAAATAAGTTTAAAATAATACCTCAAATTGCGCAAAATGGAACAACAGTATAATCTCAGAATAAATACATTATGAAATGACAATAATGTTATATTGTAGGAGTTGCCATTTACTTGTGGATCTCCAAAATTGTTCAGTTTATCTACATCTTTCAAATTAATTATACACACGATATCCATAATTTACCACGAAACATCTTTTGCGGGAAAATAGAGTTTCTAAACAAAGGTAAGACACTCTTTTGTAATCAAACTTTTTTGAAACAAGTGTTCGAGGCGTATTTAACTTTTTTGTAATAACACAGAATATGTTTAATATCTTAGAATTCGATATCCGTTGCGACCTCAACTTCTGTAATTATATGAAAAGCATTAGGTTTACAATATCGGCAGAGTGGACATCATAACCAGAATACGAAAGTGTTTCACGCCTGCCAAGCTACATCTTCTCTATAAGGGTGGGATGGTTGCGGCTGATACTTCCATAACACTTTTAATATGAATATATATGAGAGGATTGTAAGTTAGCTTTATCCATTTGTAATTATCTAAGTAAATAATGTAATAAAAAAACGAATTTATAATTTGTTCTCTATTGTGCAATACAGTTTTGTATAGACCAATTTATCGTTGTGGCTCGATGACTCATCGGTCGTAAAGTTGTTGTATACTAATGGCTGCATATCTCCTATACCGAACAGTCCTCTCTAACTATCTAATGTGACTGTAATGATCAGACTCTGTCTTAGGAGTTGGTTGTTGTTGTTTATCAACGCGGCACGTTGCTGCGATACAGGAATAAGCGCGCTCTGTGTGTGTCTGCACGTGCTACACCGTGTCGGGTGCACCGAGAACCCCAAGAGGAGCGTTTAACAAATGGTGCAAACCTGGCGACCAGCAATGTTCGGTGTGCGTGAGTGCGTGCGTGCGTGCGTGCGTGCGTGCGTGCGTGCGTGCGTACGTGCGTGCGTACCTGCGCGAGCGTGCACGAGTGCAGCAGCTCGGCCTGCGCGTGCAGCTGCAGCCGCTGCAGCAGGCGGGAGGGCGCGGTGACCCAGCCGGCGCGCAGCCCCGCGCTCACCACCTTCGACACCGAGTCCAGGCGCAGCACGCGCCCCGCGCCGTCCAGCGACAGGAACGAAGCCGCACCACCCCCACCCCCATCCGCGCCCCCACCCTGTCACACAGCACCGAACCATAGTAATCATCACATGGAAAAACCCTTCACCTCTACTTGGAAAAACGACTTAACAGCCTTTTAATAAATGGATATGAAACTATGCACGAAACATATAACAAAAAAACAATTTTTGCCAGCTTTATTATGTATTTGTTAGGACCCCTTTCAAACGGTGGGAACTATTTGGACAGAACGTGCACTGGCAAATAACTAATGTTATAAAGGTAACCTCAACTTTTATTTATTTATAAACTAAAAAAGCAGTGTCTAGAAGCAGTGGAACCCCGCGTGATCTTATTTTGTTTTGTTGTCATGTTTTGTTGAATTCTACGCTAAGCTTTATAAAACTTGGACTTAACCTAGACTTTGCACAAAAGAAATAATAATACAATTTAACAACGATATCATGAAATCGATAAAAGGATTATTACAGACTTACTAACATTAATGAAGCAGCTCTTTATTAATCCATATAAGACACAAAATAACAAAATCATTTTCATCAAAACGTGATCCCAAGCATTAAATAGTCATTAATCTTCACTTAAATAAATCAATGATTCACTATTGCTATAAATCACGCGACCAAGCCACGAACAACGACACGTGGCGTCACAACTTCTGAAATTTATCTAATCTCAGGCGTTTAACACCTGGACTGTTCACAATCAAAAAGATTTAAGTTCCTTACAAACGAATGTAGACGTTATGAGGTACAGGTCAACAGACTTCTGGCAGCATAAGCTTAAAAATATGTTATTTACTACAAAACTTTGTAAAATAACAAATGATGTATTTTAAAACCATCATTTTTATATGAAATATATTTTTAAACTATTTTTTCATTTGTACAAACTTTTTTTTCACTAAATTATGAAAGTTACGTTGTACGATGTCGTGATTAATAAAAAAATTATAAACATAATCCGCTATATTGAGATCTGCGTCTTAACAAATGAGCCGAGTAGAGTTAAACTATAGCATATTTATCACTACATAGTATAAAACAAAGTCGCTTTCCCTGTCCCTATATCCCTATGTATGCTTAAATCTTTAAAACTACGCAACGGATTTTGATGCGGTTTTTTTAATAGATAGAGTGATTGAAGAGGAAGGTTTATATGTATAATAACATAAATTAAATAGTGGAGAAATACTGTTATTTTTGAGGTTACTCCAAATTGAACGCGTGCCGGCCACGGGCAGTAATGAATAAATCAAAACTACTGGATCGATTTTAATAATTTTTTCAGTGAATGACATAAGGCTATATATTTTGTACCCGTGCGAAGCCGGAGCGGACCGCTAGTTATACAATAAAACAATTAAATCATGCGAAGTTTCTTGTAGACGCCTTAACAACTATATTCGAAAATACCAATTGATATATATTGAAATTCAAATAAAACAGTATTGTAAATATTTCAAAGAGCATTAAGTCTGTATAATAAAACTTGTTTAAGCAAGCCAGTTTTAAGAGCGTTTAAAATTTTATAAAATTACAACTTTGATATTTTTAGTGGTCTACGTGCGACCTCTGATATGGAGACGAACCACCGCGCTCCGGGTGATCTAACCTGGCTTGTAATGCTAACAAGGGGGGCCGCGGCGGGTGTGCTGGAGCGAAATTAACCGCACACAGGTTTTAATTCAAAAATCAGTGTGGGCTTTTTGTACAAAGCCTTTCATATATATATATATATATATATATATATATTATTTATTTGTAAATCCAACAGCATACATGTATGTATTTATAATAACTTATGATATGGAATAATTAGAGCCAAAACACGATTTCCTCTTTCGTTTTAGAGGGCACGGTTTAATATTTTTCACAATACACAAATATTTTTGACGGAAGACGGGACCTTTGCCCCAACATATATAGTTTTTAATA
This sequence comes from Antheraea assamensis, assembly GCA_035772565.1. Classification (NCBI taxonomy): domain Eukaryota; kingdom Metazoa; phylum Arthropoda; class Insecta; order Lepidoptera; family Saturniidae; genus Antheraea; species Antheraea assamensis. The sequence continues at coordinate 2,004,665 of JAQQSE010000097.1, read as the reverse complement.
AGTGAATATGTTTGTGACTGAGTTGAAGAAAAAGCGTAAGGTACATTAGTGCTTGCCGGAGGGCCACTCTGTGCACTGTTTTTTTTAAATAAATTAAATTTCTACTAAACTTTACATTAAAAACTTTCTTTCCAACTAATAAACCGAAATACTGGGCTTGTTTGTAGGAGTATGAATGTAATTGAATTTGCAGGTTATTTAATCATAATTCGGATTATAATAGCACTACTGAGAGATGCCCATTTATTTAAGAATCGTTTGATTTTACTTACATCTTCGTAATTGAGAAACATGTAGGGATCGTCTTCAACGATCAGGAAATCGTATCTGCACGCCAACTCGTAAATCTTCCTTTTCCTGGTCTCAGGCAGCACGGTGCCGGTGGGGTTGTTCCCGGTCGGGATGATGTACATCATCTTCGGCATCTTCAAGCCTCGGTTAAGCCGATCTTCTAGAACGGACTCCAATGTTTCAGGCACTAGACCGAACTCGTCTTCCGGTATCCCCAGGACTTCGGGACGATACGGTTTCAGCTGAAACACCAACATAGAACATATTATATAAAGCAACCTCTCTCCATCTGTCTGTGTATTTAATTCAAAATTCACTCAAGCGATGTATATGATATATTCTCTTGTCAGATTTTAGTATATACTAGCTGTGCGCGTGACTCCGTCCAAGTGGACGTTCGATTAGAGTGAAATGATTGTAAAATTATTTCATCAACCTTAGCTCATCTCGCAGTGTATTTTATCGTGTCCGATCAACTCTGTAAGATATATTAAGATGATCCCTATTTAATATGGCACACCATATTGATGAGAGCTCAACTTAAATTGTCTATACATTCAAAGCCATGCATTCTTTTTTAACTTTATGTCTATTGTGTGCTTTCAGTCAAATATTATCAAAACGCGCTTCTAGAATAGCACATATTATTTCAATTAACATTATTGTTTGTAAACCGATTGGAACGATACAAATACTATATCTTCGATACGGTAAGCCGTTTCTATGATTAGTGCAAAGAAATGCACAGACAAATAAACAAACCGACAAATAGACAAAACTGTAAAAACAATTTCTGTTGCCTCGATAACATGAATACAACGTGTATACATTGTTTTTTTTAGATTTAAGGAGCACACAGAATTCGTTTACGACTTCATAATATGTATAACTTCTGTTACATTGCATATATATATATTTATATGGAACAAGTTATAATGCTAACAATACATAAACTCTATAGAAATTGATTACATAATACAATCATTTTGTCATAAGTAGCTCTTTTACGGCATTCAATTTGACTCTCATTGTTTAATTAACAAATATTGTCGTCGAAAAGGTTCAGCAATAAATATAAAATCTTAAAACAAAAAACACCTTAATAATACCTTTACACTGAAATAGTGACTGGCTTTACAAAAGTCGTAACAGAAGCTTTAACTCCAATTGCAAATTCAAGGATAATATGATATATAATTATAACATAACATCAATACAGCAATAAATAAATATGTATGACAGGTTAAGTATAGGTCTAAAAAGAACTAATACTACTTAAAAGTAAAAAAAAGAAATCGTGTGTGTCTCAGGACGCCTGATAGAAGTGGTAACTTATACTAATCTAAGAAAAACTATTTAATATTGAAATTCTTTAACTTGAGAAAAGCTTAGGTTATTACTTAAATTGTATGTATATTTATATGATAATGTAAGGAAAGATTATTTATTAGTAAAATTTTTTATTGATTATAACATATATATTTCTTTAGTTACAATTCTTGAATATGAACAGCTACCGCTCCCGTATGCGTGAGAGGAAGGGAAGCCAGACCAACTGGCGCCGTAACGCGTTACGTAACGAAGCAGTTTACCCTTCCATAACAAGTTATTACTTCAAAAATTATTTAACTAATTAGGAAAGAAGCAATGTAAGAATTTCATAAGTACGAATGTGAAAGATGTCAGCAGAGACTTGGAATAACCGATACAGTGTTCGTAAGATCACTAAGCTGCAAGGTTACAATTTTATGTGACACTACAGAGAGTAAGCCGTCAACAAATGTGGCCTCGTATGAAGTGACACGAGTTATGAGCTTGGCTCCATCACACGTATTATATAATAATATTAAAAATAATAAGAAACTTCAAAATATTTTTAAGTGTACTAATTTATGAAGTTTCTTTGCACCATTTATTGACAAGTCATGACTATAAGATGTTATGCGTCGGTCGCCTTTAACCCATGTCGAAGCACCAATACCGCCGTTACGGGTTTCAAATTCATGGCCGGTACATTCTCTAAACTTTATACCAGTGATTTATCTTATCATGTTTTATACATTTTACAACATGTTTTATTTAATAATGGTTTTTTCAAAGAAAGTTCTCAATAAAAATATATATTATTGATTTTGGAATACAGGTTTTCATTAAAATTGAAAAGTATGTAATTTCAAGCCCAAGGAGGGAGGATCGTATAAATGTGACTACCTGTGACAAGCAAGGAAGTAGCGCTATAAAAAAATCGTGTGACGAAATTTATGGGCGCCTTCAAACTTTAAAATGACGAGTCTGTCTTTATTATTTATTCACAAAAAAATGATACTGACGGTACTGTGCAAGCCAGTGTAGGCATACTCAGTGGTAATGAGCGGGTCCCCGGGCTCTAGCAGCAACTCCACGCACTGGTAGATACCGTGCTGCCCGCCGTTAGTGACCATCACGTCGCGCGGGAGTGGGGGCGGCCGGTGTAAGTCCTCTTGGAACTGCCGGAGCTCCTCTAGTAGCGAAGGAAGCCTGTCAATGCAACATATATTTAACCATATATGTACTCGGATAAGAAATTAAATCATATACAAAAAACAAACCCTTGTGATGGTACATATTGCATGGCTGCTGCGAGATCCTTCTCCTCGAAAACTATTCCACCGCCAGCTTTCAGATCTATGTTGATTTTACTGAATGGGAAGACCGCTTCGTTTGGCATCCCCTCAGCGAGTGAAATCATCCGTTTGCCCACCGTGTAGGCAAGAGACGCTAAAACAAGTATACATTTATAATATATAACTAGCTAATACCCGCAACTTCCTCTGCGCCGTTTATTATCTTAAAAGTATATATGCATATGTAGAGAGGAAAAACCATAAACACTACATCGCTTGTACCACTACTCCACAGCAGGAAAATACACATGGCTGAATGCATACTATGTATAAAATTCTTAGTTTTAAAAAACTGTATTTTAAATCAAAAGCGATGCCATGGGCAATAGTTGTACTACAAAGGACTGTTCTAATACTCCCTCCAAAGGTTTCCGGTACATACTGACATCTGATAAATAAATCGTACCATAGAGGATAGCTTCAGACAGTACATGATAGAAGAAAATAAATGGCAAAGACTGTCTAACCTGAAAATGTACTACAAAAAGACGAAAACATCAAAAGATTGTATTGACATTACGAGTTGTCTACACTCGCGTGAATTTGTAATGAATTTTATGGTTTTTATCTCTAAATGTTTATGACGAAGTGTTTTTATATATAACGTTTAACACTTACAACCAACTGGGATAATATAGAACGTACGTATAACGGTGGTCGCATACTTATTTAGTTGTTGCATGTCGGTATTATATTCATTAATATTTCATAGTACACATTAAATATAGCAAAAATGTACTGATGGTCACTTTAATACCAAATTTGTTTCAAATATCATCCAGTGTAACAGAACATGTAATAAAATCTGAGCAGATCTGTTTTGGTTTTAAAATACAGTTATCATTAAAATAAAGTCATTACCTAAATAAATGTAGTTGCCTTCGACCACATTTATTTCACTGGCCTACGGTCATTTAGGTGCCTGGGAATTTGAGATCTAGATTTTAAGTATATCTTATATGGTGATATCCAAAATGCTACTGATTTAGATTTTTATTTGTATCTGCTCTGGTTCATGAGATTAAAAATGTACTTTTTACAAAAATATCAATTTAGTTTGTTATGAAATAAAAATAGGAGTTATTGCTATTTTTGCTTAGCATGCTTAATCAGAAACGCTAATTTTATTTCGCGCGCGAAAAATTTTGCTATAATTATAGCGAGCTAAAAAATTGCGTATTTAATTTTAACAGAACGACCTGAAATAATAAACCACATCTTCGTAGTAATGGTCGACGTTCACGAATTTCATTATAAAAAACAAGTTTTTGACCAATTAATTACATTCACTGTAGTTCGTTTTTCTTCACGAATTTGATAAGTCATTATTTTCGACTAATCATTATTACATTATTGCAAAGGCCGTGAAATAGGCAATTGCCGGTCTAGGATGTGTTTGAAGGCGGAGACTTCACTAATACAAGACATGCGATTGCCATTTCCGCCGAGGCATATATAGTGCTTTTCTCAAAAGAGCGCAGGGAAATAAAACATACTTTTTATATTATACTTATATATTGTACATTACTTGCTTTGTCAAATAGGGCAGCAATAAAACAAAAAATTAGTTTTGTTTTATTTTTCACCGCATTATTGTTATTCACATAACGTGAAATAATATTGATAATGACGTCACTGTCAAGGTGAATAATTGTTATCATAAATCTGAAAGAGCAATGAACATTGCAAGTGCCGTGCTCTAATCCCTGCGATAATATTTACTAATCATGATAACGCTAATATGATTCCAAGTACGCTGATAACGTATATTTCAGTGTCAAGTTTCTGAATAACATTTTTATATGATTAATTAATCTATATAATATACGATAGTTACGAAAAAGATTTACAGATAAAACATTAAATCGCTCATCATACTTAAAATACTTACTGTATTATTTATAGGATTTACCGTTTGACCAGATTCTCACGTGATGTTAAGTTACGAGGTGGTCTGAGATGGTAAACACGCAAAAACTAGAGAACTGACACGCAAGTGCCCAAAAGTTGTGAAAGCTGCATATACTATAAATCTATAAAACCAAAAAAAATTTGTAATGGCTGCTAAATATTTGTCTGAGATAATCTCCAAATCGGTTCCACCGAATTGAATTAAACTTTTACTAACAGGTGAAAGATTTTTAGAGTAAGTATTATTCAGCCCTATTTAAGCCCCAATAACAAAAACAACAAATAAAAAAAAATTAAATAGCCCACTATTAATCCAAATAAAATACGTAGTTATCATGAAGCAACGGAACAATTTTCACGAAAACATAATACCACGAGCACTCGCCAGTATACAAATAAAGGAAAAACAATAAATAGTCATTAAAAAATATTTTTTTTAAATTGCACTGGCTTAAAATTTAGTAAGTCTATAGTAAATACATAAAACGACAGGTTTAAGGCCCATGTAGAACGTATATAGTTACACATCATTCTTCCTTATTTGTACTTGTCTAAAATTAACATTTCCTGAAACAGTAAAACAAGCACCTACAGTTGTTCTTATCTAATGACAATGTACGCTTGTGATACATTCAGGCTTGGAATTTAGGATAATATAGAGCTACTTAGTATAGTTTAATTTGTTCAATACAGAAGGATGGATAATTCTCAACAAAGAATCCGTTACAAAATTCACCATACTTCGAATATTCTAACCTTAATACATACTGAGTTACCTATTGCAAATGCCATTAAAAAGTTTAAATTTATAAAAGAATATTCACTATAACATACGAGAGTTCCTAGATATTTTCCATTGCCAGATATTTTTTTAACTTGACCAGCTTGTTTAATCGTTAGTTACCACGAATTTATAAAGTATAAATTAAAGTAGACGGAGTGCCAACAAAAAAACATTAATCGAAACACCTGTACAATAATAATGCAACATTGGATTACAATAAAAATGTACATTAGAAAGCAATAATTTTCAGACAAAGAGATACATTATATTTACGTTAAAGTTTGCGTTTGTAAGCCATTACTTGTATCAATATTTTATTAGTCTATTGGTCGGTATTACAAAGAGACAAATGTAGGTAAAATACTCTTATTTTGACTCTCTAGTCATGACAGAAAATGGTATGGCCGATAAGGAATCCTTTTAAATATATTTTAATTATAATGTTCTGTGTTATTTATATATATATTTATTTGTTTCTGTTATTACAAGTACTAGATAGAGTACATAGAGGAAATAGAGTTTCTTAAGATGATTGCCAATGATTATTATTCCCTAAAATTTAAACAAGATATCTGAACCCGTTTGCTTATTAAAGGCAATTTTTAGTGAACTGTGGAATGTTACTACGACCTGCAATTTGTTTTAAATATTGAAAAACGTAACAAATAATGATAGAATTTGCGTTCAACTCTCGCAGTACCAACCTTACATATGTATCTATCATAATGCAATAATATTTTGTAAGTGCCTTAAGCGTTCCCCTTAGTAGTCCGGTGAAACTATAGCAGCCTTAAAAAGTCAACAGTGTAGTCAGTTAAAAAGAAACAATAATATTTACTTGACAAAACATTCCAGTCCGTAGTACATAGGTGCTGTAATGATGACATGACACACCGAAAAGTGAAAATCTATGTCAAGATTGTTAATCTGTTGAAAATTGATTAGGGATAGTCATTGGCTGCAAAAACCAATTCACATGAAACTGCATGTTCCGCCTCATAAAAAAAACTTACAAGGTTTTTTAGGATCATGTGAATTTATACCTGATTTGTGACACAAATTATTTTAAAGGTCTGAATGTAACTGCAAAAGGAAGACTAAACCTTAAGCTAGTATTTTTTTGTATTAAAAAAATACCATAGGAATTGAACATTAACCGCCAAATAAAAAAAGCAAAAGGCACTTACTGATCTGTCTAGTGATGGCCGGCTCCCTCCTCGAAGATCTAACACTAATGAACCTGTCATAATCTTGTTCAGACAGCGGTTTGTATTTCCCGACCTCACTTGTATTGTTACTGTAGAACTTAAAGAACTCTTCAGTGCTTTGTGTTTGGGAATAATTCGATTTGACTAGGGAGTACAAGGGTCGCACATCGAACAATCTTTTCAACAGTTCCGCGTTACTCTTGCTCATGTTAACCGTTACAAACATTTTGTATAATTATAACTTCTTTCAAATATGTATTATTAGTGTCACTTTTACACTTCTTGTAGCTTAGTATATGACGAACTTCTCTCTTTTACGTTTTATGTCCGTCGATAGTTCGCGACAAAAGAACGTTACACTATGTCTGTCGACAAATTACTGTATCCTTGTATAAAAACGACTTGGTGTTACGTCAAGTTTTATGAATGATAATGTAAGTAATTATGCGATAAGAAGATTTTTTATTAACCGTGGTGTTTGCTAAGTGGGAGCGCCGGTGTGTGTGTGTGTGTGGGTGAGTATGTTTTTAGATAAGCTTTGATTTACATACGCGATAAGCGATAAATTAATGAAGGTGTCTTCTTAAAAAACACATCTTCTTGGAGCGTATTATATGCATATAATTTTAATGAAAAAATGTGGGATTGTACCAGACCGTCATGCAGATATTCATTGATATTGAAATATACCTTCTATACACAATTACGATACAGTTGAAATGTTGTAATTTTGTTTGAAGCATTTATCAAAATGATAATTATTGTATAGTAATTCCTCATTATTTTAGGATAATATGTTTTATTATTGTAGAATTATGTGCTTCATCCTGGAAGTTGCAGATTTATGTTGACTTTAGATGGATATAAGAAGAGATGCTGAATGCGTCCAATTTATCATCACCGACCTGAACGCGATGAGGTGGAGACAAAGTGAGTAAACCCGGTTTAAGATCACCGAAGCGAGCGTGAGACGGTTCAACTTGTTCGCTGTTCAATCCGCCTGGAGATGTAAGATGTTCATCATCTACTGGCGCGTATAAACGCTCCGAGCCCCTCCAGCACCACACTGTGTTTCATCTTTGCAAGCCAACCAAACCCATCCACCAAGCGAAATAGGCGAAGTGAAGTATTATAGGATTTTACACCTATAACAGCGATAATATTTCCTGCACTGTAATAGCGACAGAAGGCGGGTATCCAAAAGTAGTGATAAGAATTGTATGTCACGTCGGTTCGGCGCGAGGAGGAAGCGGCGGCCATTACTGCACGACTGGAATACTGGAATAGGGCTGGGGGTTAGCTGTTGCAAGTTAACACGTTCTGTGGGACCTGTACCACCGGTAGGATACGTTAAGCGTGATCTTAAGGCCATGTACCACAGAACTTTTTAATTATAGACGACTTTATTAGCGCTTAAATAAACTTCAAAAATTACATGCATTTATTCCAGATAAAACACGTAATGCCCATAAAAAATAGAATTATTTCCCATTTATTTTTTCGAACTGACATACCCTGTTGATCCTGGGGCCTCTACGGATTTAACGGACTACAACGAATTATTTTCATGAAAACGATGTCGCAGGCATCAACTAGTTAATGCTGTGAATGAAGTGAAAGTTTGAATGAATCAGAATGCGGTTTGTATGGTTACCTGTTCATAATAGTGTAGTTGTGTTGTTCCTCGGTGTGGGAGTGCGAGTTCCCGTTGCCGTAACACTTGTACTGCGACTGGGGAGTAATCTGGAACAGCATAAAAACACGAGGTGAACTAATCTTGAGAACCTATACATTATCATTTTTCTAATCCCTTTTTCCATGCTAAAGAGCAGTAAACAAGCAGACGGCACATGTAATGTTAAATAGTTTATGCAAGCACGCGTATACATTCTTATAAAATATGCATCTATCTACCTGACTAAAGCAAATGTAATTTTGTTTTTATTTTTGTATATAAACAATGCAGGGAGTAAAAAAACCGCACTTAAATAATATCGGAACATTCGAGAACAAAAATTATTTGAAAACAAAAACATTTAACTAGAATAAACATCCTGGAGTCTGAGTGATTTCAATGTAGAAGAAAACACTAAAGAATAATAAAAAAACCGTCACTTTTATTAATTTTTGTTTACACTTTTTTATTATTATATAGTATATTGTAAAAATGTTATATACAAAATACAAGCAAAGTTATGTTTGTACGTATAAAAACAGTACGTAGTGTCTAAACATGATAACATTTCACTATGTTAGTATTGGTTCTGTGCACTATCTGTGTTTCTGTTGGATTTAATAACCATTCATTTGAGTGAGTTTATTTTCAAAATTAAATAGTTTCTATTATTATGTATAGTTGATATCTAGAAGCTGTTTTTATTTATTTATACAACACGAAAAATTATTAAAAATTAAGACTACATCGAGTCTGATGGTAGGAACAGCATAATCCAAAAACAATTGCGATGCCGGGAAATTTAGAAATTAAAACAGAGTCACTGTAATAGATTTCTCATCACATATGTGACGGTAACAATCCAATCTGTCATAAGATAAGGAGAAGTTTTAAATGTAGTGAAAAATAAAGCACTTGCCTCATAATACGCTGGTATTCGTGAGGCATTTCATTAAGAGGTGGCATCGAGTCCAGTTGATGGGTGCGCAAAGCTAAATAAGGCGCCCCCATACACACAGCGGTCGCCATCTGCGATATCATTAATCATTTAACACGCATCATACTAGAAACACTCTTATTTATTTAAGAAAGATATAGAAATATAACAGAAATAGATTGTTTCGACGTTAATAAAAAATTAAAAAGAATTCTAAGATATTGGGAAAACTATAAACGTCCCTTAGTGTATATTTGTTTTTTTTATTAACGTGGGGAGATCCATCACGGACACACCACCCTCCTGGTGGGGAGAGTGGGGAGAGTGAGACTCTTAGCCAGTAAAGCCCCACGGCGTACCGACCGGCGCTAGGTTGGGGCGCGACGCTGTGACCCTCACGCCTCACGCACACCTGCACCACTCTAAATGTTCACCCGTTCCAGCAGGACCGGGCGGACGGCATCCATGGTATGTTTACCATAACGTGCCGGACCCTCATTCTCATTTCGTCTATTTCCCTGGGAGCCGGCGAGTACGATCGCCCTCAGTCTATATTCCTGTTCGACGCGATGCAATGGAATCTAAGGATAAAGATGTATCTCCCAAAGAAATAACTCTCATTATTTACTTATTTATACAAATGAATGGCTGCTTTACTTTTACAAAATAATTGCCTGTTCGTCTATATGTTTACTACGGCTAATCTCCGAAACGGTTCGACCGATTTTGCCGGGACTTTAACTGATGTTATAAGTAATAACTTAGGCTAATTTTGTTTTAGAAACAATTAAGAGTTCTCTACAGATATAATAAATTAAATAAGCATTGTCTAAAACCGCACGCGTTATTTTTTTACTAAATTCCACGTGGTCGAAGTCGCAGGTAATAGACGGTAGTCATTAATAGATTGCAATCATCTTGGTTGTATTCAAATATAGAAATTAAATTATTGAATGTTGCAGAAACTGTGTTATTCGAAGGATTTTACATCAGTTCATTTATATCACATTTATATCAGTAATATATGAAATTCATGTTATTCATACCGAGTCCTTATCAGCTTCCATAGCAGCCATTTTCTTATTTAAATCGTGTTTCAAACTTTTCATTAGGACGAAGTCTTTTTCCAGGATGCCTTCAAGTCCTGTGTAGTGCGACATTATAGAAAGAAAGACATAGGAATGTTGAGTGATGGCGGTATGGCATGATGTCAATGCAAATGTCTTAGTTATAAATAACATTAATTTCAATATTTTACAGGTAATTTACATACGCCGAAGAGTTCAAATACACTGAAACCTTGACAAATCGAAACTGTATAAGTTGAAAACCTCTTTAAGCCAAAATAAACTTTAGTTTCCTTCCTTCAAACCGCATTTCTCTCATATCCTCTATCACACTACTATCTCTATAAGTAGATGAGTTTTCTACAGCTAGAACGAAAATATTAAAATTCCAAACTTTAAATATAGTGCCGACACTATTTAAATACATTTAGGAATTTCACTAATAACTTTGATTTGTTTCTCCTCAGTAATTGAATAGCAAATAGTTCGAGGCCAAATAGTTATAGTTTCCTAACTAACAGCCTGAAAAGATGTCAAACAAAGAAACTAACCACATATTCACTTTCGCATTTATACTATTAGTGAGGATAGTTAAAAGCATTTTATATAGAAGACCGCTTGAAATATATACATTGAATTATATTTAAAGAATTTATTCAGTATTTTGATTTTATCTATTACGTTTATCATTTTGTTATCTTTCCTGGGGTTTAATTTTAGTTTTTAGTGTTGAATTAACATTAATTTCTACCAAAAATAGCTCAACACGCCTAAACAAGTTTTCACTTCAATAGAACAGGATATTGTTAAACATAAAAAGAGATACAGAAGCAGAGGAAGATCGAATTGTACGAAGAATGGCATAAGTATTTCTTAGACTCTATCACAGGAGTTCTAAGTAAAAATTAGCTAATCGTTTTTAAGCACCAGTTTTTGAATAATTTTGTAAATATCGTGTATATGAATACTGACCGGCATTCCTCAGGATATCATCGAGGCCGTGCAGTGAGGAGTCAGCAGGATGAGATTCTTGCAAACGTGGAGAGAGAGAAGAACGTGGCGGTTTAATGGAGAGAAGATCCTCACCTTTTATACGAAGACAGATTTGTAAAAATAATAATATGAAGAGCATTGTTACTATAGAAATGTTAAAACTCACCAAACAAAGAGTCTTCAGTGAGATCCCACACTGACGGTCTACGAGGCTGCAGGGTGTCTCCGGGAGGTGGTGGAACCTCTCCCTCCTTCTCTCTCACGGATATAACAGCAACATAGTCACAGCACGTCACCAGTATTTCACTCGTATTGAACTTGTGGTATTCTCTAAGCATAATGGTTTACCCCCATTGTTAATAGATTGTATACAAGAGAAATAAAGTTTCATATTCGATGTAAACAATATCATAATCCTCGTGATTACGATGCATTTTCTGAACTTCTCACCAAAATATGAAAATTTAATTTCAAATGACTATAGTAAGCTTATTATGTCTGTTGAAAATTCCTTGGGTCATAATTTCAATGCTAATTAGCGGTTTATTAAATCTCGCAGGTAATATAAACGTACGCCTCGAGAGACTACATTGTCATGGTTTTTAGAATTTATATCTGTTTATCGTTTGTAAGCGAAGAATATAAATACTACTGGATGAATTTCGACAAAATTTGGTACACTAATAGTTTACAGATCGGAATAACATATGTAATATAGCTTACATTCATATAGATATACGTGTGTATATTTCTTATTTATAATAAAAACCCTTAAGGGAAGAAATAGGATATGAAATATATTTGAGAAAAATATTGGGGGTTTTAGAATCCATGGTAAAGTGCATTTCATGATTTGAGATTTTTGTTTTCACGCAAACACTACTCAACTGATTTTGATATACTATAGGAACATATAAGATTGTACATAAAATGTATGATAATCTCATATGTATACTAGAGTGTACCAAAAAACTCGTTTTTTTTTTCCTAGTCATATTGAATAGACATCTTTGAAGAATTCTCACCAAAAATGAGCTCTTAATTACAATAGGAAGATTCTCCGCATTGCCGTTTTCGATTTTTTTTACTTTTTATCGTAAATGTCACCATTTAACAAATATTGAATATTAAAGTTTGGTTATATTCAGACAAATTTATTTTTTGCTTATGATAACTACTGAACAAATAAAGTTTATAAAATGGGCCCTGTATTTATTTATAGGAAAGTGAACGCTGTACCAAAAGCAATAGAGGCTAAGACGATTAAATAGAGTGTTTCAAATATAGTCATTATCAAACATTGATGCTTACTCATTTTAACGGATATGTAATTTTAATTGAGTATAGAAACTTACGAATCAAATTCCTCGCCCGTTTGGCAGTTCTCTTCATCATCAGGCATCAGCATCAAACCGCCGGTGGAGCCCTGCAGCACGCTGGACCCGCGTCGGGATCTCTCCTTATCCTCAATCACTCTCTCAATTTTCCTCCGCGGTGGACCTCAATTCATTTCACTCCAGATTAATATCAAAAACGAAATCAGGTATTGCCATGTAATCTCTTAATTATTTTTTATATAAAATAAACGAAATATAATAATTAATTAAATAAATTTAATTACCGGCGAAAATAGAATAGGTTCCGAACTCGATCTTCTTCCCGAGGACACCCAAGAACGGGAAGTTTACCTTCAGAGTTTGGAGGAGGCACTCCTCGTCCAGGTCCCAGATTTGGAGCGTCTGACGGTATGAGTAATTATCATAGCCTAACATTACGCTACGGTCCTTAGGAGCGGACCAATCAACATATGTAATGTAGGTTTGAAAATACGCCGAGCAAGAACGAATTGATAGCGCGGCAGAACCGTGTGCTGCGGCACGGAGTATCAAGGTTCTACGCGAAAAAATATTTGTGCGTCGGGAATAGCTACACAAGGAATCAACTCAAAAATATAATCTACATCGGAAATAAATAGCTGCTGTATTTCCAAGTTGTTTCTAATTAATATACCTATCAGTAATAATAGATAATCACGACATTGACATTTACTTAAATAGATATAACTAGTATTACAAGAGATTATATTAGAAATATCAATATTATAAAAACTAATAGAAATATAGTTCAAACAAGTATTTTTCACAATGTTTCAAAAGTAGAAGTCGTTATCATGGAAAATGTTATGTATCACTGCTATTTTTCACAAATATGAGTAAATTTCTGACTGCTGTTTTTACCATAAAAATAATTTGTTATATGATAACTGTGAATTCGTATCCCTGTTATTTTTCGCATAATATACATGAATTTATTTTGTGTCCGAAGTTCATTGCAGTATGCCTGTCTTATGCCACTCGGAAAGAAGTTCCCATGAGTACTTTTTTTAATTGCTCTTTTCAAATGTCATTAGTGATAAAATTAATTTCACTGCTATATAATGCTATATACTACTGGAATAGTGATGTTTATTATGTGTATTGTGTAACCCTCGATCAACATTTCTTTTTCCTAATATACAAAAAAATTGCAACCAAACTATCTAGCATTTGGGAGAGTATTCTAATCGCGGATTGAGAGAACTGCAGGCGCCATAACGTAGTGTTTGGAAGCACTAAGTGCAATTGCTTCATCCCAGTAAGTTTAAGTGAGATAGACATAGTAATAGAAGGCTAAGTTGTCTGTGCATCTTTTTATAATAAATATAAAGAAATGTGAAGTAGACAAAACTTTAATTGAAATACATGAAATTTTTTATTTCAAGTTTTGACAATGATGTTACTTAGAGAATAATTATTGTTACATTATTGTCAAATTTTATTTAAGGTACAAGACATTTATTTTTTATTCGATACACACAAGCTTTCTCTCTCAAATAGATTTTTTTCCTTTTTTTTAAACTTTATAGGTTTTAGCGTTCGGTAACAAGCTTGTTTGATATTAAAAAATGACGTGGTCTAAGATGATAAAGACAGTAAATCTAGGAAGGAACTAGCTCTGCAGTGCAGCTGCCGGAACTCGGCGACAGATATTCAACTTGAGAGTGGTAGGTACCGCGGCGGGCTTGGGGCTTGGGGTAAACATGGGGGGAACATTTGAAGGCTTGCTGGGCACTGGTACTTACACAGTTGTCGTACCAGACCAGCAGCAGCCGGGACTGTGGCGCTGCAGCCACGTCGAGTGCGCGTGCGCGAGCGAGTGCGGCGCTGCCGTGTGGTGCGAGCGGGACGCACTGTCGGCTGCACGTGTTCCACAGCAGCACAGCGCCGGCCGAGCACAGCGCCAGCACCCGCCACCTCTCCGCCCACGCGAAGCACGACACGCCCTTCACATGTCACACGCCACCCACAGCGTCACCTCTATCGTTCTATGTTTATTTATGTAGCTTCTGCTCATGATTTTGCTCGGTCTAATATAAATTTGACCTATCCTTCGGGAACAATACTATTTTTCTAGATGAAAAGTACTCTATATCCTTTTTTGGAACTCTTTACTACGTGTATTCGATATTTTTGCTGTTCATAAGTTTTAGTTTTTTTTTAAACATCTTCAAATTTTATACACGTAAAACCGATCCAATTCAGAAAGGAGTGGTGATAGTGATGAAAAATCGATCAATTAATACAACGTTAAGCGAAAACGGTCTGGTCGAGGCGCGGTGAATCGATGCAAACAGTAGCTATGTCTGAATTGGCGACCAGGATAGGTTTGGCGTGTGTTTAGTGGGAGTGGCAAGGAATTATCTACTATGAACCACTCTCGAATAATATTCTTACTACTCTTATATTCTGATTTCTACTTTCAACGCTTAGAATATTTGAAGGAATCAACCGAAAGGAAATTAGAACTGAGCAATAGGAAAGGCGCTTTCTATTCCATTAGGATAACGCTAGAACACACACACACATACAGTAACTCTCCAGAAGCTCTGATAGATTGTGTAGCAGATTCGTACGCAGCTACCATTCATGGATAAAACAGTCCGGACGTGGTACCAAGTAGTTACCACATATTCCTATCTATGGCGAAAGAATTTACTGGCAAACAATTCACCTCAAGAGGCTTGTAAAAAGCAATAGTTTCAGTTTTTTTGCCATCTTATGTTAAGATGTGGCTTAAGATAATAAAAAAGATAGTAAACTTTTCTCAAATGCAGTTGTCGAAATACCTCGTTCGGAAACAAATCTTCAAGTTGAGTATGAGGGTACCTAGGTAGGGAAGGATTGACAGAAAACTCCAATTGTAATCACTCACCCTTGGAAGTTTCAAAGTATAATCATCCAAGTTCCCGGAAACGTGTCGGATCGTGACGCTGAGCGCGTTGTCGTGCGAGCAGGAGAGCAGTAGGTCGCCGTCGCGCGCGTACGCGAGACGCGTCACTCCGCGCGAGTGAACGCGCCGCCACTTCGTTATGGTCACATGGGACGTGTGTGGGGGGGAGAACAACTCCTTTAAAACCGAACAATTCGTTTAATAGTTCAATTTAAGTATTAGGCCAATAAAAAGTAGATCCGCGTTTAGATTCAAATTTTTGGGCGGTAAGAAATAGTAATTGCTTCAAACTGCATTACCACCACCATACACCAGGTGCAATGCTCATTCGTTATGTTGCGTTCTCAAGTCAACCCATGTACTCAAGTTTATGGGAGGGATTTCAATAATAAAAAAAATATTTCAATAAGGCTTAAACACATTTTCTGTCCAGAATCAGATGTCCAGAATGACTGTTTTTACATTCAAATAAAGTTAAGAAGTAAAATTGTCGTTCCCATAAATTATACAGACGCTAGTAAGAAGTATGCTGTTTGCACAGCATCTTCCTGAGAAGTAACGTAATAAGCTGTCCTGACCACCGCATAACTATGTATAATCAGTTGCTAAGCAGGATGGTAAGGTATATATATGTACGTAACCACAATACTCGTGGTGATGAAATACTTCATAGAGACGGCTTTTTACTTTGTTACGTATCAGAATTAGTAGGCTAGAGTATTAGCGATGTTTCAGTGGTCACCGTTATATTTGAATTGTATAGTTAATACCATCATATTTATGGGCAGGATTTTATTCGTTCATGACCGACCATGAGTGAATAGTTCTAAGTTGATTAGTTTAAGTGTGGATTGAATTGAATAATAAAATTACCATCCAATAGTAATAGTTGATGGAATCGGGTGCAGTGGAGTGCAGGAACTGTACCCGAGGGTGGGAGAAGGTGAGGCGCAGGATGTCTCCGCGCGCATCCCCCAGAGCCAAGTCCGCGCTCGCCCCCGCACCTACCCCCGCACCTACCCCCGGCCGGTACGCGGCGCACTACCGCGGAACACCACCACATATATATTACGAGTTAAAAACATTTTAACATATTTAAGCAAATATTTTAATTACTATAGGGAGGCAGAGTAGATTAGACGTTGAAATGTATGAACAGGTAAATATAACTCACAGTGGGTATGTTGGGCAAGCCCGTGATGCAGTACAAGGGGGTGTGCGAGAGAGTCCTCGCGTCGTAGAGAGTGAGGCTGCGATCCGACGCGCACACCAACAGGTACTTCACGTCCTACGGACCAACACAGCCACAGATACAAAAATGAAGCTTTCTGCTAAAATCATTCAATAAAGCCAGTCTCCTCTTGAGACTTTATATAATAAAAACTATAAGTTTTTGCCAGAGTATGTGAAAGATATATATTATAGATATTTTAAACGGAGTTTATTTATACCAAAGTATTTTCACTACCGTTTCTGTCACATTTAAAACATTAGAGATAAAGGGTATAAGACACATTAAAGTTGATATTAGAATAAAATAGTAGTATATAGAATTACCAACATCCTACACTACACTATTGTTGCGTTCCGGTAACAGCCGTGTATATTTAGTAACCGAGCGTCATAATTATACATGTTGGCAAACCCGTCACAGTCTTTCTTTTAGTTTGTATATCTAACTGCGGAGAGGCTTGCAGGACGGTTTGAGGGTGACAATGGCCGTTCACTCTGTGGTCGCAATTATTTTTGGATTGCGATGTGCTTAATATCATGCACAAAAAAATCACCAAGAATTTCTCTTAAGAGCTGAATTTCTTTGTCCATCAATTTTGTTCGTTCCAAAAAGTTACCAATAAATTACGCATTAAAATTATTTTTGAAATAAAACGATCATTGAGTACAATTCGTAACATGTTACAAAAAAAACAAATAAAATGATTACTATTCTAACGATGAACAATACGTGTCAGTGCGCACCCGCGGCTGCCGGCCGACTGAAGGTCGCGGCGTGTGCTCAGGGACGCAGAGGAAGGTCCCTGATAGGGACGCGCGCGTTACACTATTATATTATAACATGATTACAAACAGATAACTCACGTTGAGGTAAATTGCATCCGTGATCCAAGAATTTTTGACGCGGCGACGCACACCACTCCTCTGATGAAATATCTGAAGCAGGAGATATTACTATATTATACCTATATACATATGATGAAATTATAATAATACTTCACCAGATGATTAAATTAAAACAGCTAGAATTAATTACATCTGCTATACAATATGTTGGTTACAAACGAATAAAAGAGAAGTTAGGGCTTAAAATTCTGTAAAATTAACACTAACCCAATTCAAGTTACTGCTATAGATATCAATAACGACTATTATATAATAGTCAATTACGCTATTGTGTTATTTTACAACAGTTGTTATTATAAACTGTTATTAGTTATTTTGCTGTTTTGTATCGCATTGTAATTAGTAACAACGTTATGATAATGAAATCTATATTCGTTATTTGTATCGTAAATATCAGTTTGAACAGTGTGAAGTGTTATCCTTTTCACACAGATTTCTTGTTGTATAATACTTGTTTTTAAATTACTATAACATCGCCAACCATTGTCGTTGTGAATTATAGTACCAGGCACCAAATAATCAATAGAGTAGTGATGTGTTCAACAGTTCACTGCTTGTTACTAGTTGCTGTAATAATAACATTTTTTGTTAATAATTATTTTAATTGAATAATAATTTCCTAAAAATAACTAACTTCATAAGAGTTAAGTAGCCGCAAATTCCCATCATAGATGCCAACTCTACCGCCTTTAGTTACGGCTACATAGCAGAATGAGTCCTCACGAGCTATGTGCACCAGTTTCACGATCACCTCTCGCTGGAATGGTAAATATTAATAACCCTATTACCACAAATATAGAATACCAAAGAAAGAAAGCAGGATTGCAATAAACTCGAGAGTAAATTTGAAGCATAATTGTGATTTTTTTTTGGTTTCCTATTGTTGTTGCCTCTGGTATGTAATGTGACAACACCGGAGCCCTGACCCTCCTTAAGTCGCTGTCCGCAGAGGCGACCTCCCAGGGGGAGAGGGTTTTGGCGGTATCCTTGGACATCGCCAACGCCTTCAAGAGCCTGCCGCACGTAGTTATAAGGGAGGCACTCCGGTATTTTGGAGTGCCTCCTTACTTGCAGCGGCTGTTGGAGGCGTACCTGGAGGATAGTGAGGTCGCCTATGTGGACAGTGACGGAAGAATGGTCCAGCGGGAGACGAGCACAACCCTCGTGGTCGGGCGCATACGACGGTTGGGCCTCAGGGTGGCCCTAGAGAAGACCGAAGCCCTTCTATTTCATGGGCCTCGGCGGGGGCCACCACCTGGGGCCCACATAATTGTTGAGGGCGCCCGTATCAGGGTGGGGACCCAGATGAAGTACCTGGGCCTCACCCTAGACGGGTGCTGGCGATTCGAGCCCTATTTCAAGGGGCTCGGACCTCGAATTGCTGGGGCGGCAGGGTGGCTCGGCCGATTACTACCCAATATAGGGGGGCCGAGCGCCGACTGCCGCAGACTATACATGGGGGTCGTGCGGGCGATGACCCTCTACGGGGTACCGGTGTGGGCCGACGCCCTCGGTGCCGCCAACGTGCGCGCGCTGCGGGCAGCGCAGCGCATTGTGGCACTGAGGGCGATACGGGGATACCGCACCGTGTCCTCGTCGGCGGCCTTCGCGCTCGCCGGCTCCCTGCCCTGGGAGCTGGAGGCGGGGGTGCTTGCCGCCGAGATCACGGCGGCAAGAAAACGTTTAGGGGAGTTCCGGCTCTCAGGGAGATTATAGGGAAAAGACGGGTACAAAGGGAGAAGACCCTAGAGAGGTGGAGGCAGGACCTGGCCGACGCGCGGTATGGAAGATATACCGTCGACGCCGTCTGCCTGGTCCTGCCGGAATGGTGTAACAGGGAGTGGGGCTCCCTGACGTTTCGACTGGTGCGGGTACTTACCGGCCATGGTTGCTTTGGCTGGTACCTGCACCAGATCGCTCGCAGGGAGCCCACCGCCGCATGTCACGAGTGCAGCGCTGAGGAAGATACCGCCCAGCACACTCTCACACTGGTAACTTTGACGTTTATAAGCGCCTTCTCAGGGCCTAAACTGAATAAAGTATTTTTGATTTTTGATTTTTGATTTTTGACTCTATCTGAGTGTGCTGCGTGGGGAGAACAGCGCCGCGCTCTGACTGCGGCGGTAGGTGGTGACTTGTCGCTGCCGAGCGTGGTTGTGGCTATGCTCGGCAGCGAAGAAGCATGGATGGCCATGGCCTCCTTCTGCGAGGAAGTTATCTCGCAGAAGGAGGCGGCGGAGAGGGTCCGAGAGCTGGACCCTCTTAGCGGCCCTCTCAGCCAAAGGAGGGTCGGTGGAAGGAGACGGCGCTTTGTCCGCCTCCTTTCACCTCCGTAGCCAGACCTGAGGAGGTGGGCCGGAGGGCCCATCTCGTCCTTGCACAGATCCGGCTGACTAGGGAAGGTAGATGGTTGTGTACCCAGTCTAAATCCCTATTACGACGGAGCCCGGCGGCCTTTCGCCGGGCTGACCGATGGGGCGACATGGTGATAGCCTCAGCACGATCCCATGTCGCCCCAACCAAAATCGGCGGCCGGTACACCGTGGGGTTTTAGTCCGTGCGAGTCGGACATAACCCACTCTCTCCCCCGAGAGGGTGGGTATCCATAAAGGATTTCCCCACGTAAATAAAAAAAATAAAAAATTGTTGGATTTTAAACGAACATGTGGTTGGCGAGCTTCCGCCACGTCGTGTTGCTAGTGGCGAAAACGACGCGACGTCCACAGTAAGCGAAACACTCGACTAGAATCTCTCGACGGTTTTACGAACTCCAATACAAAAATATTTATCGCGAAAAACCCCATCTTGTGCGACAATAGTAAAAAACAAGCAAGCACCCAGTACCAATGGAAGATCAGTATCGATGGTACGGATATTGACACCTCATCCAGCGCTCGATGGTGCTCTGGCCGGACCAACATCGAAAGCTAATATCGTGAAGGCAGGTACGTTACCACATTTTCTTCCGAAACACAGGTAATATGATCAATAATCTGCCTATCTACTGCAATTGCAATTCTTATTTATTTTAATTACCACACCAACAACGCCGGATTCAACTATTACCTGTTCTTCATGACGTACATAAGAAAAATTCCAAGAATCAATGAAGTAGAGACTATGAGCATTTGCAAGGGTATCTAACCCAGTAATAACAATTTTTGGGAATTCTCATACATTTACTAATCAAAATTGGTAACAGTATCAGCTGATGGGGAAGTAAAATATCATGGAGAAATTTGAACTTGAGCTAAAATATACTATTGTGGATTTCTGGCACTGACATGTTAATTATGGCCGTACAATGCTTTGGGGTAAACTTCTAGGTCCAATAATGAAACTCTTACAGACTAGACTTATTAGAATAACATTGGACAACATTAATATACAGGGTAAACAATTTCGATGTAACAAAATATACCTTAGAGTGATTTAGCCTCTTTACCGCAGGATCTGATATCGGGTTCCAGGTGTGGGCTCGTGAAGGCAGGCGAGTGGCTCCCACCTCCACGAGCCGAGCCACTAGCTGTCCCCACGAGACCCTTCCACGGGAGAACCGGTCTAACATACGGAACAGCTTCTGTGCGTGCGTCGAATACTTATGATGACCTAAATTTTCCAATACACATTTTCTAATTCAATGTTCAATTACTAATCAAAATATTTGATTACTTAGATTAGGTTTGTGGGGCCCTTTTTTGGAGTTTTAGGTGGGATTTTAGATTGTAATGTAATTATTTTTATATTGTATTCATAATCTTGGGACATGGAAATCATATTATATTGGCAACATCTTACATAATACAGTTTGTAATGTGCACAAGTTCCTATGAAATAACACAAACAATAAATTCGGAGTAGTCATAAAAAGTTGTAACGAGGAGGCCACCATCTTGTCAAACCAGTTAAGCCATAACAATCGAAAACTTTGTAAAATATAACAATTACTTACTTGATAATATCAGTAATAGATTTTGGTAGTGAAAATTGATTACCAAAGTAGGAAAACGGGAAAGAACTACTTCTTGAAATCTTAACAGTACATGTATACAATAGCCACGAGTATTAAGAGATATAAAAAAGTCAACATTTTTGGATGATTTTCAGCAGGCTGCAATCCGGCAGCAAGCCGTATAGTAAAAAAGCAAATTATAACTTAAGCCCCCAGCTTTAATTCAGTCGTTATGTAGACTCTGTCGCTAACCCACGTATAACTTTCCAAAATAAAAAATCGTAATTCAATGTATATTCTCTACTATCATTTCTTCACCCTGCACTCGCACACATCAAGAACAAGGTAACTAAATAATTTAAATAAAATCTACGATTCGAACTATTTCAATAATTCAAACAAATCGAATAATTCGAATCACTTGAACTATTCGAATATTTTTTAAATAAGGAAGAATTATTAAACTAATAATTATAGGAAAAGATACTTTTGTCACAATTTTAATAATTAAATTTAAAAACAATATCTCACGCCGAAATACAATTATTATTTAAAAACCAAGACTTAAATGCTCTTGAAAAAGAACTTTTATGTACTATGCAATTCCATTCTACAATAATACATTTCTATTAGTGAAAATATTTATTAAAAATATACTTCATCCCTTAACTCTAAATAATTTTATAGCACCTCAATTTTAACAAAATTTTGATAGATATAGCCGAATTATTTTGTTTTGAAGAGATTTCTAAACTTTTGTATCATTTTTCACATTTAAACAGATTTCTAGAATTTTGTGCTTTTATTTTTTATCGCATACACAAAACAAAAAAAGTTTTAAATACTGGGACTCAAAATTCGTTAACAATTAATAATGTACAAGCGTAAACGTTGGAATTATTCGAATGTTCGAATCGGATTATTCGGTTCGATTCGCTGTTGAATAACGCGTAAATTAGAATATTCGCACACCTTTAGTTATGAGTAATGTGAAAAGCGATACCAAATATGTTGTTGATAGCAGTGACAAAGCCGTCCTCGTGCAGGCAGAGCGCGTCCGCTCGGGGCGACGGCCACTCGGATCGCGCAAACTCGATGCCCTCCTCAGCTGCGGCGGCGCGCATAACCTCTTCAACTCTCCTGTATAACTTTTCTTTTAATAATACGTCCACAAAATTACTGCACAATACCTGATGGGAACTACGGTACAGTCCAAATACAATAGCGACTATCGTTGTTAAATACCAGCGTTGTACACCGTCTACATGCAAAAGTGCCTAGTGCCTACAATACTATATCTCACATACAATGATAAATTATTTGTCATGTTTTCTTCTTTTTTTTTATTTATTTATTTATTTACATAGTTTAACAGGTACGCCTATAGCTATGTAAATCACATGTTTTAAACATACAATAAAAAAAAAGGAAAGTTAATTAAATATAAACTTATGATGACTAAAACAAAAAATAATAATAATAATAATAACACTAAATATTATTAAACAATCAGACTCTACAGTCATTGCAGCTTCTCACAAAATTTTCTAAAAGTGGTACACAATTCTTTATAATTGTCGACAAACAAGTCGACTAGCGGGAACTCCAGCAAGATGTCGTTAAGATGTCGAAGTATTCGAAT
Organism: Antheraea assamensis; assembly: GCA_035772565.1. Taxonomy (NCBI): domain Eukaryota; kingdom Metazoa; phylum Arthropoda; class Insecta; order Lepidoptera; family Saturniidae; genus Antheraea; species Antheraea assamensis. The sequence goes on along the minus strand of JAQQSE010000097.1, from coordinate 1,981,134 downwards.
GAAGGGCGAATTGAGATGTGCTACTGAACGACATGCCGGTATACAAAGTAATTCGTGCCGACGTGCAGCTACATAATTATTCGGTAGATAAAGTCGAACTAATCTAGACACAAGTTCTATGGAATCAGTGTTACCTCTTATGATCATGGCACCTCTGACTATACTCTCATAATTACGCCTGCAAGCAAGAGAGTTGAATTCTAACATACCCAGCAAAAACTTTGTTGGGTATAGGAACGGATAGTACCCGTATTTTTTCTTATAATTAAAGCGTAAGAAGGCTTTTTGTATTTTTCCAATAGAAGGCAGTACAGCTTCTCGTGCGGATTCCAAATAATTGATGATGTTTCTAATTTACTACGAACGAGAGCTGTATATAATAACTGCAAAGTTTTTGTATATTGTATTGTATATTTTATTTATTGTGATTTCACTTTCGTTATATTACAATCACTACAATTTCTTAACCTAAGAGAACATAGCGCATCAACAGTCGTTCATTTACGAGATTGCAAATACGGTTACACATGTAAACATAAATTTTTTTGACATATTTCATGGACCTCCATTACGGCCTTTTGTATAGCGTAGTTATCCCCATTACTAAGTTTGTCACTAGACATCTGAACCGTTATTCGAACCCCTTCCACTTAAAATTAAGTGCATTTATGAGAATAAATACACCTAAGTGAACCACTAAGCTGTTAGAATTTTTTTTAAATAAAACTAGACAACATACTTCTCAACATCAATACTTCGAATCTTTTCCTTACTCTTCTTGAAGCATCTTTTCAATTTGGTGAGGACAGCAGGTTTCATTTTGTACATTAATTGCCTCGCCAGCGTCTCGTCTTCATCGTCACTATGAAATATAAAGCAATCTTGTGATATTTGGTGCGTAAGAGTTATGTTAGATATTGTTGTAATTATTAGACCAATCACCGTAACAACGTATCAGGTAATTTCAGATTGCCAACGATAACTAATGACGTAGCTCGTTGGTCCTACGCCGCGGATAACAGATTATTGAACACTTACTTATTCTGTGGCTAATTATTTACAATGACAGAGGGCGGCCGGTGTAATTGTAATGTGCGAAAATGCAATCACTATACTTATAACAAACAATAGATGTGAAAGACAGAGTACTTCACGTTGGTCAAAGTAAAAATCCCGAATATTTATTTAATGATGGTGTTACTATTTAAAAATCACGATACGACACAAAACAGCAAATCAACAAACAACAGAAGAACTGACGACAGGTGTTTATAACATAAGAATTGTTGCAAAATAAGAGCACAATTCATTATTGCTATATAGTCGTTACAGACTATGCCAATAATAATCTCTTACGGTCCAAGTATCGGATAAAGGTTTTTTGCGAAACAGCTGTAACAAATCACTGCACTTAGTATTCAAAACTAGATTCACCCGGAAGTTTTTATTATTGCTACTGCTTTAAAAATAATAATTACATTATAGAATCCTAGAAATATAGAAAAAGGAGTTATACTAGCTTTTCAAATTGAGTCTATTCGCTAGTAGAGCGAACAATATACACTCATCAAAAAAGTCTAAGCAACATGTACTAATTTAAATTTTAGGATGGTTCTTCACATTATAACGTTGTATTTTATTTTTAAAATAATATCTTTAGGGTTCTATGATGTTAAAAATAACAGCTGTTGTCTTTATAAGTTCTCTTAATAACAGAAATGAACAATATTAGAATATACTGTAGAAACTAAGATACATAAGAAACTAAACTTTTTTCTTACAAAATGAAATTTCTAAAGAAAATGTATTTATTGTGAAAGAATAGAACAATTTAATACAAAGTATGGTCTCCTCTGCTATTCAGAACTTATCGGCAACGATTATTCATTGAATTAATGAGACTGTTTATGTCATCTTGCGGTATTCGCTCCCAATGGAATTGTAGCAAATCCTTCAGCTGTTGGGTTGTTGTCACTCCGTCCAAGTCCTTCAAAACACGTCTCTGGAGCATGTCCCATACGTGCTCGATGGGGTTGAGATCTGGCGATTGTGCAGGCCAGGGCAATACCCGGATGTTCTCCGATGCAAAGTATTCACTGGTTCGCCAAGCTGTAAGTGAATGCGCATTGTCATGCATTAACCTAAAATCGTAGCCAAAGGTTTGTGCAAATGGTTAGACATAAGGTCTGAAAATATCCTCAATGTAATTTTCAGCATTCATGTTTTCATTTACAAAAACGAGCTGAGTTCGCCTGTTCTTCATAATACCCGCCCATAACATAACTGTTGAGCCGCTGTATGGATGAACTTCCTGAACGCACCTGAGCCTTTCAGTATTTCCGGGCCGACGATACACTCGCACCCTTCTTGTATCAGACTTAAACCCGAATCGCGACTCATCGGAAAACATAATTTTATCCCATTGTTCCTGGGTCCATGTTATGCGTTCTCTAAAACATTCATATCGACGAGCGCGATTCCCGTGACGTATCGGTGGGCACCGATTTTGGGCGTCGAGCTCGTAGGCCGTACTTATGCAGTCGATTTCGCACAGTTTTAGGACTTACATCAACACCACTTGAAATTTGTAGCCTCAAACTTATCTCTCGAGCGGTTAACATCGGCTGGCGTCTTGCAGTCAGTTGTATGTACCGGTCTTGCCGAGTGGTTGTACTCCTTTTACGGCCTGGATGCTGTTCAGCGGGTTCTCCTGTATTATTGTAGCGCTGCCAAAGACGACAAATAACACTTCTATGAATGCCAAAATGTCGAGATACCTGAAATTGATTGCTTCCCGCTTGCAACATCCCTACAGCTTTTTGCATCTCATCTGCCATCAAATGACATCGCTTCATGACGTAAAGAATATCTAGCAATTCAATTTTGTCGCTAACTTTATTTAAATGGTTGGTAAAATTATAAAATCATGACTAAACGTAACAATTAAAATTCAAACAAATTCGCAGTCATTTGAATTTTATGAAAAAACAAAACCATAATCAAATATTTTTTTTACAACCAACCAGTATGTCATCAATAACAAAAAAGTTTACTTACCTACGCACTTTGTTTGAGTCAATACTTAGAAATTAATTGATATAAATGGTAAAATTTGTAATATCACGCATGTTGCTTAGACTTTTTTGATGTGTGTATATCCCTTATCGGTTTTACATTACGCACGACTTTGAAAACCTGACTGAACAAGCCATGCATGTAGCGTGCAGCGTAATACTTTTAGCGTGTTTTTTTGTGTTATTGGTGAACATTCTCCTTTCGTCTTAAAAGGTAAATTAATTTAAAAAAAACTTTACTAACAACGAAAAGCTTTCATCCGAAGCACTTCTCACTGAATAACTCCTGTCGAAAATTTGAGAACACTCATCATACAAAGATTTCTGTGATTTAATTGACATATTAATTTATTTATTATTAGAAGTATATATCTAAAACAACAATACACTGCCTTATGATCAGATTATTAAAAAGCACTGGTTTATTTTATCAATATTACAGTTGCCATATAATATCTGATTTCAATGCCATCTATCGTTACATGCTACAATTATAATGTTCTAATAAACTTAACGCATTTTTCATTGAAACATTTGGTATGCACAAACATCAATCGTGGAAACCCACAGAATGTTAAATAAGTTAGATAGGTTGCGTAACTAGATGGCAGTAGTTGTAGCATCTTATACAAAAATACATGTCAGCACATCGTTCAAATGTACAATCTATAAATATTATTACATCTTCTTAATTATGTAATAAATTTTGACAGGGTTTTTACGACTTTGAAACTAATACATGTATAATAGATATATATTATTTGTGACGCTGTTTTATCAACATAGTACTACTAATTCTTATCCAATGAAATGTTATCCATTTATGGTATTAAATATATATTAAAATTACCCTCAACAGCATACATACCATTTCAATGATTATTTCAGAAGATATCATAGATTTAAAATTACGCGTAACAAAAATGTTGTTTGTGTGAAGATTCTTGCACAGCTTCTATGGTTGATAAGCTGTGAGTTTTTTGTACTTTATAGGTGAGCGTTTGACCACAATCTCATCTAACGTTAAACGATGATATGGTCTAAGATGGTACTCACGCTAAACCTAGAGGGAGTCTGACTCTAAAGTGCAGTTGCCGGAATACACCAACAGGTGCATGGCGACAGATTTTCAACTTGAGGGTGGTAGCTAGCCAGGCAGACTTAAAAAAACCCCTACCACGATGCTATGGTTTCATCGTGATGTTTCCCTTCACCGAAAGCTCCGACTCAGTTGCTAGGATTCGAACCTACGTCCCTCGACGCTATGTCCGAACACACTACCAAACTGAGCCATCATGGCTTCACTATGCATCGCCTCGCAGTACACTTCGCTATCAAAGCCAAAAGGTACGATACTACAACTTAGTGTCTTATATTGTAAAAATCTAGCAGCTTTCGGTTATACAAACTAGTTGTTTTAAATAATATCTGTGAAAGTTAGGTTGACGTAGCCCTAAAAGTTTGTTGTAAGACACGACAATGATATCAGACGAGATCACGACCACCATACAAGAGGTATACCACCCGCCATAGGGACACAAGTATACTTGTCACGTTCCAGAATAAGCTGATAGTTTATCCAGTAAGCAACTTAGCGTGGTAATACACTGATTATACTCGCCTGATTCACGATCACTGAGCCGTGATGAATAGACCCGTCACAGTGACTCTTTTATCAGTTTGTAGCGTTTCGGGACTAATCAATATATATCTATATGTACCAAGTAGAGAGTTGCAGGCTGATATGATACCAACGACCGACGATGTATTACGGGAACTCTAGAAAAAAGGGGAATGGTGCCCGTCTGTCTTACCGGGTGTAAACTATACTTCGGTAATTACTAGCGGCTCGTCCCGGTTTTGCACGGGTGTAATGTACTAATGTGATGTTATAAGTGTTTGAACGATTTATAACCATTTTTATAGTGGCCAAAATAACGTTGCAAATAACGAATGATGTCTTTATAATATTATAGGGAGCCACTGTAATGAATCTTTGTATATAGATTTTTTTATAACCAACCATCTTTTATTATCCATGTCCTTATATATAATTAAAATGACAATAACAAATCTACGGTTGTTCGCGAATCACGCAAAAACCTGTAGGCTACATTTCAATCAAAATATTTTGCTTTACTTCTTAAACACTTGGTCGTTAACTAAAAAAAGAAGATGATAGTTTCGTTTAATATAACAACATAAAAGTTTTATGAAACTACGATATTTATAAGCACTACGCCTTCAGCGATGTGTTTTCTTATTATGGAGAAGTCGAGTAAACGGTGTGGTGCTTGTTTTTGCTTCTGTATATAAAATATATTGTTAAAATAATAAAAGATTCAGAAGAAGAGAGACATAGCATTTATTTCGTCGCGATCACTCCGATTCGATGTTGTACTAATTCCGAAAGTTTTTACGACTAACCTACCGTTGTAATTTCATGCTATCAAATAAAATTAACATTTGATTTAATGAGATCACATAAAAAATAACGAAATAAAGTAATACTTCAATAATCTAACCATATAAAACTTATTACCAAATGAGTTGTAGCCGCGACTTCATACGCGTGAATTTTATTTTTGAAATTACGAAGCTTTAAGTAGTACAACTAACTGGAGTCATGTACAAACCCCTCCTAAAAAAAAGTAGAAAACTTCACTAATACGGGAGCCACGTAGAACTTGTTGGTCAAGTCGAAAGCAACTTGCAAATCACAGCCGACGGAAAAAAACTAACCAACCCCATCTTTTAACTTTTCTATGAACTATACTACTCTGAAGAGACTTAAATTATTTGTTTTTGAAGTTATACTTCGTTTGTCACGTTAGGGAAAAATGATGAGAGTAAATTTTTACGATGCGCGCGTACGTCGTCACGAAAATTTTCTATTGTTAGTATTGATTTTTCTACACACGTAGAATAAGGTGAAAGATAAAAATTTTGAAAAGATTTTTATCTTGTTACGCCAAAGAAGTATAACCTCTAACGCGTGTACATAAAAACACACTTTTTCATATGTTATTCCATGCTACTTACAAGTTACCTGTGGTAACTTCATGACAATTCGTATAGTAATTATGGAGATTAGCGTGTTTAAACTGAACATAAATTAACTCACTGTGTTCTATTACACAAACACGACACTTTTACAGTTCTATTATAGTATACAAGAAGCTAATGAAGATTTCTTGAAAGTTTTCACCGTATCCGCTGTCAAAGTTTGTTGCAAATAAAAACACAAGATTGAACATTGTCTATTTTATTGTATGATTGTATAATAATAATACTTACTTAACTAATATAATAATCCTAAGTGGATCGCACATATACAGGTCGAGTGAGTTACAGCGAAAGTCTCCCGTACGAACACATAGTCGGTCGTCCTGGGTAAATAGATTCACAATTTCATTTTAATCTAATCGTATTTATTCACTCAGTCCTTCACTTATACAAAAATGTAAAAAACACTAAAATCTGGTTTCAAGTGCCCAAAAAACCACAGCGAAAATAAATGTTGCCAGTACACGATCTTAAATTTTTACCGTATTTGTAAAAGAAACTTTCAGTATTTATAAAAAGAAAATAATTAAATATACAAGTACGTTTAACTTAATTCTATGATTGCAATGTACTTTGAGCCCCCAAATTATAAATTCAAACAAAAAATAAATTAATGTAAACCATAATACATTATGATGATAACAACTATAAAAAAATAACGGACGGAAATGTTGAAATTTTCATCAATAAAATAAATCAAAATATTAATAGAGGGCTTTATAAATAATAGGAACTATCAACCACTTTCAACTAATAATAAAATAAAATGTTTTAAAAAAACACAGTGGCCGCGAGTTTCCAATGTATAAAATATATTTTTAAAGAAATTATTATATCTATCTATATTAATATTTACTGACAATACAGACACTTTTCATGAAAAACTATAATTATGACAGTCGTACGAACAACGTCTTTCCATTTACCAAAATTAGTTAAAACATTGTATTCGTTAATAGTAACTTAAAATTATAACTTTCCTTCAATGAACTCATATTATTTATTTTTTTTGCTTTTCATGTATCATTATGACTTGTATCTTGTTTTGTTGTTCTACTTTATTTTTGGTAAATGAAAAAACACACATCCGAATCCGTCTTGCCAAAAAATAATGATACAACAATATTTATATTATTTTGGCTTGAAAAGTTACAACTAAGCTTGTAAATGCATAATAAACCATGTAATTATCGGGCTATTTTAATATCAAACTATTTATACAATATAATTATTGTGTAACATTTTATTTTATAATTTAAACACGTGTATTCATTTTACAAGCAAACTTAAAATGTGTTAAACACAAAAATACATATACTATAGCGCTTTATGCAGAACATAAATTGCATGTATTCTACAATTTTATAATGGAATGTATATTTAAAAAACAAGGGCATTGTACACCACAATTATGTCGCATAAATACATTATTAATAACTGCTTACATACTTATTAATACATTCTAACAAAGTTACTTAAATAAATATCTTATTATAATATACTATAATTTATTTATTGTACGTACGCGTATACATTGTAAAATACAGCTCACAATTTTATCGTAAAAATGTTCATGTATTTATTTCGAACTTTCTACTGTTTTTTCGACACGACAGATTATTTATCTTTGCAGGCTTTTTTTCTGTAAAAAGAATCAGTTAAGGATCGCAAGAAGGGGATCATCATCAGGAATAATAATGTTCATTTAAATTTTATGTTTGTTTTCATTTATTTTGTCTTATTAAATCAATATGGCAGAGAAATTTCAAAGTTAACTAAGTAGGTGAACAAAAATATCAATTCAATTTTGTATTGACAATATTAATGATTTCATTGGCAATACTGGATGAGAATCAAATATTAACGTTAAAATATAAAACCCAGTTTCAAATGTTCTCAGAAAAGTATTGTGAGCTATTTTTGAAAGGATTAGTATTTTTATTGCGGATAATGTACATATTTACGTGATTTATTTAAAAGAAAAGTCAATTAAGTATTTTAGTAAATGAACACTTATTTCCCACAACTTTCCTGCCTTTTTAATATTAAAAAAGAGTATGTGATTTGAATTTTATGCTTAAGATGCCATGTAATTATGAACACCAGTAAGTTAAATTACGTTGCCAGACTTTACAGCATCAGGAGACGTGTATAGTAGTTAGATAAAAAAGCGATGAAAGTGTTCAGAGTTCTGTTCGCTTCAAAGGGGTCTTTGGTAAGCTTGATGTTTGTATAGTTAGTAAGTATGTCTGTTTGCGTAACTAGTGAGGTTCGGGAAGGGCGGTGCCGGTCAGTAGACGGGGCTGTGCGCGTCGTAGTTGAGCTGCAGGTACGGAGGAATGGCGGCGGAGAGCTCGGAGGCGCGGCGCCGGAGTGCCGCGATGCTGTGTCCGCGCCATACTTCCTCTTCCCCGCCTTCGGTACCATTGCCTACACCAAATAGCATATTTATTCATCTAAAAGCAATTAATGAGGTAGTAAGGTATTATTGGCGTTCATTCCTACGATACGGAATTCAAATTTGCTACAAATTATCCAGTGATAGCGTATTATATCGATGGACGTAGGTTACATGTGATTAGCATAGCATGTTAATATAGTGTATGTTACCATTTTACGCTACATCGTCACTTATCATCATGTATGTTTGTGCTCGAACGTTATAGTAATAAAATAGAAGCAACCGCCAGCAGATTCATTCGCGTTTATTGTATTGGATAGTATAAAAACCGTCTCCATTAAAAATGCTTTACATTATTAAATACTTCAGCTTTCATGATAAACGGTTATACGGTGTTACATAATCGATCTCAGCTATACCAACACACATTTGATATATATAAACATTTTATTTCAATAAATACCTGACGCAGTGGGCGATGCGTTGTTGTTCGCGCAGTGTGCCATGTGCGGTGGTGTCGGTGAACCTTCCAAGGGCCCTCCTGACTGCTGCCCGGCATTTATATTGTTGCAGTAAGACATCATGGTGTCACCTAAACAATCGAGAAGAATTAATTACGGTCGAAAGCCTATACTAGTAGATTGCACTATGGAATTATTACCATTGCTTTCTACCGCAAGAAAACTTTGCACTGCTTGATTTGACTTTACGAAGAGTGGTTGACAAAAACGCTGTGTCAACTGATAGCTCAGAACCCGTACTCTGATAATGACAACCTCGGTAAAGGACTATAGTTCTGTTTAAAATTATTTATGGTCAGTCGTGGTTATCTAACCAATACATAAATTCACATATGGAATTAAGATTAATACTACACAAAATTCACTTACCAAGAGAATTAAGTGGATAATGACCCTGGTAAGGTTGTCCAGAGGCGACGGAACTGATCGGTAGCGAGGGATTGAGGTCTGCAGCTAGTTGGGGAAGTGTGCTCGCTCCGAAGCCACCCATTGAGACGCCGCCCTGAGATAGTTGTCCTAGCCCTGGAATTAAAATTAATACGTATTAGAATTATCAATTAATATGATGCTCCATGTTTAACTTGTGATCAATTTTTTACCATCCATACTGTACTCTCTACTATTTCATGTTAGCACTGTTGTTAAAGGTCAACATAATTAAATTTAGATATATTATTGAAAAAGCTGTTACCAGCGGGCATGGACCACGGCCGGTCAGCGAAGACCCCCGGGCCGCAGACGTCACCAGCCCCGAAAGGGGGAAGACCGTGCGAGGGGAGTAGTGCACCAGGAGATCTGAACACGTTGGTGCTCTTCTTACGCTTCTTCCACTTGGCTCTACGATTCTGGAACCATACCTAGAAATAATAAAAGAGAAAGTTACAATCTACACGTAAATATGATCGAAGCCTGTCATAATATGTATTAGTGAGATTGGAGGTAAAATCAATTCTAGATCCCGACGTGTAATCATCTGATTTGGTTTAAACGCCATCTGTAGTAGTTCTTTGTTCAGTGTTTATGTATAATATATCGTAAATATTTGGCAAATTTTATATTTACAGTAAATTTGTTTTTAATACCATCTATATTCTTATTCTTTGAAAATGTTAAATTTTAATCGGTTCAGAGGACGCTTTTTCCCAAAGGTTATATCGCGTTCGGTTCGAAAACCAATTAACTGACGTAACGTTGATTTGTAAGTACTATCAACGTACGAAGCAGGTTTCACAATCTCCAGGCGGACTATACAACGGCTCACTTATATTTATTTTAATACTAGCTGATACCCGCAGCTTCGCACGCGTTTTTTAAATTGTATTAAAGCAATATAAAATAGTGAGAAGACGTACAATTACAGAAATGCTCTTTTAAAAATATTTGTAAGTACGACACGCACTCCATCTACTTGAACATATCACGTACATTTTGTAAATACTAACTTACTATAGAATCCCCTCAGTGCTCACTTACACTGTGTAAGAAAGTAATGAAAATTTCTAGTTATACAATTTCTCTTAAAGATGTTATATATGTAATAATAACATAATTAAATTTTTGCGATCTTACAAAAAGTAAATTACTCGTCTATTCGGCAAGAAATTTTATAATGGAACTGTTAATCTCCTATATTCAAATACCTATTAATTATAATGTTGAATTATAAACAAAGAGTTGAGGATTATTTTTCTAACTAAAAATACAGAAAGAATTGAAGTCTTAAAATTTTGCATTAACATACATACATCCAGATTTCAACACTGTATATCTATCTGTAAGCAGTTTTTTTATAATTGCAAATTAAAATAGTGCCCATCATTTTATTTTGATTGCTCACCCTTAGTTACTTATAATAATGTCCTTCTGTATGGGACTGACCCTTATTAAGTTCCAGTTTTCCAAAATTAATCGTGAGATAGGCACAGTATAATTGATTATTGCTAGAGTATAGAACGTCATATTCTTCTTATAATATCTCTGTAAGTAAGGGGGCAATCAAAGAAAACTTATGAATTCTCCCTCAATTTTACTTTTTCCCCCAATTTTTATCCCTTACAAATTGACTTTTAAAAGTAGTATAAAATGGCCAAAATATGTAAAGAGTAAAAGTAAAAGATGGGCAAATGTGGGCAAATAAATTTGATTCAAATGCAACATTACAAAATTCTCGACCATTCACAGTTTTTTTTCCCCCAATTTTTACCCCTTAACATTTGACTTTTCCAAAAAAGTAAAAGATGGGCAAACGTGGCCAAAAGATATAGATTCATATGCATCTTTCCAACATTCTCGAACCCTCAAGTTTTCTTTCCCCCTCCACTTGCCGCCCCTATAATTTGAATTGTCAGAAAAGTAGAAGATGGGCAAACGTGGGTAAACGACACATTTCAAGAATCCACCTTGATATTTAAAATTTTTTGAATGCTGGCCTACGCAATTTAAATCTTCGTAGCTTTTTTATAGAGTTGTGCAAAAAAATTAAAAGGTGGCCAAAAATGGGAAATCTATGGGTAAACTCTCTATGAATTTTCAAATCGTTACGCGAAATATGGGGGTCCGACTTCCCGAAGCTATGGTTAATGAGTTATGTAGACGCGAACGCAGTAAATAAAACAAAATGACCACCATTAAGCAATTTACATACAAATATATTAATTCTTAAAGTCCAGTACAGTGCACGCATCACGCACATGTTTACAGTGAACAACATTCTTTTGCTAAATTTCACGCGGGAGAAGTCGTGGGTGACAGCTAGTCTAAAATAAAATAACCCAAGTAAGTTCTTATAACTTCAATTATTTGCTAGTGAAAGTCATGTGAAAATTGGTCCAATCGTTTCAGATATTCTATACGGATGAAATCGCGAGTAACAGCTAGTTGAAAATAAAATAGCTCTAGTTAGTGCTCATTACTTTAGTTGTATGTTAGTGAAAGTGTCCTTAAAATTGGTTGAATTGTTTTGGAGAGTCCACATTGGACAGGAGAAAATCGCAAGTAACTGTTAGTCTAAAATAAAATAGCCTAAGTTATTCTTTATAAGATCAACTACGTGCCTGTAAAAGTCACATAAACATCGTTCTATCTGTTTTGGGGATCACTTTGTGGGCACAGTTACAGATAACAGCTAGTTTAAAGGTGGTAGAGCTACGTTGAAGCTATTACTGGTTACAGCATGAATGGGTCGGCTCGCCCGGAGTAGTACCACCCTCTCAGAGAAAACCGACGTGAAGTAACAGTGCTTGCACTGTTGCGTTTCGTTGGGCCAGTGAGAGCGCCGGAGGCTCACATATTTAAAAGGCCGGCAACGCACTTGCGACACCCCTCGTATTGCTAGTGTCTATGGACGGTGGTGATCACTTACCATCAGATGACCCACCTGTTCGTTTGCCCCCTATAATGTAAAAAAAAAATAACCTAAGTCAGTTCTTATAAAGTCAGTTATATGCCAGTAAAAGTCCCGTTAAGGTCGGTTAAAGCGCTTTGGATATATCACTGCGGACAAAGGTGTAAGTAACAGCTACTTTAAAATAAAATAGCCTAAATTACTTCTTATGGGGTCAGCTATTTGACGGTGAAGGTCCCAAAAAAATCGGTATTGCCGTTTCAGGTATTCCTCTATGGACAATGCCACGGGTAATAGGTAACTAATAAGATCAGCTATGTGTTTCGGATATTCCACTGTAGGCAAAGTTGTGAATAATAGTTAGTCTAAAATATAGTCTGCAATTTTAGCTCTTTGTCAGTAAAATTTCCGTCAAAGTGGGTCCAGCCATTTCGGAGATTAACCGGAACAAACAGACATATAGACTGACAATAAATTAAAAAAATTGATTTTTACTATTAGTAGTTTATACAATTTCATATCCAGTCAGTAAAAAGTAGGTATTTTAATATTGTTATTTATAGACACTCTTTTTTAATTATATTATAGATATAATAGATTGCAAATCAAAAATTCGAAATAATACTGACTTAAAATGTCATTTTTAAATTAAAACTTACTAATTCAATGAACCCAAAATAAATAGGGGTGTGCGAATATGCGACTTAACGAATTAATCGATATCAAATCGAGCCGAATTATAAGATTCAAAATCCGAATTGAACACATGTATAATTCGAACTCTTCGGATTATTCAAATAACTTATACGTTAAATAAGCATTAACTATAGAATGCTACGAACTAATCAGCAACACCATTATAGTCTACACCAGCCATGGAGTGCATTATAAATTATTGTATCTCTATTTCTAGCCAAAACCTGGCGGAAAAAGCGTAAATTACAAATTCAAGAAATTAAATGTCATTAATTTTTATATGAAAATGCTTTTTTTTCAACGCATCTGACTATCTTCTTTATAAACTATAATCGATTTTTTTATTTATAAATGACCACTCAAAATATACCAATATAGTAAAAGCTATATGTTTGTACCTTATTAGTTGTTAATGAATTTTGAGTGCTAAAATTTAAAACATTTTTTTTATGTATGTAGTATAAAATAAGAGCACAAAATTCTAGAAACCTGTTCAAATATGAAATTATAAAAATATTGTAATTTCTTTAAAAGGAAATATTTCGGCTATTTCTATCAAAATTTTGTTAAAATTGAAATGCTATAAAATTACTTAGATTTAAGGGGGAAAGTATATTTTTAATAAATATTTTCACTAATAGAAATTTATTATTGTAGAAATGAATTACATAGTAAATTAAAGTTATTTTTCAAAGGCAATCTTGATGTTTAAATAATAGTTTTTTAAACGTTATAATTTTTTTAATTTCAATTATTAAAGTAGTGTAAAATGTTGTAATTTTTCCTATAACTATTAGTGTAATAATTCTACCTTACTTTAAAAGTATAGGAATAATTCGAAATTTAACATCATTATTCGATTCGGTTCGATTGGAACATTATTTAAACCCCCCTAAAAATATACTTATTGCCACGGGAATAATATTATTGGTTACTATAACAACGGTCGTCTAATGTCAGGGATTGTCGGTGTCTGTAGGAGAATATGTAATTGTCAGTCAGTCGTATTTCGCTTATATTTATATAGATTTCAACCAATTTACTCAAAACCTTGACAAATTATATACCAGAACCTTCCCCGTGAATTACTGTATCTATTGCTGAAGACCGCATTACAATCCGTTTAGTAGTTTTTGAGTTTATCGCGAACATCCAGACAGACAGACAGACGCGGCGGACGACTTTGTTTTATAATATAAGATAATAAACAACGTGCATACAATCTTAATTTGTCAGGATTACTTTTAACTGAATTGTAAGGAAAAATAGTTTTACAGTTTAACTATTCTATGTATATTTATATACTTTATGAGTATTAGCGTTTCATCACAATCTCACCTAATATTCAATGGCATGTCGAATAAAATGTTAATACGTCACACCTAGAAGAGGATTGACTGTCAAGTTCAGTTACCGACACTGACGTACAAGCGCTTGGTGTTAGATTTTCATACTGAGAGAGATAGCTACTAGACAAGCGGGTATTTAAAAAAGACCTAGCACCATGTTATGGCTTTAACATTGTATTCATTCACCGAAATCTCTGACGTATTAAAGGGTTCAAAGTGACGTCAATCGATCCGATGTTAAAATATGCTACTACTCGGGCATACCTCTTAATTACTTCAACAGTAAACACGCGTCACTACGCATATAAGACGTGTAGGTACGCTTGCGTGAATATCGATCGATAGCACAACTGGTATTCTCCAATATTTGTATATACGTACTGTTTATTACGTACAAACTTATGTATTTTGTTTTCGACTTGGTCCCAGTATAATGCATTTGGTTGTGAGATTGTATTTTAAATCCTTCTCCTGCAAATAATTAACAAGTATTCTACAATTGTGGCACATTTAATTTTATTGACGTAGATTGAAATCCTACTGTAAACTTAGTGAAGAAATCAGTAAAAAAAGTAGCAAAAAAATGAAAAGTTTCCAAATACAATTTCACGTTTCCATTTCTTTACCGCCAATTGTAGTAAAAAATGTACACTAAAATAAAAGGTCTAATATTTTCAAAAGGTATGAACTGAAAGTGATAAATAATCATTTGGTCAGGGATCCCTTCAGTTTATCCGAAATTATCCTTTATCAATAACCCGGACCGGTGACAAACGATGTGCGATTTGTGAGTGATCCGCCCGCGGCCGCCGACGTCCCTTATATCCAGGGATTCCAAAATAAATTGATGCTATCTTTTGTTTTATCTATAAAATACATGAATAGAACTGAAACAGATTAGGGAATGTGTTTTCACTTGATTTTATGAAATCTTACGTATTTAATTAATTTGTTCTTAGTTGCATCTTTGGAACAATACTAATAATAAGTATATTTGTCGTATACATCGAGATACAGGGAAATAAGAACGAAATGACGGCAATGAGCAGTAGGTACTCATTATATTTATATATTATATAATGTCGTTTTATAAAGTAAATGTAGCGGCCCGTGACTTCGTCTACGTTAAGTTACAATATAAAATTTAACAATAAAACCCGGTGGGTAATAACCAAACTAGCTCATGTTCGCGGTTCTGCTCGCGTTAATGTAGACTTCACTTTGGGAACAATATTATTTTCTGGATGAAAGAGTCTTTGAGAGATTTGAGAGAGAGGATGAGAGAGTTCTTTTTTGAACCCCTGACAACGCGTATACAACATTTGATAATGAAAACATAACAAACAAACATACTCACATTCGCATTTAAATATTAATTATGATATTAGATAGGAATTTAAACCAAAACATATTTTAAAATTAATAGTAAAATCTTGATGGCTCGGTAGTTCGAGTCCCGCTGGTGGCAGTACGATGGAAGGGCTTTTCCTAATCCCTGTTTGACTAAGTAACACCTTCAAGTTGGAAATCTATACCCAAGTACCTATAGATGTGTTCCGGCAGCTGTTCTTCTCCCTCCATCTAAGTTTAACGTGTTACCAACTCAGACGACATTGTCATTGAACAGTAGGTGAAATTGTGATCACACGTTAAAATGTATAAAGAACAAAAAAAGAAACAAAAATATCTATGTACACAATCTATTGTTAACTCAAACCCGACGATTACAAAAGTAAAACAAATACCGAATACAATGTGGAAACGACATATTCATTAAAGATTCAGCGTGTGCGTGCGAGCGAGATGGCATACGTTCGAGCGAGAGGGACGTATTCATTTTGTCCTGTCAGGTGCAAGCCACCATTAGTAATGGCGGCTTATTTCCCATCCATATTCTAGCGTTTTATAGAATCGTTTTCTCGGAAAACATTTCAAATATGGTATAATGAATGTATTCATATCAAAAGGTTTATTGAAGCTCTCGCAGACAATGCCCCAGAAATGCAAAGTAACAAACGATTTTATGAAAGATGATTATATAAAATATTTTGGTGTTGGTAGATTATAATATGACCAACTAGTATAGGTAACTATTTTCAAAAATGCCTAAACTAAATAAATGAAATAAAAATAAGATTCTAATGATTATTTAAAGAAACAGTTCATAATCGCATAATAACAAGAGTCTTTAGCCTTGTTTTTTTTGTCATCATATTTTTTAACCTTGTGATAAATATATAAATAGTAAATATAAACACTAATCGCTTTATCGTGTATGAGAGTGACTCTTTGTTTAAATGTTGTACTCGCAAACCGGCATGACAACGATCACTGATGATAAATTACCAATCTTACGTTGGTTGCATAGCATTAGGCACACGCCGTCATTATGTCGTGCTACAATAAAAAGGCACAGTGGATTTTGTCATTGGTAATTGTATGTCTTTAAAATCTCCCGCGGCACAGATCTTCATCGAAGTTGTTTTTTATAATAAACTAAATACATATGGATATTGAGTTTAATGTAACAACATCCATTAACCATAATTTGGGTTAGTCGAAAGGAACCCATAAAACGTAGAAAAGCGTCATATTGAAGTAGTTTCACAAGCGGTGCGGTGCAGCTTCGTGCGCGTGACCCGTTAGTTAGCGCGCGCTGTTTGGTAATCGTGTTCGCGTAGCGGTTGAATGCGTGTGCTCGCCTCTTGTTTGACCCATGGCACAAGCGACAGCGATATTCTTGAACTATTATACATTGATATATATTTCGTGTATACTTATACACTTATATAAAATTTTTGTCAGGTCTCTGTGAAATAGCATCCATGTTAAAAGTTTTTCTTTGCTTTGGTCAAGAAATATGATGGTAACAATCAGTTCCTGATACTGCTCTACAAACACATTTATTTAATAATTAACTGGCATCCGCTACTTCATTCTAGTGAAAATAGTGTTGATTCTCTGTTTTGTTTTATTATTTTTAGTGTAGTTATACAAATATTAAAATGAAAGTGAATTAAGCCCTTATCACCCTTTTACTTATTTTAAGTTACTTCTGTTTACCTTAAACATCATTTCTAAGTTTCAGTTTAAGAAATCATTAAAATAGGGTCATTAATATTGGAGATTAGCCCGAATAAACCTTACATATTTCAATATTATTTGCCTACATGTAGCATAACTATAGATAATAATCGTTATTATCAAATTTTTATTACTATAGTTTAATTGTTCAGTAGCTAATCTCACACCCGTCAGACTTTAAAACTACCTGGGATAATTAGGATTTAGTGGCTGGTTAAACTCATATTTTCGTTTCGAGGTAAGTTATAAAAAAGGAGCAACCTGCTTCGTTTGCATTTGTATATATTATAATATTATACAATAGACCATATATTATCTTCGAGTAACTTTGTTTTAGCGGTTTATTTCCGAATTATTTGATATTTATCGTTATGTTTTTGCTAATTTTGATAATATGATAATAAATTACAGCTTATGTGTTATTCTAATGTATTAACTATATTACAATAAACTATCAAGAAAACAAGTTCAGTTGTGTTTGCGTAAAAGAATAATAAATATCCACTTATCCCCACAAATTTTCTCGTTTATAGTAATTATTGGGATTAGGATATATATCAAGACATATTAATCAAACTCAATCATTTATTTTCCTTTACATTTGTTCAATAGATTTCATTACCTTTAAAACAAATACACAAACATTTAGTATATAACTGTGACATGATAGGTGGATCAATTCAAGTTACTAAGAACATAAAATAAATATATGATACCTCATAAAAATATTTTGTTAATATTTAACAGGTTTATGTAAATGTTTATCTCATTATTATCTGTTTAGCAGATCATAATTTAGTCAAAACAAGGGCACAAATACATTATCCGTACGGGTGAATTACATATAATTTACATATTTACTTATGATATTATGGCGAATATTTATTATTTCATTTGATCGATAAGTGCGTTATACTGTGGATTTTTTCTTTTTTAAATAACATATACTGCTAAATGATCGAAGTTTGTTTTTTGGTAACATTATGTTTTTGCACAAATATCCCAGTAAATATACAGTTGCTAAAAATTTTTGAAATATTATTCATTCGTTTTACGAAGTCGTTTAAATATACGGAAAAATAATATTTGCCATGAAAAATAAAAAAATAATAATATATACTACATAATACACTTAGATTGTCTTAAAGCACGTGTCGTTTTAAAAGAAAAAAATGTTTGGCATTCTAGGGTTTGTCCAATACAAAGAAATTTTTAGAGAGCATCGAAAAATAATAATTTTCAACGTACAGTCTAATCCTCATGAATAGTAATCTGTTAAAGTAGATGTTATAACGGATTTCTTTGGTGATTTCTTATTTTTAACATAAATAGTTTTCTCATATTTCTGAAAGATTTTGTTTCATTATAGACCCGTTTCACTTCAACAATGAAATATCAATCAGATGTCCGCAGGTTTGAACCCCGGTATATACGAACAAATTATTCGGAATTCGCAAAAATTTACTAATTTAAATTAGTAACACTATCTGCTGACAGTGAAGGAAAACATCGTAAGGAATCCTGAACCTGAGAAATGTTCATATAGTATAACTACATCTGGGAAAACTGAGAACTGTGGATTACTTAGAGTTTGAAATTGCAAATACGTCGTGGGCTGGCGGCTGGCGTAGTGATTATTCCCATACCTTCATTCGGGAAGAGATCTATGGCCCGGCAGTAGGTCTCTTAAAGGTTGGTGGTGATGGTGATTTCATGATAATGCGATGGGGACGCGCTTGTTTTCTCCAATTCGTTTCACTTATTCCTTTAATACTTGGTTCCTCTTACACGATAATCAGTACATACAAATAAACCTAAAGTTTCTGTTATTTCTTAGGACTAATTTTTAAAACAGCTAAACGGATAATGGTGAAACTTTTAATAATTGATAAAGACATTTTCAGTATATCAACTGGGCTACATATTATATGAGCTAAATAGTAATTAAGTGATAAGAACAACGTTACAACTAAAAAAAATACATTTAATCCAGTTAAAATATGTAGTTTTTAAAATATGTTTTTTTCCGTGTAATGAAAGTTGGATATTTAATAACAAGATGTTACATCATTTATATACTTATTGAACAACTGTTAAACATTATTTTTCAATAATAAATTATATAATTGATTTTTATGATCTAAATCGCTAAATGTTCTGAATTGCGTCGCCGTGCCGCAACGTCCCGCGCCGCCCTACCTTCTCGCGTTAACTAGTACAGCAAATATACATCTCACGGTAGCAAAACTATTATTGCTACCTTAAACTCTAGTTCACGTGAAAAGAAATATATGATACCTCTGATACCTCCAATAACATATTTATCACGCTTTGTCCTTGGAGTGACTGATTGCGAGACTTATTTTGTATCACTGTCATTGAAAGTCTAACGAAATACGTTTTAATTGTAAATGTGTATAGTGCTTACAAAACTAGTGCTTTAGTGCTTACAGATATACTATACTGATTGGAGCGTTGGTGTTAATTAACAATTTGACGTTATTTCTAAGCTCACTGGGTTTCGTTAACGCCAGGAGACTGCCACGATACGTGATGGATTATGAATCTCTCGTCTTTTGCTGTTGTATTTATATTGTATTGCTCTTATAATAAGAATCATTTTAGTGCCTTTAGCATGCTAGTATAAGAAACGTACCGCTGTATATATACCTATACATATCAAAATGATGGCCGAAACACAATGCAACTGGTTTTTAAGAATGATCATTTGAAACTGGCAAATGCTTCTACGGTGCCAAAATAAGAAAAAGTAAAAACGACGCTCATGATTTAAATTTAGAAGTAAATATATATGAAAACATGTAAACAAAAAGTTATCTGTATTCCAGTTGTGCTACTGCAGTAAATAACAATTTAAACAGGGCGAGCGCTCTCCCCGGTTGTTGCGCGGTAACGTCGCCGCACTCTACAATATGAAGCAAAGCGTTTTATCGTCACTACCCTTTTATTGAGGGAAAGAAAACTTTTTTACTGACAATCAAACTGAGATTACTCAATGAATCGACCGTTAAAATAACAAACAATAATTGGATACGAGACAGTATAGACATAAAAATAATTTGATTATATAAATTTATTTATATTATTTGATGAATGTCAATGTAGAGAACTACTGTTGTTAGGAGAGGTAGGATATTAATATCTTAACCCACGTTGTCTTTTTTTAATTACCTTTTATTAATGTATGTGTTTTACTTTTTATTATGAATAATTTATTTAATTTTTATAACTGTTACTTGAGATATATACTATATAATTAGTATCTTTGTAAAAATATAGATTTTTCTAAAAAAAAACTTGTACAAGATATTTTACCCACATAGGTAAACGTACATAATAAACTAATATTATAGTAGATACAATAAAATACATAAGTAATAAACTAATACATAGGTATAATCAGAATATCGGAGAATACCATTGTGTTATCGCTCGATATCCGCGCACGCGTACACGCCCTCTACACCTAGTGGCGTGTGCTTACTATCGATAAAACTACAGAACAGCTTTTGAAGTGCATAAAAAATAATAATTAAACGATTTAACTTTAACAATACTTTAAATTTGCTGTCAGTATCGTTAGTACGCACTATGTATCTTTTTTTTAAACAAAAAGCATTTAAAATAGGGATTTAACTAAAAAAAAAACAAATTAGAACTATAAATTGGTCAATATGGTATAAATAATGTAGCGTGATTGGTTTAAAACTAGAATTCTGGAATAAGAAATAAAAAGAAGATTCGCAAAAACACGTTGACATCAAGAAGACATTCGTGAAAGGGACAATAAGCCACTGTGCACATCACTTTAATATTTAATACAGTATTGCTATTTTGAAGCTTAGGAACTTCAAGTAATATTACCGAAGGAAACAGCAATCATTTTAACCAGTTGCGGAAATAGTTGTTCTTATTTTGTGATGTCTAGAAATGAATCTCTTTATTTGTTCGAAACGATGGTAGTGCTTTAACATTCATAAAAGTTCTCTTCGGGTCTGAATTAAATAATCTCTTTTAGATTTTAATTTTGTAAATATAGAACTATTATTTAAAGATTTTTCAATATAAATTACAAGTCTTAAATATATTACGAACACATATTCTTTTAGTTGAAGCCTATCTAATATTATAAATTGAAAACATATATTTGCATAAATTCGATAAAGTTATTTGTGATTTCCTGATGCGAGTAATCAAATCAAATCAAAAATACTTTATTCAATTTAGGCCCTAAGAAGGCGCTTATGAACGTCAAAACTACCACCGGTTCGGAATACATCCCAGTCATCGAGAAGAACCGGCAAGAAACTCGATCGGGTTTATATTTTTAACATACACTTATATAATTAAAATTCATTATACATTACAATCGATTTTAGTGGATGCACAGAGAGGAGTCAATTCCAGACATCACCATCGTTCACATATTGATCCACTCTATAATAGCTTTTTGACACCAAAACCCGCTAAAACATGGCACTTAAACTTATAGTCTATATATGCCTTTGATATGTGTGTATTTCTGAAAAATTATGTGAAAAAACAACACAGTGATTTATTATCCACATTAAAGAAATACATTCATCGTCAAGCAATTTTTCAGTGTGTTTGAGAAGCTACACTGTTACTTTATCAAAGATGAATGCTTGATCTAAAGTCACTCAACAATTGTTGAAATTTTAACAAATGCAAATGTAGTATTTCTAAAACTTAAACATTAATTATTTAATTCTGACTACTATACCCGCAGCTATTCCCACGCCTTTGCTGTAATATATGTGCGATTTAATGAAAAGGATATTCTGTGAATAATCTTTTACAAATATCTGCCTAAGATCGATTAAACAAAAGGGAAATTAATGTTTTTTATGAAACTTAAGGGCAAGTTATAAAAAATTGATATCACAAAATCTTCACGAAAAATACGACAGACAATTGTTAGATATCATCTCAGTATTCACATATTTTATACACATACTATTCTTCACAGAATCCATCCATAAACAGATACTAAAAAGTGGAAATTCTATTAACAGATGATGGTGATGCTGAAGAAATATTATAGGAATTCTAACAGCTTTTACAAATAAAACATTAAATAGTACATTAAAAAAATAAAACATACTCGTATTAGTAAATTAGATTATAAAAACGATCGTTTAATTTATTAGAGAGGATCAGAGACGTCCCTATACGGAAGACCCCGCCTTCGAACTTACTTCCGGTGCAGGGGCGGGAACCCGGGCCTTATTATATCTACACAAATATAATTATAATAACAGACTAACTTACACTCACGGGTTTGCTTATATATTTATATCTGCTTATAACTTTACCTTATTTGAAGCCTTAGTATTAACAGTTGTGCTTGTTGTTCTTATATTTTAGATATTTATAAGAAATAAATATTGTGATATTTCTATATATATGTACGACATTAATAACCAACACCTTGGCTCGTTCAGAATAAAAGTTACACATTGAAAACATTTCTATGCTGTTCCACATTTTTAAATGCAATGACTTAATCTGTAGCTTATAAACTTCTCGCTGAGACATTACAATCAGTGACGAATATTGTTCATACCCAGGGAACTGGTTGGTTCGTACGTCCAGTATGACCATATAGGATGTTTAAAAAAAATCGACTTTTTTTTCTACAAATGATCAGCAAATTCTCTCAGAGGATGTCAACACAAAGACCTCGTCATAAATTCAGCTCTTAATTTGAAAATTTAGGAGTCGCTAATTGCAATTTTCTATTTCCCGTTTAAATAACATAGGACGTTTTTTTATTAACTTCGGAAATTTATACTTCTGTATCTAATCAACTTAAGGCAAGGATCATCTTAAACTTTCATAGTAAACTTAACACTTTACAAAAAAATATTTTTATGAAGATCGGTTGAATGGTTTAGTGGTGAGAATTTAATAAACAAACAGACTCACACTTTACTCACCATCTTGTGTGAGCATTGAAGTCATCATAAGACACTTTGTAATAATAATCCTTTTAATAATTGCAGTAAAGTAGGAAGTAGACATATCTTGAACTCTATAATATTATTAGAGATGATAAAGGAACCAAAATTCAGGACGTTTTTGAGTTATACCATTCGCCTGTTTGAGGTACGGTTTTAATTTTGTTCCCAGTGTAAAGTTCGTGTCTGTGCATAATCCGGGGATCTCAACGCGTTCCGCGAAATTGAATCGAAAGTATTTCGTTTACTTCGAAGGTGTTTCATTTAATTTCACGTTTCATTTGAATTCGCTTTGTAAATCTCTATTTAAACCTTTATTTGCATATTTCACGACTTCTCGTTTACGCCATGAATATAGTTATACTTATCTTGGTATGCCCTTTTATTAAACTCTTAACAATACGTTATACGTGTCAGAAATACAGAAAAAGACACAGGGTAGCTTTTATTCAGAAAAATGTGCCATCTGTTTCTCGGGAGATAAGTCAAATGTATATTAACGCGAAAGAATCTGCGAACAAAATCTAGTACGACAATAATTTGCTCGTTTACCAACATAGTTACACATAGTAAAAAAATCAGTCATAGTGACTCAATGCTATGATATAACAAGTAACGTATAAAAAAGGCAAACTGTTATTTGCTGGGAGAAAAGAGAAGAACGTGTAAAAAGTTCACAGCATAGTAAGTACATAGTAAGCTTGCCATCTCCGCACATCTAGACCGGTGAAGCTGTGAAGGCCCGTCGGGCCAATAGCGTCAGACAGTTTGAAAAGAAAAGCTTGGCTTGGTTGACATCGTTGTTGTGTTAATAAAATATTTAAAAACGTTATCTACATGTTTCTGGATATAACTGAACAATTTCCATCATGCTGTAGTCGTTGATTCTTGATCAATGTATTACGAATTAAATAAAAATTTCATCATTTATTACCTCCCCAGAACAATGAGTTCCCTATAGAATACTAATACAAGCAAAATACATTAGAGATCGATTCATGGACGCATCAAAGCTGTACCATAGTTAAATGTAAAAAGAATCACACATCTCTAGGGAGATATCCATATCTGTTTCGCTTGATACCCTTCGGTTAGAGCGTGATGCATTTAAATTTAATGCAAATAAAAATCAAGACGATGAAAAAGCGTTATGTAACCTCCATGCAATCTCTCTATTTCTCTATATAATCGGTATATTCTACTTTATTCTATAATTTTTTCAATACAAATAACGTGTAGTAGGGAATAAAATACAAAGTTTAATTAATATTTTGTGAAATATATTAATTCCTTAAAAATTAGATATAAAACAGTGATTTCTAAATTACATATTTAATGGTTTCGGTTGCGGAGTTTACACTCAAAACCACTAATTAAATCTTGAGGGTATGGAAGAAAAATACTAGTATGGCGCACGACGATTTATTACAGAAGAGAGCGAACAATACAAGGCATTTGCTTATATAGACGATATTAAAAAATAATAATAATAACGTAGTAGGATTAAGACGCCGACGCATTACATACGGTGATTGGTCGTCATTTATTGTATGTTAAAAGGGGTGTGTCTTAATCCTTTTGTTCGGTAATTACTGCTGATTTCTCGTGGAGGGTTTAAACGGACTAGCCTACTATCTTATTTCATAGGACAGTAGACTAGCCGTCCGTTCACTACACATATATTTAAAAAATGTTATATATTGTCATGTAATCGTAAAAAAAGTTTAAATGAAATTTCCATACGTTCAATATTGCTTTTATAACCGACAATTCACGATACATGCACTCCTATATAACAGAAAGCGAAAGAGTAGTATGGAGAGGCAGAAACAGAGATACATAACCTTTTTCCTTGTGTGATGTTTTCCACCAGTCAACTCCTACCACAAGCTGTGTTTAGGAATTTTATTCTAAAAGTTATAATTCTATCAGTACTTATTTTACAAAGGAAAAAGTTTATGAGGATAGATGGATGTTTGTTCCGCCCGCAGCGCAACGGGTTCTGGTAAAACATTACAGTAACATAGTTTATATATCAGAATAACACATGTGATAAAAATATAATTTATATAAATGTTGTAAAAATTGGTAAATAAGTTTGAAAAAAAAAATCCTGCCGCCACAGAGCTGTCTCGATGTGCACTGTATAATTTGAGTAAGATATTTGGCGTTGCTATTATTTATGAGAAGAAATGCAGGTGACGTCCCCGACAGTTGCTATTTATCCATAATAATATATCAAAGTTCAAGAGATTGTTTGTTTGAACGCATTACTTGCTTTTTATGTGAAAGGACAAAAACAGGCTGATGGTAGGGTAAATAGCTCCTATCGCCTATGGATAACAGCAACACTAAGGGCTTAAGTGTTGTGTTACGGGTACTCCGAAGAGCCCGTTTTAGTCCCTTTTTAAAAAGTCCCATGTCCTAGCATGGATAGAAAACCATGCTGGGTAGCCCAATCGTCAATGCCAGCGTACGCGTAATAAAAGTTCTAAAGAGCAATATGATTGTAGTCGAAGTGGCGGGAGGCGTAAGTTTGAAACGGCGAAGATGGCACCATATCACACTCCCCAAAACACTCTATATTGTACAATGCAGTAGAGCACAAGTAGAGACGTATTCCTAAAATTCGTTTTTTTTCTAGCCTATACATTGAGGTAGTTTATAGACTATAAGTCATCAAGCTATGAGTCTTAGGTGCGAAGCAATAACCTTAAAAGTGTAGGTCGTAAAGTATATTAAAGAAGAAAGAACGATCCGTGTAGATCGATAGACCAGGGGCGAGGAATTGGTAACCGGAGGAGTACTGAGTATTACTGCGTAGGCGGAAATATAAATGATTATACCAAAGAGGTACCGTACCGCATGACGCAGTAGCGTGGTCGCTGTACACAGTAATTATGTGTTACAGACTTCTGGCGCAGGAAGTACTAATTAAAAAAAGTATTTAGAAATGATCTTTGTTCATTAGAATTAATGGTAATTTCTATTGATTAGTATTTCACTATATATTATTAAATAGTTCGTTACATGATTTGTCTATAAAAGCGGGTGTGTCACATTGTTTGGGATGAATCGTTACGTAACCACCGCCAAGTTCAGTTGTATGGGGACACTCTGCCCGATTGTATTGAGATTATTATAAGAGTGTCATCGTATTCTTATTGTCGCTATCCTGATGATCTGCCGTTGTTTACACATGCTTTATGGTGAATATAGTGAAGCTTACCTAACTAGATCAGTAATAATTTAAAATTAAAACTAAAAGCGAGACAAATGACGTGGTTCGGATACTTAATGTAAATTTAAAAAGCAACCCAACGGATTATGAGCAGGAATCAATTCTAAAACAAATTTTGTATGTAACACACCCTCCCTCAGTAATTGAGCATGGTAATCCGCGTTAATAACATCTGCCGGTGACCCTCCGCGTCGTGTTGGCGTGATGTTGCGGGTTTAGAAGTCAATATGAACGAGTCAGATTATATCGTCGGGGGCGATTGCAATTACAACGAAACAGTGCAGTGAAATCTGTTAATGTTTTATTTTAATTTAATTTTTTAATTGAATATTTTTACTTCGATAATATTACTTACTCATTATTCTGTCCTTGTTGTAATTTATCTATTTCAAAAATATATATATATATATATATATTCTACTAAGAAAATAAATAAATTAGCTTCATTTAGAAATGAATATACCCTAAGTAATTTTATAAATATAGATGTCTCTTTGTTTGTTTATTTATTTGTTACGTTTTCGCGCCAAAACTACCGGTCATCACGAAATTTTACATAGACATTGCCAGAAGTACAAAAAACGTCTTAGGGTAGATACATTTCAGTCAAAAAATTTACATTCATAAAGGATAGATCAAATATACAGTAATGCGAGCGAAACCGGAAGCAAAAGCTAGTAATATTACCCTTAAGCCATCGTATTTGCATATCGAAAATATTTAACTAAATACTAATTGCAGATGATAAAAATAATGTAACAGAATACAATAAACCTATATTTAAATACTTTGTGTGTCTGTCCGAAAAGTATATGACGACTTTTTATAGGCTTTCACAGATAATTTCAGCGTAGTCAGGGGCACCGTATCGGTCTTATTACTAGCGCATATTCGAATAAATGAATTATTTCATAGCGAATCGAACCGAATAATTAGATTCAAAATTCGAACTGAACATTCGAACCATCTGATTAAATTTTGTTTAATTGAATTATTAAAACAGCGAAAAATCTTGTATTTTTTCCTATAATTTATTCGTTTAATAATTCTTCCTTATTTCAAAAGCATTTGAAAAATTCGTGTAGTTGGAATTATTCGAATTGTTCGAATATTCGATTCGAATCGAACATCATTATTGTATTCGATTCGATTAATGCTCGATTATTCGCACACCCCTGCTTTTTATATTAAAATTGGCTCACGGGAAGAAGAAATTAATTAATTCCAAATTTTCAAAGTTTAATACAGTTAGTTGCTTTATAAGCTTATTTCAAGATGCTGCGTGTTACAAGCAAAGAATTTACTTCGTGTCATCTTTCCCGTATTAGTGAAGCAAACAATCTATTTGTTTATAACTCTGATTATAATGCTTTATGTACAAATATGCGTACAAAGCGGTAGGCGCACCAAGAACCGGAACAATTCGTTTCAATTTGGGATTGTACCTTTATTATATTTAGATTCAATCATTTTAGACATATACCTAAAAAATATATTTTATTCATCAAAACCAAAGAAGAAATTTCTTCACAAAAAGAAAATCTGTGATATCTTCTAGGATATTTAATGAAATGATATATTGTAAAGGGCAATTTTGATCTCCAATAAATGCTCAATGTAATTGAATGACAATTAACAATGTATCGATCAAAATAACTTCTCTAATAATCCATTATACAAAAAAATATATTGCAAATCTATTGGCGCTATAAAATACTAGTTATTATTCATTCAAGTTATTTACCGCTTGGTTTAAGCTGCATTTGAATGTAGAATCTTTGCCTAAACTCGTGTTCCTTAGCTTCATTTTTACTTAATATGGGATAAGATTTTTATCAAAAGTTAGTCTATAATATTATCAGAAAGAAAGACACGAATCCAATACCTCTCTGTCTTAAACTACACTACAAGATGTGATAAGCTGTTCGTTACCAAGAGTAATCACCGCTTCCCGAAACCTGGACACAGGACGCGATGAAAAATGATATCGCCTAACAAACCATTAATCGCACCACCTGGGAATCGAACCGCTGACCCCTTATTAACTCCCTCAATGTTGCCAGCGAAATTAAACCGGATCCCCAATACAATTTTATTGCGAATTGCTACGAATAATGCTAAATCACAAGTAAATCCCTTTAATTTTAGGGTGGGGTAACACCGGGGTATATTTTTTTTTGATGTGGCAACATTATCTTTTATTGTGAATAGTATTTATTGGTTATTTCGAGTTGTCTGTTTGTGTATTATTTTGTCTATGGATATATAACATTGTGTATATTACGTAAGCAAATAGACAAGTAATCTTGAGCAATAGTCGTGGCGAGACCTACATTTTGTAACAAACATACGTTTACAACATGACTTTGTTTATAATTTGCGTACATTATCTAACTTTAAATTGCTTAATTATACTATCAACTAATTATCCATTATCATCTTAAGATAAGGATAAAGTCTACTATCAGCTAATTATGAAGTTTAAATACATGACTGGTGACAGGTAGTAAAATATAGCAATTGCTTCTGACAGGATAGTACCCATACGTCTAATATGATAATGGTCATGGGTCTTACAAAATAGTGGAGATAATACCCTCCATAGAGGCACTCTTATGTGTGTCACGTTCTACAATCGGGTGATGTATATCAAGTAATCAATCGGAATGTTAGGGATACGTACGATAGGATGGCTACCATTATACCCAAAGTGGTAAGTCCATCACAATGCTTCTCTTTTAATTTAACACGTTTCGGGACCATATAGTATATAATCATCTGGCGAGAGTCTTTCGTGCCCGTATAACAGAGACGATAGCCGACGAACAATACATTTCTTGATAGTCACCGCTGCTTTTAAATTTCACACTCCTTACAATAAGGTAGAGTGCCTTAACTTTGTAATGATACAAAAAAAAGTGTAATATAGGTTGTGGCTTAAGAAGAAATTTTGTTCTATTCTTAATGAGAAACTAACATTAATTAATTAAATTTTTGAAAAGATAGTAGATGAAATTTACAATGAATTCAGTTATATATAATTTAAAATATATCAAACTATATTAATATAAACATTTCGTTGATGTAAGGCGAATCGAAAAACCAAATACCGCGAGTTTGCAACTATGATTGAAAAAGCATACATAACATTAATAGTCTACAGTGAATGCGGCAAACTAAATGTTATGAACCTAAAAGAAAATAATCTTAAATGACATATATTTATTATTATATGATATGTATATAATAGTGATGTGAATGTGTGATATATTTTCGATAGTCAGGATTACATTGTGATGAATAAAAAGGTGCGTCGACCAGGTGTTTGTAGAAACACTGGTTATTGAATGAAGGGCTTATTACTATTAAACATTTAAGTAATTGGATGGATAAGCAATTGTTTCTAGTTTTTTTTGTGTTATTGATACGAATGTTAGATTAATTAAAAAGAATTGAAGATAAAATAAAAATTATAATCAGTGACTGAGTTCGTCGTCGTTTTTATAACGTCAAACATTATTTAGTGCCTTCTGGTGTTAGGTGAAGATTTAAAATAAGCTAGCTAGCTTTGAATTACAACCGTTTGAAAATACACGCAGGTATTTCACTTTTCTTTTACTGTTACTATTAAGACATGCATATAAAAAGGCATTCCGATACTTGTCTTTGTATCAGGGATTTTATCAGTTTGAGTAGAAATAGTGTAATATTTTCTGTGTGTGTGTATAAATATGTGTATGTATTTGTTGAGCTCGATCTGTTTCTATACAACTTTATGGATTTAGTCATGTAACATGTCATTTGATTCAACTTTATTGTGAAAGTAGCGTTTGTATAGAGAGAATAATGCTTGTAAGGAAAAAACAGAGGTTTCCATGTTTTTTCTTTATTGTTCTTCATTAATAATTGAAGTGAAACTTCTTATGGAAGGGCTTTGAAATTTTGATGGGCTACTTCTTTGTGTGACGAAAAGTAATGGGGGTAAATACTGTCAGGTAGAACATTGAAAAGACCGGTTATCGTCCGATTACCCAAATTAAGCATTGTCGGATGCGGTCATCAGTACTTGGATGGGTGACCGCCTGGGAACACCGCGTGACATGGGCTTTTTGTTGTATTTTTAAAATTAAAATGTTTCCCAGTAATACAAAAGTTTCACCTCTGTCGTATGTGTTTTACAACACATAATGTTTTTATATAAGTAGTATATAGTTATGCTATCATCATTGTTCTAAATAAACATAATTATACAATGAAGTTAGACATAAAAGTTTATATTAAATGCAAACATGCAAAAGACATAGTCGGGAGCGACGCGGTGTCGTCGCGCCCTAAGTTATTGGGTTAATAAATCTTAATACTCGGCTCCGCGGTGAGCATGCTAATGCTCTCTAATGTCGTAGGGGTGAATCTCGTGTGCCGGCGATAATTGCGTTTTAACATAATAAGGGACGTTACCGTAATATTTACAAAGACTAGATTTTTATAAAAAGAAAACTTTTGAAATATGAAAGTGAAAAGACAAAGTTGTAAGATTATACGGTATGGACAACAGTATGTTTTATCTAAGTTGGATATATGTTTAACATTGGATTCTTTAATCAATTATAGATTTATATATATAATGTACATTATAGATCTTACTAAAAGTTGATTAAATTAAAACCATGTGATTGTATGGTTAGACACAGTGTTTTGCGATCTGTAGTAATAGCTATTAGTAGTAGTAGTAAACGAAACAAATTATGAAACGTTTGCCAGTTGAGTTGTGTAAAAACAGCATCTACAGTTGTTTTGTAAGTCTACAACCTAGTTTATCTCTAAGACAACTGTGAAGTGTGTTTATTTGATGTTAAATAGTAACCCATGACCCAGTATTAATAATTTAAGCAAAACTATAGTGCTAGGTACGATTAGTCCAAACTAAATTGTTTAAGGAACAAATTCAAATAAAGCAAGTCTTACCGACTTTGTAAAAGATTAAATTACCGTATATTTTAAAATGTTTCTCATCTCTATGTGTTATCTTTTAAAAGGATAACTATTTTCATATCAGAAAAATAACAGCAATGCAACGCCACTCCGAAAATCCATTAATCAATTTGCTCGAATTTTCAAACTACATGACAAACAAAAAACAAAAATATAGGAACATTTAAAATTGGAATAATTAATGATAGAAAAAGATTTCCCATGTAACAGGCTCGCCGCCCGTTAGCTGTCTAATCATCGGGAATCGATAATGTGCTCGGGCTCGACGTTTATTTTTATCGATGTCGGTGCACGCGGCGCAGCGCCTCACTACCCACACGTCTTTTTAATAATGAAGGGATTTTACGAACGAATGCGAATCAGAGGCGGGGCTTT
The DNA here is from genome assembly GCA_035772565.1 of Antheraea assamensis. NCBI lineage: Eukaryota > Metazoa > Arthropoda > Insecta > Lepidoptera > Saturniidae > Antheraea > Antheraea assamensis. Next base: position 1,948,990 of record JAQQSE010000097.1, on the reverse strand, counting down.
ACGAAGATCTGTTTTATTTATTTTTATAGGCGAATTTATGCAGTTTTACATTTTTAATGAACTCTCGCTCGCTGTTTGTGATCGTCGTGCGTTTAATTGTCTCGCATTTTAGAGGGACAACAGATAACATAGAAAAACCCCCTTTATTTTTTGGATTTTTAAGCTAAGTGTACTGTATATTTCTAGGAGTGTTGATACTTTTTAATATAATCAAATGTATGGGAATGCTCTTTAACAAAACAGCGTAAGCAATTCAATATACTAAATCAGTTTCACTTTAGGTAACTGTACAGCAGGAGTAATGGTTTAAACCGTCACCTCGTTGAGTTGCTGTATATGGTGGGTTCGAATCCTGCATATGACAATCGTTTATGTGATGCACGAATGATGTTTATTATGGGAGTAGTCTTTATGTCAGGTGGGAAGTAATGAGAATTGCGATCTTCCACCACCATACACGTTACGCCACGTCACACGCCACAGTATACACAACACCATTCTCCACCGCTATTAATAATATTGCATGCTGTCAAATATAGAAATAACTTATGCGGTTCATAAGACAAGGCGCCGCAGAAGCTATAGAAAAGTTAAGTGACGCAGATTCACCTCTGAATAAAATGCATTGTGCATCATGACGTCATCTTTATGAAGGCGCTAACACGAACTCGCCTCAATTCAGAATATAATGAACAGTTCGCTTTGTTAATCCGAACATCTGATTCACACTTCGTCATAATAAGAGAACTGGAGCAATTGCTTTATTTTTTTTATAGTAACAACCAAAATGTTGACCAAATCTAAATACTGTTTGTACTTCACTTAAAGTAAATTCTATTCATTATTGCGATATCCTGCGGTTTCGCTCACGTTTAATTGTTCCCGTGTAAGCAGTAAGTAAGGGATAATGTGGTTATACTATTTCTTCGATCTCGTTTAGTGTATCTCAGATCTACACTTTATATGGCGACTGTTGCGCTCCTAAGGGTCATAGAAGGATTTATTTTTATTGTATTTTAGAATAAAAGGTGATCTTACAGATCACAAAGAAAAAACAAATATAGAAGTAATAACGTAAATAAGGCCATTTAAAAGTTCACACATATATAAGTATGATACCGAATATAATGTTAGGTAATCTTCCTAAAAAATCCTGTTTAACATTATTTTAAACTAGGAAGTTTGTGAGGATAGATGTACGTTTGTTACTCTTTCATGCTACTTAAAAACTACTTAACAGATTAAAAAACTTTACAGTGATGTAGCATCAGGAAAATACATAGGTTACAGATTATAAATTACATATAACTTTGCTAAAATATAACGGAAAGCCCTGCCATCTAAGAACTGTATCGGCGTGCCCTGCATACACCGTTAGAGCTACCCGAAAACAATGCAAGGTGTCATCATTTATAAAGTTTTAAACACAGGCGAAGTCACGGACAGCTGCTAGTAGGTTATTTAAATATTAAATAATTTTTTTTATCTGACTGGTAGTTACTGAGATTAACGAATTCAAACATAGAGATTAGTTTATATATATATAATCATTAAAATACATTAATTATTAGTTTACTTTTTAAAGTTATATTAAAAAATAAAGTACTCCAGGTCGACAAAAATTTATTGGAAATAATTGATGTAGCAACAACGGTAGCGGACAAAACTATAGACGTAAACGACAATTCTATGGAATAGCACAATGAAACCAAACCATATAAAGCTTCGACACGATATAAAACAAACATGACTAACCTTTACACCTAAAGCTGAGAACACACTGCAGTTAGTCGGAGTGGAAAAAAATCATTTATCTTTTTCTTAAACCACTGGCTGGTATTTTTCTAATCTGTGTATTACTTATAATCGTTATTCGAATAAATTATTTATTTATTTATTTATTTCGAGGAATATCAACAGCTGTTAATACACAATTTAAAATACAATATACAACTTAGAGCTAATTAGAGATATTCACTAATGGATTTCTATCGATATATTTTTATTTGATACATGCGTATACTAAATTATTCGTCATTTCGTTTTAGGGTAAATGGTTTTGTTGTTACACGGAACGTACGTACATTTCGTGCTAATTGTGGGCTTTCTCTTTCTTCTAGTAGTAATATTCTTAACACTACGTAACTTTTTTAAATAATATAACACTTCGTTTGCTTGTCGTTTTGAAGGCTACCAGAGAGGAATGCTCTACAATAAAGCAAATACGATAAAAACTCTCATTTTCAAATGGTTACATTCACAAAGTTACTTAAATACAGGAATATTATTAAAACCATAGTTTAAAGTATGATTAAATTTTAAGTATTTCAAAACATATACATTTTTACTTAAAACACTATCCAATAATTATTATCACAAAACTCACATTTGTCTTACATATTCACACACTTGCAATTTAATCACTTATTAATTTTTATTTATTAAAAGTCACTGTTGTTATAGTACTAATTATATGGAATTGTGATATCTGCGATACGGTTTGTAACCAGTTCAGATACCAATATTACAGTAAATTATATACTCATTCACTTGGAACATTAACAATATTATTATTATTAATTTACAAATATTGAGCTATCTCTGTTAAATCTAAACCTATGGAAAAGAGTAATTGATTTCAGCCCAGATAATATTCTGAAAATTCCTCTGTCTGATGGTAAATTGCTCCTCAATATAAGCTCAACTCTTTTAGAGATTAGCTCATACAATTAATAGATACTTCAGTTTTATTAATATGTACTTGTAGAGTAGATATACATTTTATCATTTCGATTCCAGTACTTTAAGTGTCTAATATCACAATATAGTAATTTATTACCTTGTATGTAGCCCAAATAATAGTGTTTTCTAATTAAATTTAATATTTCCAATTAGTTTGTGTAACTGAAATGTCCGTTATTTGTCAGTATAAATAGGATTTTAGAATTATGTTTCAATAACACTCGACTAGACACAAGAACTTAATTATTTAATTCCTAATTTACAGTTTATGTAACTTTGTCTCCGATTTTTGTTATGCTATAGAGTAACAAACAAACATTCAGTACATATAGTGTTACACGACAAAGCTTTAAAGAGTTGTGATTCACAGGCCAATCACAATATTTCTGAAAAGTTCTCTACAATAGAGAAAAGTCGCTTTTATTTTTTTAATTAAAGGTGGGTTCTGAATTTTACGATTTTGAAACAGTCGTAATCAGCAACAATCTGTACAAGGCCTAAAAGTTAAGCTACCAACAAACAGGTTCCCGCGACTAACACAATAAACAAAATGTGTACGAAGAATCTGGCAGTGTGGCGCGAAGTGGAGCCGAGGTACGCACAAAAAACGAACAGAATCTGTTTGCTCGCACGTACTGGTACGTGTGGCCCTCGGCTTTATAGACAACGACAACCGTCTTGTGAAATTATCTTAATTTTTTCACTTCCATTTTTAACTACACGGGTAATGTACTTGTAGTAATATGATGGCACAATGTAAATGCCAGAAGAAGTAACACGTTATGCTGAGAAACAAATCTTCAATTTCAAATTAGTAGATATGGCTATCTATGCATTATATATACGTGTATTGTTCAATATCTTCTGAAGCAAAATGTACTTTACCTAAGCCAGATTCCCTTCGCAAATTTGTAGACAAATATTTGTCTCACATCAACCTACCACCTAATGGGTAATCTATAATATAAAATAAAAAATAAACCTTCCACTGTAACGTAAATGGTGACATCAACATTTAGTAGTACGGCTTAAATACAATGGGAACTATCAGTTCAAATGTTGATCATGAAACCTGCGACAGTAGAGTCACTGCGACGGGTTTGTCATCGTGAGTATTTGCGGTGGCGATCTAATTGGGCCTAACTCTAATTTCAAGTGTTAGAAAGACATTTTCCCAAAATGTATTTTTTTAAATATTATATTATGCGTACAGCGTTTGTCGCGGTTTCGCTCCCGTTAATGTATGTACCCTACACTACAATTTACGCCTAGGTATTAGTTTTTTACTGGATGAAAGGTAACCTTTTCTTTTCTCTTTTTACCCTTGATAACGTGTATAAATAAAATTCAATGATGATAGATCGAGTAATTAATGCGTCTAAGTTGTAATAAATAAACAAACTCACATTCGCGATTATAAAATTATTTAAGATTAGGGTTTTTATAACGTGATAACGTCTTAACAATATGCATCAATAAATCATAAATTATCTAAAATGGAAAGATTTAAAAATGGCTTCCAGGTCAATACGCATTAATATATATACGATAATTATTGACAGACATACATGCAGTCAACTGCTGCCGCCTTTAAAAGTGAAATGGTTATCGATGACGAATGACAAAAGTTAATAATGATTATACTTAACGATACGCTGGCAATTTTCACGGATTAAGAACTATCGTTTTAAAATGTTACACATTGCTGCAGCGTTCTGCGAATGATCTGTCAGCGAACATTTCATTCAGTACGATGCAGGTGTTTTATTTTTAAAGTAACAGTTTAAAATACCACTACATATATATCAACCATTTAATTTTTATTACTATTGATTGTTCGGATAAACTCGTAAAACAGCTAAATCAATTTTAGTAAGATTTTAACAGGCAGCTTTTCCATAAGGTTTAATATCAAATTGAAAGCTATCAAAATAATGATAAAAAAACTATAATTCATTGAGATTAAACACGTAGTTCTCTTGAAATAAGAAAACCATTTTGACGAGAACAAACAATACCAGTCATTTTTTAATAAGTAGCGAATGGTTAAACATTCTTTAGTGTAATCTTGTAGATACACTGGTATGTTTTTGAAGAAAACTCCTCATTTTAATAATCTTATTTCTTTGGTTTGCATAAGAAAACGTTATTGTAATATTGGTGTGTTTGGTTTATAACTGAAGACCATCTATTATATTGTACACTGGCAAGTTATCTGACATATCGACTGATTGAACTGACCGTATGTCGCGAGTGTTAACGAAATACAAACATTAGTGAGCACACGACACAAATTAAGCCTAATTTCTAATGTAAAGTATAGTTTAACTTGAGACTAAGTGCTTCGACAAAGTGACAGTACGAGATTACAAGAAAGATTAGACGATATAGTTAGACCGTTCTCAGATGTTTCTTACTAATAACTGCGTGTGAATTACACTCAAAACATTTGTTGTTTGGTAGTTAAAAAGATGAATTAATTTGCCCAATAAATATAATGACAGTATCAAATTTATATTTATTCACACTTTTGTCGGTTGTGGCGTTTTTAACACAAATGGAACCGCGCCTTCGAGATTTTCACATAAATTATGCGTTTTTTTTTTTTTAATTATCACTCGTCTTTATTATCTTGTCTAAATATTAAATTTAATGCAAAAGAATCTATAAAGCGTATACGTGATTACAAACACTTCTAACACGACTAAAGTACTAACACAAAACTGGTCTCATAAGTAAATCAAGTTAATACTCTTGTTAAAGATTTTATAGTTTTATCACTTTGTGTTATATAACTCTTGTCATCGAATTGGTGTCCCAAATAAAATAGACTCGAACTTTAAGCGACGTAAAAAACCTTAGCTAAGGAAATTATGAGCTAAACAAATGATTGATAAGTATTGATACCTGTATTTACGAATATTTTTTTTACGATTAACCAAACTAAAGAATGGAAGGATTTAGATATGTTTAGTTTGGAATATATTAAATAGAATGATGATGTACATTTCCACAAATTACTTCACCGCGAGAATACAAATAAAAAAATCCCTCGCTTGCATCGATCGAAAGTGTTAAACGCTTTGTGCCGTCTCTGTTCGAGTACACACAAAAGGAAAAGTAAAACGAACCCACATGTATACACCAGTAGCCGTATGAGCCCCATATAAAAGAGTTGAATCCATAAAACTCCAATTTACTGCGCCTATGAAGTTTTTACTAAAGCATTTGACAAAATCGACCACCCATTCAAGTCTGTTTTAAGCCTACAACATGGGCATAAAATGAATTTATAAGTGTAACATTAGGGCGCATCAGGTAGAAGGTCCTGTGAAATGTATCAACTCAGTGCAACTTTTGTATGGAACGTGCGAAGAGGGAGTTGCACAAGGTGATATTTCGGTCCACTATATTTGTTATTATAACTTTTTACGTGTAATATTTTTTTTTAATTTAGAACGGATGTTAACGGTTTCATTGGATTGTTTATTTTTATTAAAAAAAAACCCTTTTTTGATACCTCTAAAACCGTAATATTTTATGCAATTGGTAGCGTCACCTAATCTTCTCGGGTAGTGCGTAGAATTAAGGTAGTACAAAATTGATTTGAATATGTAACTACAATTACAATCTATATCAATCAATCACGAGATAGCTCTGATTATGAAATAAATTTTGGATGAGTCAATATTTTGCACGCCTTCCATGAACAGATATTTTTCTAATATTCCCAATTGGAATCACAATCAATAAAAAATATAGAAAGCAAGGAAATGCACTTTGGTAATATATTCACATTAATGTTTGTGTAATTATTGAACTCAAACAGAAACTATCCATTAAATTACAAGTAAATGATAAAATCTCACATTATAGTTGATTATAACTATTGAAAATATACAACGCAATGCTATTTATGATTCCATTCCATTTCATTGAATATACAATAGTTCTTATTTCGATTCCAACAATGTACTAAATCATTGGCAAGGTATCTTATAGTTTATCACTGACCTGGACTCGGCTCTCTGTCAATCCGATCCTCATGGCGATCTCCTCCCTCATGAAGATATCAGGGTAGTGGGTTTTTGAAAAACATCTCTCTAGCTCATTCAGTTGCGCTGGCGTAAACCTACAAAAATATTAGTCACCAGTTGCAAAAACTTAATATGATATCATAAACTTCAAATAAAGGTGTATTTGCGTAGATAAGCACGACGGCGTTGCTTGTTGATAAATTTTATTCATTCAATAGTCACCATTGGTTTATCGAACTGTACTATTCTGATTATAACATAGAGTAAGATTAAATATAAGGGAATAGATTCTCACACTTTAAGCATTAAACCTTATTTTTACAGGAAATTGTTCTAATTTCTAGATGATTTTTATTTTATGTATTAGCTTTGCGTTTTTTTTAATTCACTTTGTTATTGATATTTTAGCCACATTGGATAACTTCTTTAAAATATTAGTTTTAAACTGAGATTTCTTCGTGATCTTCCCTTTGAAATTGTGAGTTGTAAGGTTTTGATTGTCAATATATTTGTCACAGGTCACGGTCGATTTAAATTAATCATTTATTTCTACAGTTACTCCAAACTATGAATACCGAAATCTTATTGTGTTACTGTTGTAAATAAATTCTTTCAGGGTAGTTGCTCTCAGACAACAGTAGATAACTTTATTTCGGACGAGAGTTCTTCAATATACCGGATATATAGTTTCACTCTTATTAGTACAGCATTAAGTGTACTTTAATTTAAAAGAATCGTATTTGGTGTCAACGATGAACACAGTCGTTTTAATGTGCTATTTTACAAACGTACTTTTTATTGTATTAAAAAATAATTGAAATCCAAAAAAAAGTTACTAATGAGAAACCTTTTCAATCGTTATGGAAATGGGAACATTTATTTTTAAAACGCATTACAACAATATGGCTTATACAAACTTTTCTAAATAAGTCGCAATAAAAGCAAAAAAAACAATACTTAATAAGTTAATTAATATAATGGGACAAAATACATTATTTTCCGAATAGTCATCCAATTATGGTAGGGAAAATTTTCAATTCTCTTACCTCGTCCGGTGCCTCTTCTGCTTGGCTGGCTTGTCACTATCTGACGCTGAAGAGGACATACTGACAGGCACTGTCGCCATGTGCCCTCCGCTGTGCTGCTGGTGTATACCACCTACGGATATTACTACATTTATATAAGGGCGGAGACACAATATTGATAGAACGTGATTCTAAGAATTAATGTCTAAAGCACTAAACTGAGTGTTTGCAAACCCCAAAGCTGCTTTATTAAGGTGTGGTTCTGGAACTAAATGTAATGAAAACAATTGATCTATACAACCTGAGAGTTAGATAAAACAAAGTAACAAGTAAACATAGTCTATAGCATTGAGCGATAATAGAACATCTTTACCTATTACAGCGTAAATTTTTAGAATCAAAGCACCTGATATAAATGTAGATTCCAATTACTTATCATTAACAAAATTAACATGAATTCCCTGTGTGATATAAACAAGACTAACGTTATCCATCTCCTTCTATCTCATGACCAAACGAGACGTTAAAAATGGATCGGACCGTTTTTGTTTTAATATGCTAAGCTTAATTTTTTAAATAATAAAGATTTACAGATCAACTTATTGTTTCATCTCCCTGTCATGACATAATTTTAAAGCTGAACAATTAGTAAATCTATTTTCCTGAAAGATTCTTGTTCTCTATAAGGTCTATTGCGAACATGAAAATTAATTAAGGCTTTAAAATAACTAATCGCAATATAAAGCTAAGTTTATATTTTTCTAATGTGAGAAAGAATAGGGCGATACGATCTTGTTTAAATCACGTGAAGGAAAGTATATTCACTAGAGTTGATTAATAAAAATGTAGTAAGTATTGAAGTCTTATGCGACTATACAATATACTTATATAATTTTTTATAACTAAATAGTACAATTAGGGATAGTACTGGGTAGGTAGTACCATGCCTGATTCCAAGAAAATGCCATCAGTGACAGAGAAATTGAAGAGTAATAGGTTAGCGTGATACGGGCATGTCCGAAGAATGTTCAGTATGAAGGTAGATGGATTTAGAATTGGAGCAAGACTGATGAAGGTATGGTGAAGAATAATGTCTATAAAGGTTTTTTTTTTCGAACTGACCTACACTGTTGGCCTGGCAGGACCTCTACAGTTTCACCGGACTACTCTATAAAGGTGTGGTGGATACTAAAATGATAGGTAATAGAGAAGAGTAGAAAGGTGTAATATGTTGTGAACTACGTAGGTGAAATAGGTATGAGAAAACTTTTATTTAATTAAATTGTCATTCAGATGGCATTATATTGTGAATTTATGTCGTTTATGACTAATTGTTTCGTTTGTTTCTGTGACCATGCTTATTTAGTGACCCGTCACTGTGTCACTCTAATCGCAATTTGAATCACAAAAGAAACCCATTGCGGGTAAGTTGTAGACGTAGCTTTCAGAGACTCGTGAATTTAATGTTTAGACTCGAGTTTAGAGTTTGTTCGCCAAAACGTGGTGCGCGGTGCGGCCGCGACCGTGCGAGGTGACCGCATTGTTTGGGAAATGAATCACTCACGTATCAGGGACTTTCTTAGAATCTGTATTTGATTCTAATGTTCGTGACCTCTTTAAAATTTCAATTGTTTTATCTATATTAAGGAATATCTTAAGGAGCCATATATGAAGTTACATTACCATATTACATTATGAAATAAATAATTGCCTTACAGAAGGTTTATTTATAAAAAGTAAAGAAAAATCGATGTATAATAATTTAGTCTCAAAAAAAATAAAATTTTATGTACTTTATAGATTAGCGTTTGACCACAATCTCATCTGATGTTAAATGATGATGTGGTCTAAGGTGGTAGTCACGCTAAACCTAGAAGGAGACTGGTTCTCAAGTGCAGCTGCCGGAAAAACACCAACAGATGCTTGGCGACAGATTTTCAACTTTATGGTGGTAGCTAGCCAGGCGGGCTTAGAAAAAACCCTAGCACCATGCAAATATACATTACACTCAAAATAAAGTAGATAATACAAAACTGTACATCTTAAAATAATTTAAAAGAAAATGATACATGAAAGCCTGACGAACCTTAACGAAAACATCACCTCGCTATATCTTTTATCCTTTTGTCGTAAAGTAGCACCAATCATTTCTAAATGTTATTAATCAACCAACTGTTAAGGGAGATACATAAGGTAAGGGTTAAAAGAACCGTAGAGGAGAGAAGAGAATAGCTTACCGTGCAAGTGTTCTGTGCGGACGGTGTGCGCGATGTGCAGGCGGGCGCCGAGCGCATGTTGCGGCCGGTCGAGCCCAGCTTTTAGTTCGTGAGGCTTGCTGTCCTCGGAGCACGAGTCTTTGTGACCTGGACAATAACAATTTTATTTTTTATCACTTATTATTACGTGAATTACAGTTATTTTGTTCAACTTTATGCGATGACATATTTATTTCTTCTCTTCTTTTTCCTCTACAAAATTTCTACTACAAAAACGGGCAGTTCGAGTAATTTATGATATGGGGCCTCGCGAATCATTAAAAGATAAGTTCCAGGAGTTCGGTATCCTAACTCTGCCCTCCCAATACATACTTGAAAATCTAATGTACGTCCGCAAAAACTTAGGTAAGCTAGATTTCACAAAGAACCGACATAATCTAAACACAAGAAATAATAACAAATTGGTCATTCCATGTTTTAGGTTTAATAGGACCGGTAACAGTTTTTTAGGTAATAGTGTTAGGTTTTATAATAAAATTCCAAAACACGTTACCGATCTGCCGGATACTAATTTCAAGCACCATGTCAAGCAGGTTTTAATATCTAAAGGCTATTACAGGGTGGATCAATATGTGAACGACGGTGTCGTCTGGAAATGACGCCCTCTCTGTGCATCCACCAAAACCGAATGTAATTATTTATAACTATGTTTTAAAAATGTAAGTTATAATATGTTAATGAAAAGATAAACCAGATCGAGTTTCTTGCCGGTTCTTCTCGATGACTGGGTTGTTTTCCGAACCGGTGGTAACTTTGACGTTCATAAACGCCTTCTCAGGGCCTAAACTGAACAAACTATTTTTGATTTTGATATGAAAATAGATTTTGTTATATCGAAAATAAAATTAATCCATCTAAGATTTTTTTAAAGCAACGGATTTATGCTATCTATTCATTTAGAAAGGGTAACTAGATAACACTTGTTTAACTTTGTTATAAAAATTTATCTTACTTTTTTTCTATTTAAACATTTTGATTAGCAGTGTACTATTTTTTTTATGTAAACATTTATGTACCGAAATCATCATACACTTTTTAGTTATTTTGTTTCCGTTTTTAAGATAATGTATAGCGGTGATTTATTTCCAATAAATAAATAAGGAGCGGTGTTTGTTTATACAAGTGTGATTTTTCAAAAACTGTACGACACATTTTTTATTAATTCTTATGCTTAGACAATCTATTGGTGTAGTTAGAAAAAAATTGGCATATAAAATATTATCAGGGACAAATAACAGTTCCACTAATGTAAACTTATTAAGGTGTGATTTAGTGTCATGTGATTTTTGTTAGATCAAAATATTTATCGTGGGGCCTTTTGATACACAATGTCGTAAACAAGCTAATGTAATATAAATATAATATATAGAAATATATAATTAAATAAATTTTAAGCTATTGTCTATCACATGACATTGGTTAATAGTTAAGGGTACTAACTAATAGTTGACAAAATACTGAAAAAAAATTACATTTAGTTATTTTGTAACGAGTAAATTTAATTCTAATCCCATAACTTATTTCACCTATTAATTAATGCCAGAAAACGTATACCAGAAAAATCTAGAACATATAGCTATAATCTTAAAGGGTATTCATGTAATTCAGTTCATTGGTTTTCGACTTCTAAGCGCACTAACAAACATACAAACAGACACGAGAGAACACCTACTGTTATAATATGTAAAGATTAAGGTATTTATTTATAGTTTTACAAATATAATAATTATGTTTACTTCTTACATTTAACGTAGTCGTTTGTTTTAACAGAGAAGATTTAATGTCGCGTTTGGAGGGAAATAACGATGCGGTCAAATAGGCCAGTTTCGCATTCTTTGGGCTTTGATTAAGCGCTCTACTGTTTATTATATTTAGATGTAGAAAACGATTTGAATACTTTTTAAATATATAGTTAAAATATTTTTATTTTTGTAAGTAAAATTAATAGCTTACCCTCAATAAATATCTTGATAGTTCTATTATTTTTCTTTTTAATATAAAATAGTGGAAATTAAACACATGAATAAATAAACATTCAATTGTATCATACGTTTCATAAGGTTCGCAATTTTCTTTCATACTTTTTTTCATTACAACGGATTAAGTGATTTGTCGAATTTTTAGTAATAAAATTGTGACAAACATGTAATTTAAAGTAAAAAGTGTTGTTTGGTGAATGTTGTTTTAATAAGAAACTAGGCGTTATTAAAAATATCTAATTTTATTTACACTGTATTTCCTTTGGAGACAATGGAACATGATATAAATTGCATACATTATTTCAAAGATGAGGGACAGGTGAAAAAAAAATACAATAAAAACCAAAAAAGCGATCATTTTATTTTGAAAAACCTGCCTAGTTTTTATTACGAATAAATAAATTTGAAATGTCTGTAATGTTATAATAACAGATTTTACTAGATAAATTTAAAAATATACGCTGTACTCACAAGGAAATATATTTTTTTAAATGTTTGTCTGTCTGTTATTCCGGTTGAATTTTCGAAACGGTTGGACCAAGTATGAAGGGACTTCCTTGGCAGATCACTGATATTATTAGGAGTTACTTCGGTAATTTCTATACAAAAGGAGGGGTTCCGCGCGTATATGACTCTTTATAGAGATACAAACACAGCCAAAGTTACGGGTGACTGCTAGTATTACATGAAAATCACTAGTTTCAATCTTTGTCAAAATTACAATCGTTTCAGAGTTATTTTATGTCTAAAGTTATACAAACATGGCGGCGCAGAATGTTAAATTGTTTGCCAACTTTGTTTACCCAAAGTGCAAAGTAACGTACCTATATCTAAAAGTCTACATTTACGAAATATCGCCTTTTTATACAACTGCAAAGAGTACTTACACGTTACTCCACTTAAGCTATAAATTCAGATAGATAGTTGTTATTTATTTTATGTAGTATATCAATTCTATAGAAATATTTCATTTGATGAAAAGTATAAAGTAAATCTGTCACATACCTCTTTTAACGGTAAATATTTAGTATATTGTAATTTTCGTTAGCACGTTCCGTACCAAGCTAATTTTGAATGACCTGACAAACCATTTGATGGATTGACTAAAAATTGATATACTATCATATATTAATACATGAGTAATTCTTTCGGTTTCAGTAGTTATCACCTCGTGTAAATGTAAGTAATGTATGTATCACAGACGCGGCCGACAGATCAAGCTTAACGTGTACCACCGGTACCACCACGGACCGTGTTAACCGTATCTGATTATTTATATTTTCTTTAAATAGATGGAGACTAAATAGCAGCCAACGATAAATGGACAATTTGTCACTTGTCTTCGATATTATATCAGCTTGCGAGCCTCACAGTAGCTGGTTGTAACAGCCAGATACATTTTCCTACAGCCCGCTTGATTTCTGTATACATATCGGCATATCCCGGACTCTACAGACCTAAGTGTACTGGGGCGATAGTTCTGATATGTATTCGTGATCTAGTGAGACATAAATGTCATGTGCCATCAACCGGCAACATTTTCACTGACTTACTTTGATTATTAACACGTTCCTTTCCACGTGTTAGACTGTGGCCTGAAGATCAAGTGTAACGTGTACCACGGGTAGTACACGTGGCACGAAACTTGTTAAAAAAATTTACAACACTAATACTCCAACCACTATTAAATGTTAGCAAAATACTAAATATTAACAAAAATCGTTTATTTTCTTTTCATTTCTGATTTATTTTCAAAGCAAATTTACAATTCAGTAACTATTGTTATTATACAAAACATTGTTCGATGACAACTTAGATCCCACAAAGCAGAATGACGTTAACGTAATGTATAGTTAGCTTCCTTTTGCGATATGATTTCCATAAATGAATAGTATTTTTGATACCCCTCGTTATTATGAAGATATGTTATTCATTATAATCATCATCATCTTACCCTTATCCCACCTATGTAGGGTCGGCATAAGATGCTTTTCCTTTCCACTCTCCCCTGTCAGATGTCTTCTCAGCATTTACACCTGTTATAGACATATCGTTTTTCACACAATCCATCCACACCTTTTTCGGTCTTCTTCTACTCCTATATCCGTCCACTTTGAAACTCAACACTTTTCTTGTTACATCTCTCGTCATAATAAGGCTGTACCATGATAACCTATTGCTACTAAATTATCCTGTCACTCGTGCTATTTTCAAACTTCCTCTAATATACTCATTCTTAATTTTATCAATTCTAGTTGCAGCACACATACATCTTAACATTCGCACCTCTGCCACATTTTTTCTCATCCATCTCTTTCGTAGCTCAGAACTTTGATCCATGTAACAGGAATGGTTTTATTATAGTTTTATACACCTTCCCCTTGAGTTGCAACGGTATTCGTGGGCCACAAACTATCCCAGACACCTTTTGCTAATTCATCCACCCTACATTTATCCTATTCCTCATGTCCTTGTCTATTCCATCGTCCTTTTGCATCAATGAACCGAGGTACCGAAAATTGGAGTAGGCCGGTAAGGATACACCGTTTAAGATAATATGACAAAAACTATATCGAGCCTCGAAGTCGCAGAACAAGTTTTCAGTTTTTACCAAAATTCTCCAGTTTCTCTCGCCATTTCTTCAGCGTACTCTTCGGCAGCATTTTCTCCAATAAGAACAATATCAAACAGCATACACCAAGGCCCTCCTGTATGTCTGATGTTAGCGTATCCGTAACAAGAAGGAATAAATAAGGAATTAAAGCTGATCCCGGATGCAAGCCTACAGCCACATGGAAATTGTCGGTAATTCCAGCCTCGGACCTAACATGTGTTTTAACTTGACTATACATACAACAGATAAGTTATAGGTGCTTCCCGGGCACTCTTTTCTTTTTAAGTGCTCACCACAGAACATCCCGAGGTACTCGATCATGTGCCTGTTCCAGATCAACAAACACTATATGCAAATTTTTATATGCACGTCTGTATTTTTCGCACAGTTGGCGAAGTGCGCAAATGACATCTGTTGTCACATTTCCAGAGATAAATTCGATTTGATTCTCAGTCACTTTAGTTTCATCTCTTATTCGTCTCTAACTCTCTGGTTCAATCATTTTCTTCACTCATCAGTTTTTCTAAATATCCTTTGCAACAACTCTTTATATCCTTATTTTAATCTAATTTGCCATTGTTAAAAATGTATCGTTATGCACATAGTGATTCAAATTCGAAAATATATAATGTCACAAATAAGTTATTGCAAAACAGTGTATAATTTAATAACTTGTGGAAAAGTGTTCTGCAATTCTGAATTCATGTTCCTTGTATAATAAAATTTGGACTAATTTCTTTAATTAATATAATCAAACTAACATATATTTATTTATTGAAAACAACGCCGAAATCTTCAACATCAATACAATATACACCGATGTATAATATTTAATACCAACCATCCTCGAGTTTATATTATTTATATGATATAGACATTACAAATAAATAGTTGCGCCCGCGGCTCCGCATACGTTCCCTATTATTTATATTGTATATCGTTACTATCATTTGTTATCATGATTAGCTGATTTAAAAAATTGATTGTATAAATAACTTTTTCATGAAACACCACTTAAGTGTACTAAATTTCATGGAGATTAGTCAATCGGTGTTAGAGTTTATCAATCTCATAAATATGTGCCAACGTCCATTTTTATGTATATAAACTTTTATTTATTAAGTCATATAAAGTGTTCTTTTTCATTTTATGAACAACAACAAACAATATAACTCATACAAGAATGTAGGTAATGGGGCAAGGAAAATAATGCTCCGTTTCGTTTATTTCACTTTAGGGAAGTAATTAATGAAAGAAAATAAAAGAATAATAGTTAAATAGTAAGTTTAAGCTAAAAGTATAGCATTAAATAAAATAAAAAACTGAATTAAATAAAATGGCAACAACAACAACAACAATCCGAACATACGAAACACAACAACACTTGAAAACTTAATAATTAAGATTAACTACATATAAATTTGGTAACTTCTGTAGTGCTTACAAAAATCGCAGTTTCCTGAAACTTTTATATCAATACCAAGTGTCTTAGAAATGAAACTAAAATTTGACCAAAATCGATGAAATAGTTTTTGCGTGATACATAAATAAAACGCTACAGTAGACATATTTTATTATGAATATTCTGACAAAGCATTATACTCTTAATAGGGTACTTCCGAAAAGTCTCCACCATTTGGTGCCATCGATAATCGACCTTCTCGTTTCATCGACAAAGTTTTCCCTTTAACGATGAATATAATCGACCGTACGAGTGTTTTACGGCATTTTATATATTCTATTTTCTTCGCTCGAATAGCTCGTTTGCCTGAACGTAGCTACTTGTAAGTTTTACTTCGACAATGATTATGGATTCAAGTTTGTACACATATCTTGGTTTTTACCTTCCAAAATAGTTTGATAAGGGAATTTTATGCATTTTTTCTAAGAGAATCTTCTTATGAAACGTTTTTGAAATTCTGATTTGCAACCTTTTTGCATGACAAAAAGTGGTGGGGGTAAACTGCTGAAAACACCGGTTTTTATTCGATCACAAAAATTAAGTAACGTCGAGCGCGGTCAGTACTTGGATGGATGGGTGACCGGCTGAAAACACCGCATGACGTTGGCTTTTAATTGTAGTTTTTATAAAGAAAATTTCACTCCTTTCGTATGGCTATAAGCACACACAAACATTTTTTAATTTTAATATAATTACTTTACTTATTTTAACATGTTACTTTAATTACTTTGTCTACTAGTTTGTTTTAAACTAGCAACACGCCAAATCTATAGGAAGACTAGCTCTCAAGTGTAGCTGGTGGAATACATTCATAGGTGTTCAGCAACAAATTTTTAAACGAATTTTGAAAAATACATAGCACCATATTATGATTTTCATAATTATGCTCTACTTCACCGAAAGTTTTAGTGCATTTTAGGATTGGAACCTAGGTTGATTGGTACGGTATCCAAAGACGCTACCAATAATCATCAGCATTTAAATCGTTTTCATATACCGAGAAGAAAATGCTCGTTGTCACAGTAAAATCTGGTTTACATAAAACCACCCATATTGTTTCTAATATTTAAATATGACATTTTAATTTATATTATTTGGAATATTTTTTTTATCTTCAGCCAGTGTGCGTTAAGGTGTTTATAGAGTTACAGATGCTTCCAAAGCTGCCGGATACATTGTTCATAAAATATGTATAATGAAATACTTTCCACTGATCCTACTTACGTACAGTATCCTCACTCATATTACAAATATGAACGCGAGTTTGTTACTCTTCCACGCCTTAACTACTCAATCTTACGTCTTGAAATTTTGCATACAAAAGAACAAGGGTACATTTAATTTAAAAAAAAGTGCTATTCTGGAGGGATACGTCAAATTTCCATTATCATTAGCAAAGCCGCTGGCAAAAGCTAGTCATATATAACCAATACCAACGTAAACATGATGCAAACTTGCTACATCAAGGAGCGTTTTGGATTCACCTAGTATATTTATATATGATGCTCTCTATGTGCTCGCTTTTATTTTGAGCTTAGTTTTATTTTGATTCCATCAGATGAATTATTTATTTCAAGTGCATTAAGATGCCCGTAACTATTATCTACTTTATAGGTGCTTTGACTACAATTTCACCTGACGTTAAACGACGATATAGTCTAAGATGGGAACATGTTAAACCTACAGGATACTTATTCTGCTTAGAAAAAAAGCTTAACACCATGCTATGCTTTCATTACAATGTTTACTATCACCGTGAGCTCTGTAGGAGCTTTGTAGGAATTCAAATCTACTTCAATAGACGCAACGACATGACCAGAGAGGATCCATTAAACAATTACTGCATCTATAAGAGTGGTTAATAAATGTTGGCTTTTACCGTGACTTCGTCTTTGTCGTTGTCGTTAAATTGAAAAATAGCGTATGTTCTTCTCCGGGCTCCCTTCTACGCCAAATTGTATTACTGCCAGTTCAGAGGTTGATCCGCGAAAAGCTAACAAACAGACGGACAGAAATAGGACGCTCGGATATGTAAAATTCTACGGATGGATGCACTATCAAAAAAAGATTAAGGTAATCTAAAAAGAACGTCTTAGTTTATTTGCGTTACCAATTATCATTCATTTAAAGCTTATTATTGTTACACCGGTTATAATACATATTATAGAGATAGGGTAAATGACCCAATACTCGACAATATTGTCGCTTTTTATTAATATGATATAAGCTTTATAATAGTTAAGTTTTAAATTCGCAATAAAAGTGTAAAAATCAACAACTATAGCAACGGGTAATTTTCAGACCACAGAAAATATTTGCAAGAGAATAATAATCACACAACCCTCATTACTGAGTGTCTTTCTAAAAGAAAACACTTTTTGTTTTGTTTATATTTTTAAATACGCACTTAACAAATATTGAACCTCTACGATTCATATACAAACTAAGTACTGTCCGTTTGGAATATCAAAATAACAGCTTTTTACTAAATGGATATAAAATTATAAAGATACGGTGCTTATAATAGAAAACCAATTTTCACAGTTTGTCTGTCTGCTTGTTTCGGCTAGTCTCCGAAACGTTTGGACCGATTTTGATGGGACTTTCACTGGCAGATAGCTGATATTATAAGGACTAACTTACTTTCATTTTAAAAACAACATTAGGATTCCGCGAAAATATAATAAATTAACCAAGCAGTTTCCTGGAACGCACGCGTCCCACGCGTAAATTTACACTAAACATTTTTTTTATTCTATGCGAACGAAGTCACGTGTAAAAACTAGCCAAGAAGAAGATTGGGGGTTCTTTAAATGTCATTTACTACTTCGATTTTATTGGTTAAATCATATGTTGTCCCATAACATGTTGGTACCTAAAGAATTTTATTTGATGTTCAGATCTCCTTATCATTTCTCTCGACTGCTGGTCAAAGACATTACCAAAGTTCGACTCTGGACGAAACCTTAGGTCCTTCTCATACAGTCGATTTAAGTAACCATTCCTTTATTGTCACTCCGTGTTATTTGTTTCTTCAATTCTTCATTTGACTCTGTACAACTGAGGGCTTAATGCCAAAACATATTTTCTGTCGATGTCTGAAGGGTGCAACAGAATAATTTGTTCTGTGTACATAATGCTTAAGAAATAAGTCTAATACACATTTAAATAGAACTTAAATATTTTAAAGAATGCCAGAAGTTGGCTGATTGGATTTAGTCTGTAAATCAGGATCCCCAGTTTTTTTCTAAATGCGATCATCATTCCAGAACTAGTCTACCTGGACGATTATCAGTTCTTCAGTATACGTGACCAGCTCACTACTACTTTAGCAAGCTAATCCTTGGAACAACTTTTATAGCTCAAATTATCGGACTGCTTACACCATTTCTGTTCTTATCTTTTATAGAAACTCCAAGCTACATATTTGGAAGTACTATTTCTACTAATCTGCTACTATTTCTTTAGTATGCTGAGTGACTTCAAATTTGTGAACAAGTTCAATATTGCAAGATGTAGGTAAATGGTATAGACGAAGAGGCGATTTTATTTCATTTTCTTAGCGTTACCTAACCCAACTGAATTCTTTTGTTCATCTCCTTTGCGAGGCACTTGTATAATATACATAATCATAGAAATTAATTGTATACTGTATTGTATAAATTAAATATTGCATCGCAAGTTCTTCGCGCGTAGAATCTTACGGCGCTCCCCGTCGGCTTAAAGGGATTAAGGAGGCGTCATAAACTGGCTTTAACGGAATTGAATCCCGTAAAACAGAACCGGTTTCATCCCCCGGAGGGGTTGGATTCGCGATGTTTGTATTATTTTAATACTAAAATATATAACCCGTAAAAACGACAAAACCAATAAGTGACTGGATTTGCGTGATGAATCGATTTCCATATACCTATCTAAGGAACACAAACTTATATGATTATTGAGAATGACGTAAAGTTTATTTGAGAAACTGAATTGCAGAACTTCGTCCGCGTTAAATTACAAATTTTAAGAATAATACCTATACTATAATCAAGCGTCACCTAGTGACGAGTTATGGTAATATGAGCAGCATGAAATATTCTCCTGGAAAAAATTCATAGGTGTTGTTGTTATGATAATTGGTGAAACGATATTGGAGTTTATAGAATAACATTCGCATTATTATGCTATTGCACAATATAATCTGATGTTAAATGGCGATGCGATTGGTTACACGCTAAACTTAGACGATAATCAGCTATTAAATGCAGCTTTTTTTATATTATAGCGGGCAAACGAACAGGTGGGTCACCTGATGGTAAGTGATCACCGCCGTCCATAGACACTAGCAACACCAGGGGAGTCGCAAGTGCGTTGCCGGCCTTTTAATGTATGTGGGCCTCCGGCGCTCTCACTGACCGAACGAAACGCAACACTGCGGGCGCACTGTTACTTCACGTCGGTTTTCTGTGAGAGGGTGGTACTACCACGCGCGTCGGGCGAGCCGACCCATTCATTCTGAAACCAGTAATAGTTTCAGCGTAGCTCTACCACCTAGAGGACTACCAGCTACCTGAATTGACTTACAGGTAGATAGTTGGTCATGGACTTTCAATTTGGAACTAGTTCAACGTGTTCACCATCTTAAGCTATATCGTCATTTAACATCAGATGAGAGTGTGGTCGAACGCTAATACCTATAAAGTATAAGAGAAACAAATTAAAATGCCCGGGCTTTATACCATGGTTTTGTCACGATGTTCTCCATTACAGTTCAAAGTTCTTTTAGGATTCGAACCTACGTCGAATATAGGCCCCCTATTCTTCCAATTTTTATAGAAACTGTTGACTAAATTTTTCTCATAAATAATTAATATTTACATAAATAATATAATAGAGGTTTATTGTTGTGCTTCCATCACTTAACAATTACTAAATAGATCTCGATCCATTTTTTTTTTCACGATCGCATAATTTCATCAAAGTTATTAAAACTTTAGGAAACTACGATTTTTAAAAATATTACGCGTTCAGTGATGTGTGTTTTCTTGTCGTGGAGAACTCTACGCGTTAAGTGATGTGTGTTTTCTTGTCGTGGAGAACTCTACGCATTCAGTGATGTGTGTTTTCTTGTGGTGGAGAACTCTACGCGTTCAGTGATGTGTGTTTTCTTGTCGCGGAGAACTCTACGCGTTCAGTGATGTGTGTTTTCTTGTCGTGGAGAACTCTATGCGTTCAGTGATGTGTGTTTTCTTGTCGTGGAGAACTCTACGCGTTCAGTGATGTGTGTTTTCTTATCGCGGAGAAGTCTACGCGTTCAGTGATGTGTGTTTTCTTGTCGTGGAGAACTCTACGCGTTCAGTGATGTGTGTTTTCTTGTCGCAGAGAACTCTACGCGTTCAGTGATGTGTGTTTTCTTGTCGTGGAGAACTCTACGCGTTCAGTGATGTGTGTTTTCTTGTCGCAGAGAACTCTACGCGTTCAGTGATGTGTGTTTTCTTGTCGTGGAGAACTCTACGCGTTCAGTGATGTGTGTTTTCTTGTCGTGGAGAACTCTACGCGTTCAGTGATGTGTGTTTTCTTGTCGTGGAGAACACTACGCGTTCAGTGATGTGTGTTTTCTTGTTGTGGAGAACACTACGCGTTCAGTGATGTGTGTTTTCTTATCGTGGAGTACACTACGCGTTCAGTGATGTGTGTTTTCTAATCGTGGAGTACACTACGCGTTCAGTGATGTGTGTTTTCTTATCGTGGAGTACACTACGCGTTCAGTGATGTGTGTTTTCTAATCGTGGAGTACACTACGCGTTCAGTGATGTGTGTTTCCTTATCGTGGAGAATTGTGACAGACGGTGTGTTATTTACGTTTTTTTTATCAGCACATAAAATCTATTGTTAAAATAATTAATGACGCAGACCAAGCCGCTGGTATCCGCTAGTACAATATAAAATATGTATCGATTATAATGAATGCAATAATTTGAATCTTATTTACTCATTAGGTTTATTCGCAAACATTACAGCAGGCAATATCCCTCTGTCTGTCCGTTAGTGTGCTTAGGTCTCGTAACTAATTAAACAATTTACATGGTTCGTTTTTAAATCATAGATGTATTTCCTGGTCAGGATTTACTACAGGTTTTGTTACCTTCAGTAATATTTACTACGATATGACTAGCAGCAGTATATTCTCTTACACTATTTTACCTAATGCAGTAGTTGATTATTTACAATAAAATTGGGTAAAAGAAAAGCATACCTTTATTATTCACGTGATAAATTAAACTACAAATGTGACATGCGACGAGCAACGCATTAGTCTTAACCGAATTAAATAATTTCACCACAATTGAATATACGAGTATTAGTCCTTTATGGCATTCAATTTGGACCCGTTGTCTGTGTGAAAATACCATATAATAAATAATATGATACAAAAGAAATCATTTCATGTTTAAAAGGTTTTATTTGAACAAAAACACCTTAAAAATTACTTTATAGTTCATTTGAACAGAGCCGCGGGTGTAGCTAGATAATATAAATCGTAGATTTTGTATAAGATATATATTTTAGTAAATATCGAAAGTAGGATACACTTTACAATATTGTAAAAAATATAGTTTTGTACATTTTGTATGTCGGTAACAACAAGCCGTACAACGAAGAACCAATATTTTCAAAATAGAAATAGGTATTAAGAAAGTTTACCTAATTTTTTTTTTGCCGAAGCAAACTATTTTAATATAGAATGAAACAAAAAGTGTCTTTGTCTGTTCGTTTGTGTTCTCATAACCACAGAATCACTTAAAGATTTAAATGGTTTTTAAAATTCAATTTCATTATTTGCTCAGATTTTTATACATATATTTATATGCAAGTGAGTTTAACAATAAGTTACAGCGATTACAGTGAATTAAATGGGAATTAACCTACCGATAATGACGCGCTCCATAGGAACTAACTGCCGATGTAACATAATGTAAAAATGAGTAATTAAAAAAAATATAAATACAACTTACCTCCTAAGGCTGTCGCCGTGAGGTTATTAAGCATGGCCTCGAAGGGCCAACCCTGGCCGCCCCCTATACCGGCATCTTCTCTCACACCACTCTAAAAACCATCGCCGTAAAAATCCAGTAACACGTCCTCAATACACCCTCAACACTTTTGAATTGTTTCTAAATGTTATCTTAATTTACGGGCCAACGACCATTTTTGAAAAAAAATTGCAATAAAAAGTTCACGTAGAAAAAAAAACGGACGAAAATCTACACTGAGGACGATAATCCAGCGTAAACGTGGCTTTAATACAAAATAATTATCGTTATATTAAACCCAATTAGTTTTAATTAAGACACAATTCAAACTTATTTACACTTAATTTTTGTTATAAAATTAATATAACAACTCGCTTAGTATCAATTTGTATGAATTTAACATTTGATTGGTTCGCCCTTAAAATGATCGTTTAATGTGAAAACCGGCCGACGACTGTTAGAAAAACGGATATCGCCGACTCCCCGAACGCGTCCGAACGATACATCCACCGGAAAAAACTATATCCGTCCCGTTCCCATCCTTCGTAATCGACGACACCTCTCTCTTGTTTCTCACGCGTGCATCAGTTATGGAGTCACTTTTGTTTAAGTTCGATTCGAACAAACGAATAATCTATTATTTCATTCGTGCACGTATTATTGATACGTTTCTCTCGCGTTCATACAATATTCATATACAAATAAACATATATCCGTCTCGTTTTCGCGCAACGTTATGAATGCTAGTTGCGGTGTTGTCGTCTCGCTTCGGTTGTTGGTTTCGAATATCGAACGCGGCGTCGGAACTGGGGCCGGCCAATCGGAGAGCTAGGAAATCACTTTGGCAGCAGCCAGGGCAGGCACCCAGAGCGTGTTATTGAAAAATGATAGCATTAAACTCGCGGGGCGGGCGTTTTCTTTGTAATGGAAAAAACAAATAGCCGGGCAGCGCGTCCGCTTGTACGAGCGTTTCGGTAAATAAGGGTACTCGAATGTCGATCCGTTTGGAAATATTTCAGGCGGGCCGCGTTCTGTGAGCTTCGCGCGGCTGAGTGCGATTTCTTGTAGCTACACTTTAATTTTCGGACGTTGCTGAATAAGGAATGCGGGGAAATGGGCACTTCACTGAACGAGAAGGACCTCTATATATATTTTTACATTGTTTTAATACGGACTTTGTTTTGCTTTTGATAGGATTCAAGTTATTTACCTTTTTATTTAATAACTTTTATATTTTCAGGCGACAAAGCACAAGACCGTGAAGTCTATACACGTTGTAACGTCAACCAAAGCAAAGCATGAGCCATCAGGACGACGAAATTAAAAGGGGTTTATCTTTCAACGTATGTTATTTGTCTCAAAGAAAATGTTGTTCAGTTGCTAATTGCCAACCCTTGCCACAACACCTATAAATTAATATTTGAAGCTCCCAACTTACCTTTGCTTGATTAAAATTTTAGAATAAATCATAAAATCTAAGTCAATGAAAGGTATTGAAATTATTTTTGTTTTTTTTTGTGTATTACGGCTTAAATTACTGTATGCTATAAATATATTCGAGAAACATGTAGAGAAATTTGTGTACTATAATTTTTTTGTTCTTTAACCATAAAGCTTATAATACTAATTAAAATATAAGTTGAAACTTGAAAGCGATAAAAAGTCAATAAAAGTTAATTAAGAATGAAACAAAGCCAACGATGTAAAGTAGTTACATTTAGTATAAAAACAGTCAGATTTAAAATACAATGTAAAAGTAAAATACCAGGAAAGAATTTAATAAATTTTCGCAATATCTATCTCACTTCCGTGTAGAGGAAAATACCTGAAATTCTAACTTCCGTTCATGCGAAACGGGGACTTGTACGGAATTTTCTCATTTACTGTAGTGTTTTCAATAAGCGACGTCTGCACTGTCAACGAAAACAGGTACCTACGTACGTTGGGTATTTGATACACGCTTTGTTCAATCCCTACCTTTGAAATCTACACACAAATATCGTTATTTAGCGAAATAAATATTATTTAATAAAATACGCGGTAGTGCTATGAAGAATAAATTATAAAAACCAATGAAGAAGTATTATGTGCTTTATGCCATAGCTGTTATTTACAAAAAATCGATCAAGTGTAAGTAGGACACCTGCACCGAAGGTCCCATATCTGCATAGAATTTTATTAATTTACTACCTGTGCCTTACAGTTTAACTCGCTTCTAATTTTTATTTTCGAGGAACACCGACAATGTACACCAATTTTACAATGGATTCCATCTCATACAGATATAGTTGGTAATGAAAGAGCTAATAAGAGCAGTATTAATATATTCCCAACATTCTTGAATATTTGCTGCATAGTGAAAACACTTTTTTATTCTCACTGGAAAGCGTACTTTGATGAACGTTCAAAAACAAAAGGAATATATTACACCACGATTCAACGCCAAACCCTAAAATCATCCTACATTGTTAATATTCCTGTTAGCTATTGAGAAGCAATCACAGGAATTAGATTACGTTCAGAACGCATTCCATGCAAAAAGTTCACCTTTATTATTCCATTTTGCGCACGTTGCGGGCTCATCGACGATGTGCACCATACCTTAGTAGAATGTGTTCGAAATGAAAGTTGCCTCTAGTTCATTCCACATTGGTTTGTATAACTCCATATTGTTTGATACTGAAAATTGTATAAAATTAATCTAAACCATTGCTAAGTTTGTATTTGTATTATGTTACTTAGGCGATATACTCGCGCAGGCGACTAAGCTTTAAATTAAAAAAAAAAATCTTTCCTGCTCCCGACTCTCCGACACTATGCGTGGTGCCATAATAGTCCCACACTAATTATATTACTTTGTACTCGCTTAATCTAATTTCCAACTTATACTTTATCCATACAACTCACTCTGCTCCTAATGTTCTTGGCATAATAATGACGATTACAGTGATATTTTTTTACCAATGAACCAAATAATTAAGAATTTTATAATTCATAATTTACATTATGATTACATTTCATTTGTAAATTATTACATAAAGTATATACATGGTGGTGGGGCTATTTCTAAGACTGCCTGGTTATTTACTACCCTCAAGTAGGTAATCTATCGCCAAGCACCTATGAGTACGTCGCAGCAGCTGCACTTGAGAGTCAGCCCCCATCGACGTGTAGCGTATTTACCATCTTAGACCACATTATCATATAATATCAGGTGAAATTTTAGCCAAACGCTAAACCCTATAAAATATTTAAAAAAACAAGACGTGGAATAAAACATGATCCCTTTATGACAGCGCCCCCTTACTATTTTACTTTCTGATATTTTTATTATTCAGTAAGATGTGTATTGTAACAATACACATGTCGTGAAACATTTTAACCGACTATCTATAATGGTTCAAAAGATACCGTGCTTTAAATGTAGAAAGAAGAGTGTAAACTCAGTAATAGAGCACCTTATTCTGCGAAACACAACACTAAAAAATCTGAGTATAGATGGAACGCATGACAAAGCGGGAGGAGTATTAGATACATCTCTTATAGATTTACTAATCAGATGGGGCATAGTTATCATCCTTTTTATTTTTGACTACTGAGCGTAAATAAGAAAGGCAATGTGTCGTTTCCTGTATTTGTGGCAACCCGATTGTTTATGAAATTGAAACAAAAATATTTACCAACAACTGTTGATCGTTCATTTGTAACCTGCAATTATCAAAGTAGGTTCGGATTCCTACAGCGACCCTGAACTGCCGATGAAGGAAAACATAGTGAAGATACTATACTATGTTCGTAGGGCTTTTTCTAATATCTGCCACCTAGATTTATTGGTGTGATAGGGCAAGTTGCATTTGAGAGCCCGACCTCCTCTAGCTTCACCATCTTAAGCCGCAACGACATTTCATATCGGCTATATATTGACTGAAAAAGCACAGACAAACAGCTACAACTATATATATTCAACTATTTCATATCTTACTCAGCAGCTGATCTATCTTTTCTGAACCGGAACGTTTCCTGGCTCGTCTGTATGTTCCGAGATGTTATTAGAGATCCCTAACAGTCCACGTAAAACATTTCATATTAATTTCATCCCTTTGGATTGCATCTTTATTTTGTACCCTCGCAAATTGTCATTTCAAATACAGAGACAAGTAATAACATGTTATTTAATAAGTTTGAGTGGTGTCGCGTGCCGCCCTCTCCGCCGACATTGGAAATATAGAACAGTCTGTTCACTGCGTACAGAGTTACTATTTTTTGACAGTTGTCATTGCTTTTAAATATTTTATTGACATTAAAGATTAATTTTTAAGTTATTTATTACTCTTTCACAGTACGAAATGCCGTGTGTTACTGAAATCAACGGCTGTTTACTGATTTCTTACTAATTTTTTTTATAACTGTAATATAGAACAGAAATTTGCTAGCTATGTATATAATATTAAAAATTCGTTAACTTGAATTAATTTATATTCTGTAACAATACTGCAAAAAATAACACAAGAAAGTGAATACGAAATAATAATACGGCACGTGCAATTCGCTTTACCCTTAAGTCTTCGAGAGACCTTTTTAAAATCAAATACGATGTGAAATTTATCTCTAATAATTAATTCCACAGAAAATATTTTGCTACTGGCAAATGTTTATTATGCTGTAATAAATAAATTCTAAAATTTTATCCATATTTTTAGTGTTTAAAATTAGTCATTATTTTCCATTTGTGTTGTAATTACTGTAACACACTTCCACAACTTATAAATAGGTAGGTAGGTATTTCAGTACTACAGCTAAAATCAGATTAACTTTGGTCTGTCAATCATTTCTACGCCGAAAACGAGAATATTTGTGTGGTTAACAAGTGGTCTAACAAGTCGTTTTTTAAAACATATTGTATTTATAATCAGAGACAGATAGCACGTTACAAGCAAGAATTTTCTTTAAGAAGCATAAATAGTTACGGGTAATGTATTTTCTCATGAAGCCGTTTCATTTTAACGTACAGAATTAATTGAACAAGCTGTTTTACCTGAGCTATATCTCGTGACAGGTACTCGTCGGTTGCCTGAAGGTAATTGCAGCTCGCTACAACAGTTTTGAAACACGTTTCCTATTTGTTTCAATAATACCTCGAGATATTCGAATCAGTCCGTCTTGCTTGCGTATGCACTTCATGAGTTCAACATACGCATTACTTACTTATCGAAAAACATTAAGAAGGCATCTAAAACATAAATCTTTAAGGTAGGTGTCTTCAAGCTTTTTAACATCGAGCCAATATTAACAATGACATCTTGTGCCACATAGGTACATGTATTGTTTACAGACCTCGAGCTTCTTAAGAAGTACAAATAACAATAACAGTCATATATGAATAATGCAATACGCTGTTGCTCCATTTTATAACAGCTGTTATTATAAACAGTTGTCAATTATCCTGTTGTTGGGTAATTTGCTGTTTCTAACAATGACAACATAATTAAATAATATTCACATCGTGACTTTGAGTAAAGTAGTACGTAGTTTCTAAGACTTCGATGAACTGAAAACATCGTAGTGTGACAAATGTATGTCAACCGTTTAGGTGAATACTTATGCCACCAGATTAGTATATTCACTCGTGTGAATCCGGAGCGGATCGCTAGTACAGGTATCAATTAAGTGAAAGAACAAAAAATTCATCCCAAATTCAGGTACCGCGCAGTATCATGGGTCTAGGACTGTTGAAAATGTAATAAAACCATATTAACAGGCTGCATTCCGGGTCTATCAATTACTTCTATTGCACAATACATTTAGAATTCTCTTTTATGTTCGACCTATTACCATTTATTTTAGTGTATACGATAAAAATATAGTATTATTATAGACACCATTGATCACAATATTAATTAAAATAATAGTAAACATCGACGCTATGAATTACTTTAAGCATTAAACATATTTTATTTCACTGAGACATGAGATATAGCTCAGGTGTTGCTATGAGAACTAATTTTAATTAAAAAAAATTAATAACAAGAATTAGACCCGGACGTATTAAATAAACTAAATTTAAATATTCTTAGAAAGGTTCCACAATGACCCATTCAGAATGATTTTTCCAATATGTTTTCACGTATAAACATCTGTTCGCCTCTTAATTGCTTTAAACAGTTGTATAACGAAAGTAGTAGCAATGTTGCTGATATTGACATCTTTCACTGCTCTTTCGGAAAATATCGGTCAGAACTATTTAAATTATGCGCATGTTGATTTATATGTAAAGTTAAATCGCATTTAATTTATTTTATTGAGATAGTGCTGCAATAAAATATGGAGCAAGACGTGCACATCTGTAAAGACGCTTCACATTGTCCTGAACTTTTGGGTTACTAGCTTTATATCATTATTGTGAGAGTGTCGTTGACGTCACAATAAAGTACAACATGCGCGGCTTCACGCAACTGGAATAGCTGTCGTAACTAACCAAGCGATTTAAGCACACGAACTATCGGACCCATTTGTATGCGGCTTAGCACTGACAGTTTATTATAGTCATTATACCTTTTTTGTTATGCGTAATTTGAATGCTGTAAAAGGCAATTTTAATCAACATTTCATACTCTGCAAGTTAGACATTTAATTAAAAATTAGTTTTTACCACATTGAACAAAATATCTTAAAAATTTATCCATTATTAAAAATATATAGAAGAGACCATTGGTGACTTCTTTGTAGGCCTTTTATAAAAAATAATTCTGTAATACATTATTTTTATATATCTCGTAATGTATAACCAGCGACCACAGAGGAAGAACTTAATAGTCTGGTGAAACTGTAGCGGCCTTAACAAGCCAGCAGTATAGTCCGTTCGAAAAAAAAAAAGTAAGTGAATTTTTTTTATGACCTGATTACAATTCGTTGACTTTAACATAATGTACATATAGTATACGTGTAATCCTTTAGGAAGAAATTATTCAAATGGTAATGAGTAGTAGGTACCAATCCGTTCAAATCCGTTGTGTAGTTTAAAAAGTAAGGGACCACACAGTTGTATATTATAGATGGTTACCTCGAAAATAGCCGAAGTGTAAAAAAGGGTTTACATCGCAGTTACCGGGGCTGATTGATAAGTTTGGCATTGTATAATATATAATCTGGAAGCAAATGAAGCAAGCACTAGTAAATGCCAAAACCCATCTTATTATGACTACACTTTCCATAACAACATTTCAGACGCGCTCTACGAGCCAAACGTATATACTTGATAAGCTTCGTTTGCGGATTGCTATGCGGTAGGTCCATTTGCTGTATGGCTTTCCTCTCCTAAATATAGAAAGTATGACAAGGTTTGAACGCAACTGTGAGAAAGAAAAATGATTAAAAACTTTGTCTACTTTATAACTTAAATTTGGCCCCGATCGCTTGAAACCACAACTCCTCAAGAATGCTTTGAACAAATATTTGCCCAAACTGACTCAGAGATGCTAATGATATTGATGACGTAAGCAATTATAAGCATTCTCTTAGCTCCACATAACCACACGTAGCTACAAATGTTTTTCGTATAAATTAAATAAGGCGCGCCCTTCTCGTTTGAATTAAGAATTTGTTTTTTTTTTAGTACAGTAAAAAGAAAATGACAACTATAATCACAAAGAAATGCGAATAAAATGAACAAAAACAAACAAGAAAGTCATTAAAGCGAAACTGAAGCGGTAACGATGATTTTTAATAAAAGAAAAAAATATACCGCGCATCTAATACGAAATATGCAAGGGTATCTCCATATACAGAAACCAAAAAGGCTTTAGTAACGAATACAACATTGCAAAATTAACCATAATATTATAGCTTTAAAGTAAATTTTGAAGTGCACAAATTCTGAACCGATTTTAAATAAGCGTCATATAAACTTTGGGCTCTATTTTTAATGTGATAAGAGATGTTATACCCTGAAAAGGTGTTAGGGGATAGGATTTTAATATCCTGTGATAAAACGCTTTGTTATAACCGTTCTGGTAGTTTATTATAAGTTAATACGCACCTTAAATCGGATGATACAGTGCTGTGCTGGCCACGTTACTTCTATTAAATGTTACTACCAAAATAAAAATACTTTTCTTTATTTTCAATATATAAGACAACTTCGTTTAATAGTAAACTAGATGTTTACAAGGATCACGATATTACCATAAATTAGCTAAGGCCATAGCAGGGATAAGGTTGTAAATGAAGCTGTCGGTAAACGCCTACAAATATTTTAATGACATTTAACCAGAAAAATAGCTAAAATAAAATTAAATACAATATATTTATGAAATGAATACACTTTACTTCATAATTACTAAATACTGTTTCTTTCGAACGGTACAATGAACTTACTAATATGACATCGTAAATATTCAATTAGGTACTTTAGGCGCGTGTACTATCCGATCCATTTCTAGCACTGACATTTATTTGCAGTACCTACATATAAACCTTTCCGAAGATATTCTCCAAATGATAATGAAAATAGTAACAAAATCCGTTCCGTTGTTTAGACAAACTAATGAAGAAACAATGGCAAGCGCAACAAGCGACATTGTACTAATATGTTTATAGACTCTCACTTTAAAAAAAGTGTTATTTCGTTATTATTCACATAAGTATTAATTCTATTTCTATTAAAAATATAATTTCAGATTATGAAACGAGAAAAAAGTTGTATATTATATTTATAAGCTCTATTCTTATAAATTGCACTCTTGCAGGGAGCATTTTAATAAGCTATTTTAACCATAATCCTCACTAATATTATAAATGCGAATGTGAATTACTTTTTTATATATTTTTTAAGCTTTCACGCCTTAACTACTCAACAGATTGTCATCAAAAATTTGCCAATACATTTCCTGAGTGTACTCTTTCTGCAGAAAAGACATAGTGTTTCTAACGTCCAGAAAAAGTGTACTGTTCCCACAAAATATATTAAATTCAAATTGACGTGAGCGAAGCAGCGATCTGAAGCTAATATTGAACATTGGAGTGACGTAACTATAGAATTTTTTCGTTCCATTACAATTGTGATTGTTATATGTGTCATTGATCTTGGTCTGCAGTGTAGTACAGTGTGGCGCGAGTATTGCAGCGCCACCCTAAAACTGATTTGTGCATTATAACAAACTTACACGGTTTTTAACTCAGTTAACCCTCGCCACCGCACCCAACCTTGCGTTCAAATATGATTACACTGTATAATATAGCTTACATATTTTATTTTATCATTATCATCGGCCTTTATCCATCTACAGTATATTTGCAACGTCACGGGAACATACAATCGATATTGACGAAATTGCCAAATACCGAAATAAACCGTAACTAACGTATTTTACGCTACTTTCATTTTATGTTGTGATGGATAGTTCGCGAGGCGGATATCTATTAGGAAATGTCAGAATTTCATCACGATGTTTTTCTTCACCGATAGTTCACAAAGGAATACACTGTGTAATGGTGTATCAGAAAAAGGCTTTACAAATTAATTGTACCAATAATAACAACAACGAAATAACCCAATGTATTTTTCTGTACCCCTGTAAACGTGTGTGCAAAATTTCAAGACGATGGGTTGAGTAGATAAGGCGTAATTCTTAGCAAACTTACATGCTCATTTATAATGTTTGTAAGGATTATGAACATAAACATCGTGAATTATGAAGAATAGAAAGTTTAAATAAACGTTTCGACTTGTCAATGGTAGGAAAAAAAACAATATTCAGAAATGTGTTATTGAGGAATATCTATTGAAAAACAGGAGAAAAACGTACTATTCTATTTTTGCCTATTTATATATAAATTTATTATTGTAAAAATGGTTTTGTTGTTCATGTTCTGTTTAAATTAATTGTTGGCAGCCTTTTATTTGTTGTTATTTGTAATTTTAACATTACCACCCGAATACACCTGGCCCTAGCCTAGCATAAAATCCTTTTAACGATGTTAAATTATATATGTTAATCTATTAATTTTGTTTAGCTCTCATAGAGAAAAGGAAAAAGGAGAAGTTATGTAAACCTTTCCAAATTTTCATCAAAATCGGTTCAAACATTTTGAAGATTAGTCTGGACACACCAAACACTTCCATTTTATGTACATTTATAGATAATAGTAGTACGTGTATGTAAATCTGACATTAATAAAATACATAGCCAAAAAATGGCAGAGAAGCACAAATTTTGTCAAAACTTTAGTCAACGACTTGAAATACAGAGAAATCTATAGTTCTGTATCTTCCCTATACCATGATATCACTGTGAAAGTTATTTTCATATGTTCAAGCTTCGTCAACACAGATTCCTTCATCAATTAAATTCGGATGACATGTATCGTAAGATTAAACTTGGTTCATGTTACCACCGTGCATAAATTAAACGCTTCACTGCATTAATTAACCCAATCTTTTGCTTTATAAGTATATAATTATAAAGATTTTAAATGGAGAGTTCCTAGAGACTAGAATAAATTTCATTTCGAAATGAATATTTCTTCGTCCCGCGTTTAAATCGCTGGCCCGCATAAACTCACTCCTTAGTGTTGTTACTACATTTTTATCGATAATATATCCTTCGTAACCTACCAAGTTTTACATTCTAAAATCATAGTGGTAATACTAGTTATTTTTACTAAAATAGAAGTGAGTGCGATTCCAATGTTCCCTACCAGCTAAAACAATGTTCCATGGATTTAAATTTTTTGCTATAATCTCTCGTGATATTAAATAACGATGTGGGTTAAGATGGTAACATGCTATGTCTAGAGGAGAACTCAATGCAGCTGCTCCAACACACCCGTAGGGTAACTTGAGGGTTGTACCTACTCAGACGAGCATTAAAATAAACGTGTTATGATTTAATCATTTTAAAATAACAGTTTTATCACGATGTTATCCTTCAATTTATTACAGGATTCAAACCTAAATACATCGATGCTAAAAACGCTATCGCCGAACTATAATCACTTCAATTGTTAATGTTGGCTTCGAACTATCGTATTTTAATTACATGCCTAACTTAACATTTAATCGACACTCACGGTTACACAACTTATGTCCTATAAATTTATTCAGATTAACTAATCCACAAAAATCAACTTAAAAAATAAAAATGAAACCGCCATAAAAGCTATAATCTCAGTAAAAATGCAGAATGACAACGTAGATTTAAAAAAAAGAAAAAAAGAAAAGAAGGGAAAAGAAAAGATGGAGAAAGGGAAGGGAAAAGATAGAAAAAAGGGGGGAAAAATTGTATAAGTTTAAAAAAATAATATCTTGTCCTGCTCACTTGAATATGTTTTGAAGCTGCAGTAGATTTTAAAATGATTTCTATTCAAAACAATTTCAGAAAAAAAGGGTGGACCAAGTGAAAAATAAAAACTAATCTACGGACATAATGAAAAATAATTGTTAATTTTATCGTAATATGTTAATACTTCGTGTTGATTCATAATATTATAATTGTTCATATAATTTATTCTTCGCACAAAAATAGGTACAAGTGATAGTCTTTTCTTTCACTCCATCCATGTACAAAATTGGCGTGATGATAAGTAGTAAGTACTTTAAACAACTAAAGTGATATTCTAGCAAGATGATAATCTTTAACTTTAACAATTGTACAATTTGTAATGGAATCGTGAAACGGGATTATTAACTGGACAAGTGCTTTGAAAATATAACCTGTTCTATTTAATGACATTGGCAAATGCTTCAGCTCTCTAAAATTAAAAATAGGTGTTTTATTTTATGCGTTATTCTAAAATACATTTATCGACAATGAATGGAGTCTAACCCCTATTTCACCACATCACTATGAAACGCCCGGCATAAGAGCTAAGCCCTGTTTCGCGCTCCCCGGGGAACTAATAAATATATTGTTATTTGTTACTGAAATACATACAACTTCTATGTATAGTATTTATACTTATATAAAGATTTTATATACAAGATGCTGAATCGACGGCATGGATGAGGCAGTGGTTTAAGTGATCGTCTTGTCGCTGTAAACACGCGGTATGTTGTGGGTTCGAATTCTATACAGGACAATTGTTCAGCCCACAAATTATTGTGTTTAGTCTGAGAGTATTTTATATGTCATATTAGTAGGAAATGTTCAAAATCTGTATGATAAAAATCACCGCATTTCCAGATTCTTTTTTTATTGTAGTACAAAAGCAACAGCAACCACGAAAAGTTTTACAATCCACTAGCATTTGTTGATGTCATGCCGGCTGGCGAGACTCTCAGAAGCGGAAAATACGCGCACACAAAACTAAAGAGAGTCACTGTAAATCCTACCACCGTTATATTTTATTGATAAATTAAACGACACATATACACTGGAAACCGTGTACGAAAGTTAGTGTAAAATGTATATTATATTTAAAAAATTGCCGGCGAGTTAATTCGGCCATATATCCGAAGCTAAGGCCGGCGCGCGGCGCTCGAATATAAACTGCCTGTAACTAGCCCGGGACGATGCCTCAAACAGTATTAACAGGCTGATTTATAAAGCGGGATCGCAACGTGGAGGGATTTTCGAAAAATTGCGATGTTGTAACGCGCCGGGATTTGTGTGGGATCATACGATGGTCTGGTTTTTGTTTGGAATCATTTATATTGAGTTATTTTGTAAAAAAAAAACTAACGTGCATTGGTGAAGTCGCTTGGGGCGTAGCTAATGTCAAATCGAATGGGAATCTAGAAAGTTATTGAATTATTTGCTGTTGAAAACATAATAATTTGGGCGGCTAAATAGCATACATTTTTAATTCCAAAACCGATCGACTGTTTTATTTCATAGGCGTAACTTTAGGTCTTAGAAGCTATCCTTTAGCAAGAAAACACACATCGCTGAACGTGAACACGCATACTGTTTACATTAAAATAAATTATCGTGATTTTTTAGACAAGGACCAAATAATTTAAGAGGTATAATAAAACAAAAGAATTTATCCAGTATTTTTTGCGTAAAGCGCACACAACCGCACACCTTTTTTTATTTTATCTATATAGATATGTTATCCTGAATAAAGCTACTATATTAAAAATCATATATTAAGTAGATATCACATACCGTATTTTTTGCATAAGTATATAAATAATAATTGCTTAAAATAAAAGTTTGTAATTTACTTTACAAACTGGCTTAATATAAATATTCATACTATAAATATGCACTACTTCACACATGACCACTCTGGCACTAATTCGTCGTTTGCTATGAGAAAGGTGTTCAGTGTTCTGTTCATAAATATTGAAATTTCGAATAAAAATTACAATTTTCCACCGAAGTATACTCTGATTACATGAGTGTATTCGAGGTTATCCGGTTATTGATGAGACACTATCACATGAGTATGTTGTAAATACATTTCAACATATCATATTAGTTTTAATTAATTTTAGTTTATGTTAATAAAGTACCGAGCGCGCGGACAAAACGGAACTATCCGATTAACCGAATACATAATTATTCGTTAACGATTAAGTTTTGTTTGGTTTATATTGTATATGTTATTGATATTTTTGTAGAAGTTGATGTAAACCGACATCTGTGCTCGAGTCAACATGTTTAATCCAGAGTGGTTAACACATTACATTATTTGTACTGCATGCAAACAAAATGATATTAATCCTCCAAATGGAGCCTGGATACATTGTGCAGTTAGTAAAGAATGAATTTATGTAACCTGTTCCTCATATTCGGGGCGTCGTTCATACCTTTGTGATGATTGTATTAACTCGTGTATTCTTTGTGTTAACTATTCGTTTTGCTCGTCATGGGTGGGCAAACTTGAAAATCAATATTGTTTTTAAACAATAATATATAAAACAAGAATTTAATTAATATTAGTTTTTTATATGAATAGTCAATGTTAAATATGCAAAGAATTAAAGTATAAGGATATAAATAAATGTTTTTGATGAAAATAGTTTTTATTCATTTTTAAAACTAACGTAACTTTCTTGTACGTTCGCCCCCCAATTAGATTATATATGCTTTGAGTGTACGGTGATAAATTTTCCAAAATAAAGATTTCTAAATAATGGAAAGGAAAAAAGTGATCAAAAACAATTCAATCTATAAGCTTTAATAAAACCAACCAAGCCGAAGATGAGTCCTTCTGTGATACATCCCCATTGATTTTTACTTACAATATTAAAACAGAAACGTCAAATAAAATTACATCTGACGTTGTTATTTAATTGAAAGATTCTGTTCTCACGTGAATCTGTTTCAATCAAAATGCATGCTATTCCTCCAATACAAAGTTATACAAGCACACATTTATGTACGTATTATAACGAAAATCAACTTTATTCATTTCATTTTAGAGCGTTGTATTCAATTTCGTGAATGCAAATCTATTTTGGCACGACAAGTCAAATTTAGGTACCCCCGTTCGCAATAAACATCAATCAACGAACTATTACATGCACCTTTTCGAATATTGTGATACGTTCCACTTGTGCCCGAAATATTTTAATAATACGTCTGTGAAAATAATTAATATTTACACATTGTGAAGCTACAGTATAGAGATAAATTAGTTTGCGCAATAAATGCAATTTCAAACCGACTGCGAATTTGCTTATTCGAGCGTCAGTGCGGGCTAATGAATTATTACAGATCTGTACAGAATTAAATAAAAAAACATGATTATATGGAGAGATGCTTTGATAACATCACCTATTGAAAAAAATAGA
This sequence comes from Antheraea assamensis, assembly GCA_035772565.1. Taxonomy (NCBI): domain Eukaryota; kingdom Metazoa; phylum Arthropoda; class Insecta; order Lepidoptera; family Saturniidae; genus Antheraea; species Antheraea assamensis. Next base: position 1,911,096 of record JAQQSE010000097.1, on the reverse strand, counting down.
AAACAATATTAATCTACAATCATTCGAAATTCTCCATATGTACTAGGCTGGATATATGGTACGACCAGTACCCCTCCGAGTCTTCAAACAGGGCGTGTGCACGCTCGCATAACTACAGATTATGACGCCGTGGTCAATTTCGCTCCCATACACTCGCCCCCCCCCCTTCCCCCACAGCAGCGGTTGATGCCTAAGTTCGATCCCCCGGACTGGAGGACAGGAGTCCTTGAGTACGCTTCTAGGACAAAACATTGACACTGAAAATTATCTCTTTTAGCTAAACACACACAACACAGATCATCTCCACGTACGTGAACACACATACGCAGGTGGTACATATATGGTAGAAAGGTTTTATTTTTTTCACTTATTTGGTTAATTTCATTTAGCCGAGTTGACAGATACAAAATACATGTTTGAGTTCACAAAGCACACATTCTGGTACACATGTGTACTTCACTAATTCTTATATGTATGATTAGCTTAGATAGTTTAGTAAGATTTGTATTATTGCATTAAAGGCAACAGACCAAGACGAGGTTCGGCCATTTTGGCACCCTTGTGCTTATTGCCAAGCAGCTGAATGCCATGATCTCTCGTCCCATTAGTCCAGTAAAACTGTGAAAGCCCATCAGACCTATAATAGCGTTAGTTAGTTCGAAAATGGCTGTATGGAGGCACTGAATTCATCCAGAATTTACAGACAGCTTTTATTATCATTATTATAGGTAATTTTAGTACAGGCTTCTCTGCCACATAATTTTAACTAATAATCTAAAATCAAACTGATAATAACTTATCACCTAAGCACCTATTATTTTAATTTGATAGCTGCATATCATAATCAGAACATTTTTAACTGAATAAACCACCATACTACCTGCATAGATATAAATTTATATTAGTTATAGTAGGTTATTTATTTATAAATGTTCTTTTGTACAAATACATGATTTAGCAGTGTATATTGTGGTGCAATAATGAAAAAAACTAAAATATCTCTTATAATTTTTACAAAAGTTGTTGCACAACAGCTCTCAAATAACTAAATGATAAAGAAATCAATACACAGACAAGACATACATACATCATTGTCAATTGTTCGTACAGTTTTTTTTTAATATACGTTATAGATTTTATCGTTTGATCACGATGTCACCTGAATGACGATGAGGTCTAAGATGGTAAGCACGCTAAACTAAGAGAGGGTCTAAGTTTCAAATACATCTCTACTGGACAACACTCGTAGATGCTTTGCAGCATATTTTCAAATTGTGGGTAGTAGCTATTCGGGTGAGTTCACATATATATCTACCACCACGTTATGGTTTTATCACCGATGTTTTCCTAGAGAGAAATCTCCGGCTCATTCGACTGGATTCCAACCTACGTCGATCAACGTAGTATGCAAAAAAGTTAACCACTGAGAGACTATCACTTACATCTTGCTTTAGTTTATACTGTTTCGTTGCAATGTGACGGTATTATATGTGATGGCAAGGACAATGGAATACCAAAACATCAGGGATCATCGACAGTTTAGACACCGATCGTTGATTTACGCTGTCATGTCTTTTCTCACTTTACATTAGAAAAATACGAAGGATCATTTATATCAAAATAAATATAGGTATAAACAATGAGTGCAAAGTAGAATGCATTCAAATTAGATAGGGCGAGAGCCGAACGCGTGCCTCACCTGCCTCGCACGCGGCGATTGCTGCGTAACACTTACCTTTGTACTTTGTGAGTCAATATCTGACGGACAGACAAACGGACGATTCATCGCTGCACGTATAACAATAATATATGTATCATCATGCTATATACCCAGGAGGAGCGAGTAAGGGATTGGTGAGAACCCTATAATAGTGCATAGAGTGTACTAGACATATTGCGTGTTGCTAGGGTATTGTTTGTCACTAAGTACTTATGTGTATGTCCCGTCAGTGGCACTAGAAAGCCAGAGTATCAAGTTTAGAGTTCCGCTATACAGTTTACTGGATATGGCACTGAGGTAATTTTTTTCGTTTTACGTCGCGCCTGCATTGTTACTGCGATCTCGTTTAACGTACTGTCTGAATTACATTTTGTATGGAAACTGCTCTGCTCCTAAAAGTCTTAGCGTGATGGTCGTTTTATTATACTAGTAAATATAGTTCACAGGGATTTCTAGCGCAATATTTATTTGTGATAATAGTAATTTTCACAACAACCATGTGGTCTTTATCTCGACAACCGGTTTTCGTTTACATCTGTTTTAATTCAATTTAAAAACAACCCTCAAATAAGGCGTAAATTAATAAAGGCGTGTGGAGACGGAGCGAGCGTGGCGGGCGTTGTGACACGCGCCGCACGCGCCTTTAATCGTCTCATATCTATTTGTTACTGTTGCCTCGTTGTTTGCGAGGTAGTTAACGCAGCAGGGGGGCGTTGTTCCGGACCTCCCCGTCAAAACCTTAAAGGTGTTCCTTCAACGCAGTGTGGCGAATTTCATAAAATATTATTTATATACTAGAAGCCACCCGCAACATCGTCTGTGTTATACCATTCTCTTCGTGTAACTATAATGATTCATACAGAGCGGCGACACATATAGTGTTATATTTCGGTTAATTTAAAAAAATCTTTATAATTTACGCTTATATTTTATTTTATTTTTTTATACTTTATCGGTAAACGTTTTAACCACAATCTCTTCTGATATTAAATGATGATGTGGTCTAAGATGGTAAGTCACGCTTAACCTAGAGGGAGACTGGCTCTCAAGTGCAGCTGCCGGAACACACTAACAGGTGCTTGGCGACAGATTGTCAACTTGAGGATGGTAGCTAGCCAGACGGACTTAGAAAAATCCCTACCACCAGGCTATGGTTTCATCACGATGTTTTCCTTCACCGAAAGCTCCGACTCAGTTGCTTGGATTCGAACCTACGTCCTTCGACGTTATGTCCGAACACACTACCAACTGAGCCATCATCGCTTATGTGTAATTCAGATATTTAAGCTAAATTATTATAACGTGTTATCAAAAATCGTTCCATATTACCACCATATTATTTTACTATTTCATAAACTCAAGGCTCGACGTACCTAGGCGAAGAAATTAAAAAATAAAAATCGTCTGTTAGGGACCATCCATAAAATATGTCACACGATTATCATGATTTTTGGAAATTCTCTGCGTGCGCTGCCTCACCTCTGTAACATATGGACTAATTTGTCTGACCTCGTCTGATGTAATGCCAGAAATTTTGGAATGTAGTAATTATTAAACAAAAACAACTGTTCATAAACTATTTATATATTTTAACTTAAACTCTCAAATAATAAGTATGCAATAGATAAACCATTTCGGAATCTCACTTATCGTTACAGTTGACGTTTAGAGTTTTTATACTTCAAATTAATAAATGTTAGACATCGAGAAGCTGATGACTCAACCCCACATTTTCACGCTGTCGATCTCATCTCAACACCTGTAATTGTGATGTGATTTATGGATGCTAGTTTAACAAAATATTTATAAAAATCTTTAATTTCATTCATATCTGTATAATATAGACAGAGAATTCATCTTCCTTCTCTGTTTCTCAACCAATTTCCATTTTTGAACGAGCTTAGTGTTATCAATAACAAATTTTGGAAAACGTTCGTTGTTTCCTTAATATTGAAACTTGTAAAGTTGATGAACTATGATCAAATTTCGATCACCAAACGAATAGTAGTCTAGAAAATTCCATTATTATTTATTTCATTCAAATAAAAAGTATGTACGTACTACGTATGTAAAACGTAAAGTCGCTTCCAGTCATTTCATTTCTAAATTCCTATTTACAATTTACAATTACAAACGAATTCAGTATACAAGGTAGTCCCTCCACAATCCCTCCCTCCATGGCATCCAAATACGCTGTCACTAAGCCACTTCCACTACTAAAAAATACCAACCTAATCATATCTCAACACTAGGCACAACGATTTTCAAAACATTTAAAATGTTAACTCAGTCTGTGGTAATAAATAATACTAAATAGGTAATCTAGGTATATAATAATAAAATGGAAATAACCGTTGAGTTTCAGTCGGAATGCAGCCACGTCAAGATGGCTGGCGGAGAAGTCTCGACAAATTAATTCAGCTTTAATTAATATTGTGTAAACATACGACTTTACATCACGGATAACTTCGCAGCGTTTCAACGAGTCTTTTATTATAAATATCGAATCCTAAAGCCGGAGCTTTCTGTGAAGGAAAACATCGTGATGAAACCGTACCATAGTAGTGGTGGATTTTCCTAAGACTACGTGGCGAGTTACCATCCTGAAGTTCAAGATATGTCGTCAAGCATTTATCGATATCTTTCAGCAGCTGCACTTAAGAGCCAGTTTCTCTCTAGGTTTAGCGTGTTTACTAATCCCCATCGTCATTAGATGAAATTATGGTAAAACGCTGAATAAATTAAATCATTGATCATTGTTTTTTACAGTACCGTTTGTTATCCAGATAGCCTACCTTATTATTTAATAGCTTAACATCAAACGGTTAATGTACAACAAATTAACTCTAAAATTAACAGTAGAGTAAAGGGGTGCAAAGATCTCCCGTATTTGTTTATTCTCCCCGATCGAGCTATTTCCGTACAAACTGACGTAGTATTGTAACAGTTCTAGTTGACGATATATATTAAGACAAACTTATATGTGCACCACGTTAAGTTATGATTCCTGTGTGAAACAGAACTAGTACCTTACTAGATTACGACCACTAGACATGTGGCTAAAACCTTGTATAAGAGATACATCGAGCGCCTTACGTTCTGATACCATTTATTCTTAACTTGCTAAGGGCACATACAGGTTGATATAGACACCAATTTCTGAACGGGCACCATCTTTATTGTGTTTTACACTATCATCATGTGAGTAAGAATTAATAGAATCATATTTAGTTATTTGAACTGATAGGAAACATCACGCAGGGATCAAAATGGTACAAAAGTTAAAATAAAAAAACATAACTGATTTCGAAAGTGAATCTGCACAAGATCTATACCAGTTAGTTCAACTGTCTCCTGTTTTATCTCAAGACTACCAGACATCGTACGAGCCTCCATCTTTTCTTTGTCGATGTCCCATTTATCAGTACGAAGAGCTTTTCATCTTCATTTATTATGCGAACCGCAAAAGATTGGAACGCGTTGCCTGCGTCTGTTTTACCTAAACTATATAATATAACGGTCTTCAAAAGAAGACTGAATAAGTTTTTATTGGGTGAACATATTACAAATCGTTGCCCTCGTCCTCGCTTTCAAACAGTTGTTCCTGAGAAGAAACATCGCGTAGTATATTATAATAAAAAATCTAAAGAAATAAAATATATATATAAGAATAGTTTTGCAAATTAGTTTTATAATTATTTTATTTATATTATATGTTGACAGAAATAGAAACAAATCAATACATAATATTAAGCAAACCAACAACATATAAACATCATCACAGTTTACCTCTGGGTCAGGAAAAAAAAATAAACAACTAAAAACGTGTATTTCGATTGCATTAAGAACTTTCCTTTGTTTTACTAAAACTGACCTCCCACGAGTTAAGGCGCTTACATACGAACGGTAAATTGAATTTTCATGAAATATTTGTACGTCCGTATTAATTACTAGTTATTGCTTGCGGCTTCGCTCGCGTTTTTATGAATTTTCAAACTAAAATACAGCTCATATTACTCGCTGATAATACAACGTTTTTATAAGTGAAGCAATTTTTAAAATTGGTTAAGTTTTTTTTGTTTATTAGTAATTTAGAAGTGATTAATATATTGTATTAAGATTTTTTTTCCATTTACCAAATTTTTATTATTTATTATGGTAAAATGACGTCACTGATGGTAACTGATGCTAAGTAGAACCCAAAAACAACAGCGATTATGAAGAAATCTACTATCCATCCGCAGTCGACGCTATCAGCCGGCATGCAAGCATCTTGCTGGAAAGACACAGCTAAAATCCCAATCGCGACAAAAAAAAATCATTGTATTGCGATCAAGTCTTTGGGACATTTCCTTCCAATCGCACTTGGTACACACAGCACACAGAGCATGGTTGATCTATGGTAGATGATACAACAGGCGTATGGTGATCGCAGACGGGCACAATTACCATGCCCTAGCTAAAGGTATAATTATGAAAAATCACCAAAGCTTACAACGATTTTACTCATATCAAAAATACCGAAGTGAGTATGTGTACATGTGTAAGTAACTTAAGTCACAACTTATCTTAAACTTATTGCCTTTTCATTTTGTCAATTGATTATCTAATGTATGTCCGGACTAACTTGGAAAAGCTGCATTTAATAAAGGACCGACAACAATTAAATACTAGAAATAGTGACAAATTCATCATCTCATATGTTAGGCTCAGTAACAGTGTTTTAGGAAATAGTGTTAGGTTTTAAAAGAAAGTCCCAAAGAATATTACCGATTTGGCGGACTATAACTCTAAACGTCACGTCAAGGAGGTTTTGATTTCAAATAGCTATTATTATAGGGTGGATCAATATGTGAACTATGATAATGTCTGAAAATAACAACCCTCTCTGTGTATCCACTAAAGTAATTGTGACTATAATGTAGCAATGTTATAAAAATATAAGCAATGAAGAGATTAACCAGATCAATGTTCCTAACGGTTTTTCCCGTTGATTGGGTTGTTGTCCGAACCGGTGATAATTTTAACGTTCATAAGAGCCTTCTCAAGGCTTAAATTGAATAAAGTATTTTTAATTTTTATTCTGGATGGGGTACAGGTTGACTAACTTAAACATCTAATAAATTGAGTATTATAAGAAACAAAAATAAAGTGAGAGATCAATTTAAACAATTTAAATATGTTCGTCTGTAGAACACTTAATGTTCAAAATTTTAAATTTTGAATATGGAATGTATATAAATGAGTGCCGGCGCTACCGGAAGCGGCGCGGGCGCACGGTAGCACCGAGCTGATACGTCAATTAGCAGGTAAATGTCAAAATTCGATGTGAACTACGCTCGATACGAACAGGGTGCTTTTTTGTTTATTTTTTTTTATTATTCTTTATCTTTTGTGTTTTTGGTTATAAACTGTGGTGTAAATATACTAAAAAAATGTAATTAACCCTTGACCATGTAATTAATACATTAAAATGTTTTCTACTACATTTTTCATAACACCATAATTAGACATTGTAATAATTCCATCCATACGGGTTGAGATTTGAACAGATGGCGTCCAACAATAATATTGATAGAACCGTCACAAAAGTCGCTTTGTAGGTTGAGTATGTATCATTAAGAGAACATTTTAGGAATATTATTTTATGAAATGCACAGATATTTCCGAAGCAGGTCAATCAAGTAAATAGTGAAAAGGCAACTAAATGTTACTATAATCTTCTGCACTATAAATTATAGTAAATGTTACATATAAATGAAAGCGTAAAGTTTTCATTTAAAGTTTCATGCAAAAACTATCAAAACTCTACAAAACCACTTTCTCATATAATTAAATAAGAAGCAGTAATGCAATACGAAAACAAAACAAACATCAAAAAATAATATCAGCCTGTATTTGTGTAAATGAGTCGCGCACGCCGACAGTTTTCACACGTCGCTTCACTCACGTGAGGGTATTTTCCTATCTACAATACATCCGTCTCTCTCTAACACACCGCCATCACCAACCCGTACACTGACTATACGAACTCTTTGGACAAGATCTAACTCTATCGGTATTAATACCAACATAACAAAACCAACAAATTGGCACTAACAATATTGCATCAACATTGTGGCGCCAACATGTATTGGGAACTATGACATATAAATGGCATTAAATTAGACGTATGAACTAGTCTGTATACATCCTGTTGGACAATACTTACAACACTTCGGCGACTATTCACTCAAGGAACATGAAAGATAATATGATACTTAAATCAATAAAATGATATCTACGAATATAAATAAAATTTAGATAAATAATATAACATACCTAGACCCTAACAAATGCAATTAGAAAAGTATAAAAAAAAATTTAAACATGCTAATTCTTTTTAACGGAAATGCGAGTCAGAGATGTCTATCGTATTTATCTTGCGGACATCCAAAATATTTTCTTAATAACTTAAAAATTATAGAGACCGATAACAGTTGTTATTATTATCAATAACGAATAATTGTTACAAACTGTTGCCAATGGTTCTGATACTTATATCGTATTGCAATTTATAAGTACGATGCTATAATGAAATAAATAATTATTGGTCGTATCGTGACGTGTAAGGGGAACGTGCTCGCCCTTTCATACCTATCGGTTGTAGAATTATGCTTGCTTGTTCGCACCTTGCTCTAACACCGACCAGTCATTACGATTATAATAATAATGGACAACGAATAAACAACAGCTTTATTCAATAATTTATTATACATTACACAGACATGATGATTGTAATAATTTCCAACACCACGTCTACTTTAGTAACTGACACTATAATGTTGAATTCCCTCAAAAGGTCTGATGTTAAATGACGATGTGGTCTAAGACGGTAACACACTAAACCCATATGTGAACTAGCTCTCAAATGCAGCTGCGAAAACATACTTGAGGGGGTTATTAAAAGTCCCACCACCATATTGTGGTTTCATCAGGATATTTACCTTCAGCGAAAGCTCCGACTACTTCGCAAGGATTCAAACTCACGTCGATCGATGCGGTGTTCGAACACGCTATCCAACAGGCCATCATCATCTTATGGTCTGTCAAGCTGTTAAAGCAAGAGACAAATATGTTACTATGAAAGAAGTTCCTAATCAGTTCTTTATGGAATATAAGTTCATATCTAGTATCGTATACAAATTATAGTCTACCCAATAGATATGCTTTTGTAGTATCGAGCACAAAGTATTGAATTGTTTACTGAAGCAATAGACCACAGTAAGTCAAGTTAAAGCTTGTTTTAATGTACACAAATAGTAAAGGGGAGTCGGGACCCTCCGTTTATAAATCAGAGCGGCCGGCGCGCCGCGTCCTGATTTAATATTAATGATGTTTTAACCTTAGTGATTTATTTCCTGTGGCACAAATTAAAAACTGTAGCGATTTGTTAACATTCTGTTCTATTAAGATCTAAAAATAAACGTTGTTACAAATAAACGTTGTTTGTGGTTACCGAAATGTAGTGAACTGGTTATCTATAAAAAAATATGTTTCATAATATCAATGGTCATGCGAGTGATATTACACAACTATTACACAAAGATACTTCAAAACTGACTCTTTCCTAATGGAATAAACTAGTGGAAATATTTTTATTCACACTAAATACAATTCCTGCAACACTAACAGTACACCACCCTCACTAAATGATATCATTCAGACGTTATAAATGACATAATTTATACAAAATTAAATAAATTAAACATGAGCGGTGGTAATTATTTTCTATTCGTTTGCATCCAATGGCATACAAAAAAGAAAACAAATGCTTACATTGAACATTCTAGTAACAAAGTTATTACCATTATAGAATATCTCGCTAGTGCGTTCAGCTATGGGAGCTACACAATGTTTATTTCTCGAAATACCGAGTCTACAGCACAAGCAATGTTACCGAGTATTTATAAGTCACTACAGATCGGTGTACATCTGTGTACTATCGCTTAAACTTTACTGAAACAGTTTTATTTAATGAAACGAATCCCAAATGATTCATACAGTCTTATTATTTCCACTTAAAATTTACATATAAACGAGAAATTCTGTGAACTGAACTGAAAACTGCTCAATGGATTTTAATGAAACTTTACAATAATATAGCCCATATATAAGAATAATATATTGACTGTAAATTATAATGATATTGCTTAAATTGCGCAAAATATAACAATATGAGGCCAGTAAATTTAAGACATACAAATACATTTTAATATTTAACATTAGACTACAACTACATTCGATGGTCAATAACGATATGAACTAAGATGGAAACATACTAAAGTCTAGAGAAGCCCGCTCTTGAGTTCATCAACACGGTCATAGTTAAATAAATGCTTGGTAACAGATTTTTAACGCAAAGATGGTAGCTAGCGGGTGTTAAAAAAAATCCTACTTCCGTGTTGTGGTTTCATCACAATATTTTCTTTCACCAAAAGCTCAGGCTAATTGTAGGATTTAAACCTACATTGTTCGATGTCATAGTAGATAACCGCCAACTAATTACCGCCAAAAGCTCGTGAGTTAGATCACACGTCGCACACCCATAGGTGTTCGCACCCCAACATTGTTTATTGCTAATAAGGTATCGCGACCCGCGCACTGCCAAATCGCTTCCATACAAACGAATTTTTCTCGAATCTTCTTCATCACGCTGCGATATTAGTGATACAAACAGATGATTGTAATAACAAAGACAAAATGTGGCTTCTAATTGAAAAAAGTCTGGGAATAAATGATTAAGAAGAATATATTGATTTCAGGACTCGTATACTAATGAATTCAATGAGAAATATTGTTGTGTTTTTTGGCGATGAAGGTATCTCAGATTTATTTAGTATCAATAATAATTGGGTGCTGATTAATCTTATGCCTCCAGTGAAAAATTCACAGCCATAGATAACGGTTATATGCATGCCAAAGAGGAATTAGGTACGTTGTTATACTATTCACCAAGAAACATTGTTAGTTATTCTACTGTCAGGTAGTCCGCTGTTTGAATCGTATAGGAATTATTAACAATGATAGAATAATCAAACTAATACTGGTTGTTTGTAATATGACCTTGAGTGTGAACTGAAGTGTTCTCCCTTTCACACCTATTGGTTATTGCATAACGCGTGTTTTTTTTGTTGCGATAAGGATGGGCCATTGTTATTGTCACCAATAACAAGAAAAAACAGACAATCACAAGTATAGTAATGATCTATTTAATATTTTGTTGACTACTGCGTAGCAATTTATAAAATATTTCAGTCCTAGCTAAAGTCAATCACCTTAATATAGCTAAGTAGACACAAAGAGCCAAAACGATTTAAAAAGGCGTTTTTCAGTTTAGACCCTAAGAAGGCGATTGTGAACGCTAGATCTCTAACACCGGTTTGGACAAAGAGACCAGTCATCGATTAGAACCCGCAGCTAACTCTATTTGGTTTTCCTTTTTTTTAGGAGTTGTACAGAGAGTAGTGGAATTTCCAGCGATCACCATCGCTCACGTAATGATTCCACCTTACAAATAATATTATGACATCAAAACCTCTATGAAAGGACGCTGAACTTATCGTTTGGCAAATCGATAATGTAGTTTAGGACTTTATTGTAGAGCCTAACACTATTACCTAAATAGTTTTATTGGTTTTAATTTGTCTAATACATAAGATCATATATTTGTTTATTCCTAGTACAGTAAGCGTTTACCGTAGCATATGAAATTTTACAACATAAGAAGCATCACAGTTACCATCATTATAGAAATCTGTTGACTATTCTTTTATATAATTTCATACAGTAGGCTCTTAGAAAATCATTAGTATCATTAGCTCATATCGGAGTGAGCGCGAGAGGAAGGGAATAGGAATATTTGTGGTCATATTGTTTTTATAAGCAATGTGATGGTTGCAGGTTTTTTTTTAATACTTTATAGGTAAACGTTTTGACCACATTCTCATCTGATATTAAATAATGATGTGGTCTAAGATGGTAAGTTACGCTTAACCTAGAGGGAGACTAGCTCTCAAGTGCAGATGCCGGAACACACCAACAAGTGCTTGGTGACAGATTTTCAACTTGAGGGTGGTAGCCAGTCAGACGCACTTGGAAAAAGCCCTACCACCATGCTATGGTTTCATCACGATGTTTTCCTTCACCGAAAGCTCCCACTCAGTTGCTTGGATTCGAACCTACGTCCTTCGATACTGTGTCCGAACACACTACCAACTGAGCCATCATCGCTTCGAAGCCACAAGCAACATCTTCTTATCTTTCTTCTTCAATACGCTATCGACTAAACAAGCGGAAAATAACATATAGGAAAGTTTCATTGAATCGCAGGACACAATGACACTTTTTTGTTGGAAGCTTTTAAAAATATGGTGTACGCTACAGATAGCACTAATGAGGAAGTTTATATATTTTAATTTTTCTGTTGCCAACAACGTTAAACGTTACATTTTATTTTATTAAGAAAACATAAATAAATAAAAGCATTATGCCCACTAAGCTTTCACGAATTCGTCTGGCGCATTATCACAGGATAGTAGGATGCTGTGATATTTGTGCTTTTTATAAAAACGCAAATTAGTAAAAAAACGTTTTTAGAGTGAATTATTGGGGCGAAACCCGGAGTTTTCGATGAAGGAAAACATGGTGATGAAACCATGTATGGTGGTAGGGCTTTTTCTAAGCCCGACTGGTTAACTACCGCCAGGTGAAATTCACCAAACACCTATGAGTATGTTTCGCCGTTATGTTCGTATAACTTGAGAGCCAATCCCTCTAGGTTTGGCGTGTTTTCCATTTTTGACCACATGCCATTTAACATCAGATGAGATTGTGGTCAAACGTTAAAATCTATAATAATAATAACCTATATAATAATTGTTTTCCATTAATTCTATTTCTTTTTAGTAGGGTGAGCGTTGCTGTCAATAGGCCTGTCATAGATCAAAACTTATGAACCCTTCCCACTAGTGCCTTCTACTAGCATACACTGTACACTATATGTAACACTCTCCATAGTTAGCTTGGGCGTGTCTCGTTCTGAAATCAACCGGATTATATCTAGTAAGTAAGCGGAGTGGTACGGTGTCTGTATCAGAATGAGTCGCGGGTCCCATGCATATGATAATGGATGTGATAAAATGACTCTTTTCGTTTGTCGGGTTGCCGAATCAACCAGTTGGCGCTTCCGAGAGGGTCGCTGGTAGGAATGGATTGTAAATCTTTCGGGGGTGGCCGTTATTTCTGGATTAATCTTTGCTTACTGACGAGAACATAGTTGTCTGTTTGTCGCGTTACAAAAAAAGAACGTATACTACAAATTTACTAAATTGAAAGTTTAAAACGAATATAGACAGATGTAGAAATGTTCCCGATAACCGGAAGCCGTGTGGAACTGTGAAACCTTTCCCGACAACGGATCACTTCCAACGCCAAACAATCGCTCTACAGTTAAACGGACAGTTGGTCGCACAACCGAAGTTACTCCATGTCAAACTCTATACTGAATACTTACATTTTATTCACCGTACATGAGTAATTTAGCATTTTTGTATAAAAGTGAAAGGCACAGACAACTTTATATCGAGGTCTATGGGTATAAACTTTTGCTAAAAATTATAAAGATGTCTCTACATAGCTTCCTTTGGGGGAAGTAATGTTATTCTTACTTTTTATAGTAGTCGTAACAGTGTAAGAAAAAAAGAAAGATTTACTAAATCATAAAATGATGACAATGATGATGATGATGTCCTACTTGACGTATTCATCCGGCGAACGCTGTTATTTTTGGGAATAGGAGCGAATTAACTCGTGGAACCAAATTTAGTTTTAATAGTACGGTTCCTGTACGGTGTCCTGAAGAATTTAGAGTATAGGCGTTAGAAGGCTTAGAACGGTTCTCTTTAATAAGGCGTGTTGTATTAAGGTCTTGTTATCGATGATCTTCGAACGTTTTTACTATCTTCTTAACAAAGTTGCGCCAGCGCCAGCTTGACCTCTGTTGCGTGGGCTCTTCTCACTTGCTGAGAGATCCATCGCATGCGATGAGATGGTGCTTAATCACATCTCTGTAACAAAGATATTGACCTCTAGGTTTGCGCTTTCCATGCTTCAGCTGTGATTAGAATGCAGACTCGGGCAACCTGGAGTCATTCATGCGTGTGATGGGACCGCACCATCTCAATTGGCATGCATTAAACATTGAAATGATTTTAATATAAATTTGATGTAAAGTTTACAGCGATACTATCTCACGTAGTACTACACAGGTCGCTCCGCTTTTTGAAGCAACAGAGCACTTTTTATTTACATAAAGCATTCGCGGGCGGCGCATGAGCCGCGCGCTAAAAGCCGCCAACGAATCAACCGCCGCACTCGTGTTTGCTCATAAATAACTTAACCAAACACGTGACTGGCGATTTTAGATCTAAATGACTACATGGAAAGTAGTTGACGACCTCTTGCACACGTATTTATTATATTATATTTATTTATTTATATATATATACATATTATTAACACCCAAAACGACTATTTGCTCGTCGTGTTTCTAGGTGATGAAACATATTCTTTTGTTTCGTAGTTTAGCATTTCTTAGTAAATTTATTTGACAACACCTTTTTACCGCGACTTAGTCTGTAACATTTTCGCTACATTCCTTCACTGCGGCACAGGCTACCTTATTATAATCTGTTCAGAAATTTAGTCGTGAGTAATTAACGAACAGACAAACGGACAGAGTCATTTTTGCAATTACAATATTATGTTCAGGTGTCTAGTAACAAAGATGGCAAAATCCATATAATGCTAACATTTTTGATTTTTTTTATGTTAACTGTATAGTATTGCGTACCTACCACTACTTCTTAGGTTTACTATATTTGCACGGGAGTTATTTTTTTAATTAGCATAAGTTACTCCTTATGACGTCAGCTAACTGCCAATCCCATCAAAATCAGTCCAACCGTTTCGGGTATTACTTAAAACAAACAGTCAGACAGACAGACAGGAACATAAACATTTAAAAAATGGTTATTTCTTTTGTTATTATTACCGTATACACTTTCATAACCTTTTAGTAAAATCATGTTATTTTGACATTACAAACAAACAGTTCAATTTACTTTATGTGTATAAATTGCATTTAGCAAATATTGTGTTTTGTGGGATTCACATAATTATAAAATATAGTAAGCGAAAGCTTAAGCCACACAAAAAAAAACTCTATACGTTTACCGTCTGACCAAAATCTCTCCTTATATTAAATGACGATGTAACTAAATCACACCTTGACGAACAGACAAACAAACAGAGTAATTTTAGCAATTACAATATTATGTTCAGGTATCTAATAATATAGATGGCAAAATCCATATAATGCTAACATTTTTAAATACGAACAAATATTTATTAATAGAATTAAAAAATACATATCAAACATATTGATTACTATTAGTCGCCTGCTAACTGTAAGGGTTGTTTCTGCTCTGTCGGGATTTTTTCCTAACATACTTGATTCTTTGACTTTGGTTATATATTAGTCAATTTATACAATATT
Source organism: Antheraea assamensis (assembly GCA_035772565.1). Classification (NCBI taxonomy): domain Eukaryota; kingdom Metazoa; phylum Arthropoda; class Insecta; order Lepidoptera; family Saturniidae; genus Antheraea; species Antheraea assamensis. Next base: position 1,895,779 of record JAQQSE010000097.1, on the reverse strand, counting down.
TTTATTTGCTTTTAAGCTACTAGCTTTTGCCCACGGCTTTGCTCACGTCAATGTAGGTTTGAAACAGTACAATTTTTCTCAATGATACGTACCTTTTGTCCTATGGAAAACAACAAAATTCATATAACTAAGGGACTCGCCTCACCTTGTATGGATGCTTCATGTGGCTTTTTAAGTGCTTCAATTGATATAAATCCATTTTTACCGCTTTGATATCTACATTTCAACAAAGTTATAGAACCTGCATAAGAATTTTCACACAAAAATCATTTCTTTGTTGCACTTAATTTTAAATGTGTGATGTTTTCACATTATAATTGAAATGATTTACTGTAAAGAGCAATTTCAATCGAAATTCAATGTACAACATGACAAAAATATTTAATTATATATGAACTAATACTACATTGACGTAAATAGCATTGCAAATAACCCATATTTTTCTGTACATTACCCTTAGAATATAGATCATGTCATACTGAACTTTTCTGTAGGCATTTTCAAAATATACAATTTTATAGTACATTATTTTGATGTATTTCAAAACATTAAAACAACGTCATCAATACAAGCGTCCAAAAACTCGTTCTTAAGATTTCATTAGAAGCCGTCGGCTTTTCTCACCTTTATATAAATATAATATATATGTATTATACACATAAGCCTTACGAAAGAAATCTATATACATACCTAATCTTGCCATAAATACTGGAAAAAAGAAAAAATTAAATATTCTATTGCAAATTACATTTATTACTTTTACAGTGTGTTAGTTTAATACATAAATATAAAACAATTTAAAATATAAAAAGCTTATTTGAAGTGGTCTCCATTGGCTGCAATACAGTCCTTTAAACGTTGAGGCCGGTTATCGATAGCAGCACGCACTCTTTCCATGGGAAAATTCTTCTCTGCCAATCGTACGGATTGTTTTAGGGATTCCAAATTATCATGGCGTTTAGAGCAAGCCGTACTCTCTAAAACTGACCATAAATCATAATCCAGCGGATTAAGATCAGGTCTAGACGACGGCCAGTCTTCAGCTCCGATGTAGTCCGAAACGTTCGTTTCCAAACAAAACTGCGTAGACCGAACTTTATGATCAAGCGCCGAGTATTGCTGGAAGGACCATTCTTGGTTATTGAACATGGTGTTGTTAAAGTTTTGCTTTAGTTTCACTGAAATCTTTGATTCAATTGTGATTTAATCTTTAATTTTAATTACTATTTTATACATTAATATCGCGTTTAGGTAAAGCGTTTGACAGGATAACCATTGGGTTGTCGCTTCAACATTTTTCAGCCCAGTGGTTACTTATTTCGCCGTATCGATACATAATAGTGGATATGTCTAATATGGGTTTAAATAACTAAGCTATATTCTACGTACGTAAAATTAACGTTATTTAACTAACCGGCATACTTTGCCGGTTTTAATTTGCCACTAGCGACATCATTAGATATTAATGAAAATAATGAAATTAAATGGCAACTCCTCAGCGGAACGTCAATCTGTCGATATCGTCAATATTCTTTGAAATACCTCCTCCTTTTTACGAGTGTTAACTATCTTAGTCACTTGCTTTTATATGGAGATTTTGAAAACGTATGTAATCATTTGTATCCGTCAATCGATGCTTCATTTTTACTAGTTTTTCTTTGTTTGTATGCTATCTGCTTGTATGTAGTAGCAGTTTGAAAATGACAAGTTAAAACTATTATACCAGCCACAGTGCAAAATTCTTATCACTATTCTCTATAAATTTATTTGTAGAGATATTTCAGTGTTATGTACATAAAGTCAATACAGTACAAGAGTAATCGATTTATTACGGTTGACACATAAACTTAATTTGCCATATTATAGCCGATATTGTATATGTCAGCTGTAGCGTTACTCTTGCGAAATACGTAATTACAGGGCTTGTAGTAGATATCCCGATGGATTCCTTTCAGCAGTAGGATCTCCCTAAGTCCCTAAGACCAAGACTAATATTGACCACTATGATAAATATAGTCAGAGTACGCTATCATCAAAATCCAACAGATTGAGAACCGTTTTTAATGTCTTTTAAACTGATAAAAAGTAATAGGTACTATACCCCCTTAAGGTGATTGTTCACACTGGACTGTTGGTATTCAGAATTTTGGACATAAAGAAACAACGTTAATTGAAATTTTATTATACTATACAGGTTTTAGCGTATAACCAAAATCTCATCTGATTTTAAATGACAATGTGGTCTAAGATGGTAGTCACGCTAAACATAGAGGGAAACGGCTCTTAAGTGCAGCTGCCGAAGAACACTAACAGATGCTTGGTGACATGTTTCTAACTTCAGGGAAGTCAGGCAGACTTTGAAAATACCCTACCCACCATACTTTGATTTCATCACGATATTTTCCTTCACCGAAAACTCGGATTTAGTTGCAAGGATTGGAATCTACGTTGACCGACGCAGGGTCCGAACATGCTATCAGCTGAGCCGCCATCGATTTAAATAGTTGAAAATGGATCATTTTGGCGTAATATTGGAATTTATTAACTAAAATTACTTTACTTAAGCCACGTCGTCACAGCATCCGATGTCGTTTTAGTGAGACATTAACATAAAAAAAAAATTAGCGAGTGCTTGCGAATTCTCAAAAATTATTTAATGCATAACCACGCTTGAAATATCAAATTATGGATAGACTGCATTTCAGAATTGTAAGCAAAAAGAGAGTACATGGGTGATTTTTAAAAGACCTTAATAGATCTGTCCTAACGAATAAGTTAGAACATCACGTCTATCTATTGCTAAAATGGGAGTAATATTCTTTTTAAGAGGGGAAATCCTACATTGATACCCTCACTATTGGAAAACATGAAGATGTTATGCTGGACTCCTACAGGCTAAAACCTCTCTAACGGTTAGCACGTATAAGAACCAAGGTTATGGGATCGCGGTGAGCATACTCCGCTAATTTGTTTACGCGCTTTGGTCCCCCATTAATGTTAGATACCCTTATCCTAGGGAGAGGTGAAATCTTTTTCTCGTTTCCTATAAAAGCAGTGCCTAAAATTGCTCCTCCGTCACGAGTCCTCCCTTATGCGTAATGGGTTGGCCTCGCGTTTTCTACCTGGGGGCTTATCAGAGGAGGATAGATTTTATTGTTAAATCAATGGTTATAACTAAGTCAGATTGAAAAACATGAAATCTTTTTTTTTTATTACCATTTTATGCATTCTTAACGACATGACAATCTAAACATTTCTGTTATCACATATTTAAGCAAATATTTATTTAAAAGTACAGATATTTTTATAGTGCAATAGCATATTAAAACACAAGCGATTATTTGCATGCGCTAGTTTTTAAAACCACCAGTTAAATAAAAAAAAAAACTTTCTAAAGTCTATTTATTGAGGAAGCTTATTATTAGCTATCTAATATTACGCTATGACCATTAGGAGTGACTTTTAGTTGTAATATGGAACAAAATTTATAGATATCTGTGAGCCAATGTGAATCAAACAAAAACTATAAAATACCCTGTGATTGTGCGTCCATTACGTTTGTTGAAGTCACGGTCAAACGGGTAATTTAGTTTTTTTTTTGTAACAAAAAATTTGAAATTTCTACTTAACACCTAAACCTGTCGACGTTAATTTATATGTTATGTATAGTGCAATGTTCACATTTCAAACAGAGACATTCCCGTGTAGGATATCGTCCAATTACCGGTAGTCTGCGACAATGGTAACCTTTTAGCACCTCGGCTTTTCTGTTTGTCTTATATTAAATTGGACGTTCGGTATACAAGCCATATGTGGAGTGGCTGCTTGTCGTTTGTCACCAAGGTTTTTATTAAGGTGACCGCTCTCGTCTGCGCATAATTTCTTTTTAAACGAATTAAAAAAAAGGTCTCTTTATTCTCAAGTATATTTGTAAGCATTCGTAAATATTAGGTACTCTAGTGTGTTGCATTTTGGTATTATTAAGAACTATCGAAAAACGATTACATCATTAAATCGCGAACATTCATTGAGTCGAGCTTGCGTCACAAAACAAAATGTTCTATTTTAAATATATTTTAAAACAAGCTGATACCCGGCAATTCGTCTGTGTTCATTATTATATTGAAAACAAAAATACGTTTAATTAAATTTCTTTATATTGCTATCGAACATACCTATATATACCTAATAGTGCTCATAAAAAATCGTATATTTTTTTAAACTTTAATAACTTTATATTAAATGTAATAATTTTATAGATAAAGACTGAATGTTTAGGAAGTAAAACTAAAAAAAATATCGAAATGTACCCAGTCGTTATTGAGTGATGCGCGTACAACGCCAGATCTGTATACTAAGACGAAATTTATTCTAGTATATTGGCAAATATTCTATCAAATTAATAGGATATATATATATATGTCATTTTATGCGTAGCTCCCTAACGTAAGGTCCCTTAATAAGTTATGGGGCCAAAAAATATGAAAGCAAAATTATTCTGAGGTGATCGATCGGACGCTAAAAATTTGAAAATAGATTTCTTTTGTATCTGAGAACTTCATAATAACTTTTTACAAAAATTACTTAAAAACTAAAAATCTACATCTCGAAAACCGTGCCACCTAACGGATCCAACTAAAATCTATCTAGGTGATATAATAAGTAAAGAAAAAATACCAAAATTGGCAAAGTCGTTTTGTGGATAAATAATTGTGAACTCCCGTACATATTACTCTTATATATAAAGATTTTAAAGTATCAATACTTATAGTTTTTATTTTTATAAGTATCGAAGTACGTTTATCGACTCAGTGTCCGAACACGTTATCAACTGAGCCACCATCGCTTTAACCAGATGAAAATGAATCTTTTTGGCGTAAATTATAGGTAAGTTTGGAATTTATTTAAAATGGTAACAGACTAAACCTAAAGAGAACTGGTCCTCAAATATAACTGCCGGAACACTCTTACAAATGCTGGACTGCAGATTTTCGACTTAAGGGTGGTAAGTAGCGGTAGATAGCTAGGCGGGCATTTATAAATTTTTGGAATGATTAAGCACGTCCATCGTGTCCTTAAGCATTTGTGCAACAGTTACTTACAGTGTCATTACAAAATGTCGAAACGTAAAGTTTTTACTTTTGTAAAGTATTATTTTTCAGGAGGTTCAACTGGTGGTTTAACAAATTAGTTATCCATCAAAATCATATTGCTGTTCCTTACTAGGTTATGTTACATTCATTTTTAATGAAGACTTTAAACCATAAATATATTCTTGGTTATCAATAAATAATATCAATCAAAGTCGTTTTATGCGTCTGACTGTGTCCTTAATAATATCTTTAGGCTAATTACGAAGGTCAGAGCCGAAGAATAAAAAAAAGACAAATAATTTTAAACTTAATTTATTCTTAAATTACAAAATGGTCTAAAAGTAATAATATGTGAATGCTACCGATGCTAGGTTAACACTGACAAATGACCATCTGGTGCAATAATTTATATACTCGTATACTACAACAATGTGGGAACGGACTAATCGGATTGCCGAACGTTTCCACTGAAATTGTAGACTCAAATGGTTCGTGCACCTGTCGCACGGTGAGACTCCACTCTTGGTCAGCAATTATGATGTGCCACGATGGCATAACAGGCTCGTACATTAACAAGTGCATCAAAATAATACAATATAGAATCGTATGTAAACCGTGTTAGTTCATCAACCAGTAGCAGGGACTTCAAATACAAAAACACTTCACACAGTATTAACTATCAGTCTTATTACAGTACCGTTTTACTTACAACAGCCTAAAGGCGATATATCCCATGTGTTTGCTCTCGATCTTGAATAACGAATGCCCGACATACCTCTGAATGCGCGCTATTGTGATTTCATCCCCACCAATTTACTTGCTTATGATTGGTCGTTGTAGATTGACAGTATCTTGACCAATCATAAGAAGTACTTTAAATATAGAACTTTATAATAATCATTAGCAGTTATTTAACCAACATGAAAATAATAATTGATATATTTAGACATTTATAACACTTGCTTATGATTGATCATTTAAGATTGACAGTATCTTGACCAATCATAAGAAGTACTTTAAATATAGAACTTTATAATAATCATTAGCAGTTATTTAACCAACATGAAAATAATAATTGATATATTTAGACATTTATAACACTTGCTTATGATTGATCATTTAAGATTGACAGTATCTCGATCAATCATAAGAAGTACTTTAAATATAGAACTTTATAATAATCATTAGCAATTATTTAACCAACATGAAAATAATAATTGATATATTTAGACATTTATAACACTTGCTTATGATTGATCATTTAAGATTGACAGTATCTCGATCAATCATAAGAAGTACTCTAAATATAAAACATTGTTAGAATGCTTAGTAGTCATTTACCTAATATGAAAATAATAAGCGATATACATATTTAGATATTTATAACAGCTCGGCCATCCTTTTTTCAACGAGTCCCTCGTTGGTAAGAAAAAAAAATCGTTAAGTACTCCAAGTATTTCATTTAGAAATATGTAGAAAATATAATGGCGTCACATACGTTTTGTTTAAAATAATAATCTTTAGGTGTTTAAGTCCTGAAGGAAATCAAATTAATCACGCATTATTATCAATACAACTTTATCGAAGAGGTCTTACCTATAGAACAAGCTAGATTTAGACATTGCACAGACCAACTTGACCTTGGCCTTGGCCTTGACCACTCATATAGAGACAGGTTTTTCAGCTAGAATGTAAATCGGGAGCAGTTTTAGTAGACCTTACTGCCGCATATGCTACCGTATGGCGAGAGGGTTTATTATATAAGCTGTTGACCGAGGTTCCGAGTACAAAAATTGTTCAGCTTATATCCAATAAGATTTCACAGCGATTATTCAGAGTACATCTGGGTTCTTCGGCTAGCGATTTCAGATTGTTAAATAATGGCCTTCCTCAGGGTTATGTTTTAGCCCCAACTTTATTTAACCTATATATACATGATTTGCCAGGTACTATCTCCACCTATATATACATGATTTGCCAGGTACTATCTCCACCTATATATACATGATTTGCCAGGTACTATCTCCAGAAAATTTATTTACGCTGATGACATATGCCTGATTATGGAAGTTACATTATCAGAAGACATGAAAATTCTGGCAGAATACCTCAAAACTTTGCGTTTGATACCTAGCGTAAGTAAAACAGAAACATGTCGTTTCCATTTGAATAACCAATTAGCCAGGAGTGAGCTAAAGGTTTCATTTAATGGCATACAGTTGCGTCACAACCATTACCCCAAGTTCCTGGGTGTTGTACTTGACCGTTCACTTACATACAAAGAGCATTTTGAAAAGACTTCGCGGAAACTGCAATCTAGAAATAACGTGCTTCTAAAACTGACTGGAACTAGTTGGGACGCAAACGCCGATGTATTGAGAACTACAGCCATTTAGTTGGTGTATCCCGTAGCGGAATATTGTTCCCCGGTGTGGTTAGGTAGCGCCCATGTGCAGAAAGTAGACCCTGAGCTGTACATTGAGATTGCGGGGCGGAAAGGCAAACAATCCAACACATCATCGAGGAATGTCCACTTCGACAATACAACGGTTGCCCCGACAAACTGATCAATCTTACCGACGACGTCTTTAAATGGCTGAGAGAATTAAATGTTTAATTGTAATTACAATACAAAAATGGACACTATTTAGCCATACGATTAAAAAAATATAACTCACTGGCTTAGTGATACATTACATTTAGTATCTAATTAAAGATTACTTTACATTATGTCATAATCCATAACCTTAATCAGCAAATCTTTATAATTTAAGGGTGTCTGTTACCCGACATCCCTGGCATCGTTACATTTTTTTTTTTTATATTGGCAGTATATATACTGATCCATGCCCTTGGCCAGTATATACACTGTTACACTAGTTGCTAAAACGCGAGGCACCCGTTACCTGGTACCTCATACCGATTCATCAGTACGTGACTCTAACCAATGAATCGGTATTTACTGATCCATTACGTTGACCAGCAAATACTTCAGCCATTTAATACTTGAACCATTTACGATGATACACGACATTAATCACGGGTATCTTGACCAGTAGCGTGGGATGACTATCTCGGAAGACTGCGTGCACGACGTGCGGGGGTTGCTCGCAGTGTCGAGGCGCGCAGATCGCGCGCGGTGCAGCTGGTACCGTTAGCCGCGCTTCTAACCGTCTGACAATGTTTGTTACCGGTGCCACACATTAATTGCCAAAATGTGAGGCACCCGTTACCTGGCGCCTACACAGATTCATCAGTACGTGACCCTAACCAATGAATCTGTATTCACTAGTCGAAGACATTGACCAGCAAATATTTCAGCCATTAAATACTTTCATCGAAGCCTACAATCACGTTAACATTGCTTTTAAGGGTGTCTGTTACCTGACATCCCTCCATAGCCTAGCCACATATTTTTATATTGGTAGTGTATTTATTAGTCCATGACGTTGCCCAGTAGACACTGTTGAACTAATTGCTAAAATGTGAGGTACCCGTTACCTGGCACCTCACACCAATTCATCAGTACGTGACCCTAATGAATCGGTATTTACTGGTCGACGACATTGACCAGCAAATATTTCAGCCACTAAATTCTTTAGCTATTTACGATGATACATGACACTAATCATCGGTACCTAGAATCACATTAACATTGCTATTATCATAACATCATATTCTTATTTTTTTTTACTTTAAGCATACTGTGTAATCAACGACAACCAATTTGATAATCGATTATTAGCCAGCCTCTAATAAACCAGCTTATTTCTGGATTGTACAATATCAATGTTCATTTGAATGAATACATTAATTTATACGTCAATTTACAAATCGCCACAACCAGAATCGGAATCGGTTGGTGGTACGGGTTCGTTGAAACGAATCCAACGATATGTTTTATCAATAGCTACTATAGCCGCAAACCTCTAACTAGACTTTGTGAAAGGCATATCCTCGACCACGAATCTATCGTTGGGAGCACATTTTTAATTCTAGGTTCGAGCTTCTTTGACTGTTCTATACACATCGCACCTCTTTATACTCTAACCAAATCGCCTTCCTTCTAATTCATTCCCATCTTTCTATACCTATCCTACCGTTTTTTTTTTCCTTCACCTGTTGTGTCGTAATAAGGCCACCAGCGCTAGTCCTAATATTGTCTAAAGGGCGCGCACGATATTTTTAGAAATACTTAATTTTGACACATATATATACTTGGTATATAGGACATATATATATATCTGCGTTCGCCACGCTCCGGCCTATCCGCCCACATAATTAAAAATTTCATATCTTATATACTTAAATTTTTATTAAATAGTTTAGTTTTACAAATAAAGTCTGGAATATCTTCGTTCCCGACCGTCAGATTTTCCTGGATTTGGTTTTCTTTCGAAGATCCAACTCTCCTGCAAGCACCGCACCCGTCGTAGTCGCTGTAGGGGAGGTCTGAAAAAGAAAAACAAATAATTAGTAAAAAATTAAAATATCATCAAAATTTTCAAAATTTCTTAAAAACTACTCGAATTTTTTGGCTCTTTTTCGATTAAAGGGGTTGCCCTAAGGGTCTAGGACCGATCGGCACCCTTTCCAGCGCGAAAGGACACAAAAAATTTTCAAAACGGGCCCGCCCACCGCACCCTTTAGGGTCGATCGGTTAGGTGGTCTCAGTACATTGCCGAAATAAAAGTTTATTTAATAGCTGAAAACTGCGGTGGAATAGGTCGGCGAGTGTGTCAGGACTAACAAAGATAGGACAAGAGGTCAGGAACCTGGATATAACTCGAGATTTAGAAGCACGACTAAAAAATATTTACAAAATTTTTGAATGTTAATAAAAACGTTTTTATATTAACATTAGCGTATAGATATAGTATATATTTACAAATTGACTACGATTGATTGACAAACCACTACCAAATAGAAACAAAATGAGCTCCGCGGCCAGAAAACAAACACAACAGGAAGGAAGTAGAGTGGCGAGAACCTCGAGTAGTCCGAGAGGCCTCGAGTCTGCGTCAAGTAGAATAGTGAAGGAAATTAGATGGCAATTAGATCAGGCTGGCAACATGAAAGTCAGTATTAAGGAAAGTGTGAACAGAAGCTTAACGCAGTTATTAGATATAGTAAGAGAGAAGGAAGACGAGTTAAAAGCACTTAAGGCTAATAATGAAATCAACATGATAAAATTGGAACGAGCAGAAGAGAAACTGAAAGATATGGACACGAGAGAAAGTACTCAACTCACAAAGAAGGACTTAGAAGACATAATGGACGAAATAAAGAACAAAATTTTCAAATTTAAAGACGATACAACAATAATAAATACAATAAAGGAAACAAAGAGGGATTTGACAGAGATGAAGGGGAAGGTAGAAGAGATGTGTGCTAGCCATAAAAATAAGGAAGAAGTAGGAGATATAATCAACGAAGTAAGGGAAACTAGGAAGGAAATAGTAGAAATAAAGGAAAAAGTTGTAAAACTAGGGGAGAAGGTGGGAGAGGGACAAACAATGAGTAGGAGAGAAGATGAAAGCCAGGAACACCAGGTGGCCAGAAGAGTTGATAGGAACATCCCTCCCCCCTCCACTCCATAATAGTATCCTCGTCGTCAGAAATAGATACAAGCGGGGATGTCTTGGACAAAATTAGAGCGGCCGTGGACGCAAATAGGACGGGGCTGAGAGTGGATAAGATTCGCAAGGCTAAAGACCAAAAGGTGATTGTGGGATGCAGCACTAGAGAAGCGGCGGAAGCCGTATCGGACAGAATCAGACAACAAGAGCCAACCCTCCAGGTAGAACACGCCAAAAATAAAGACCCTCTCGTCACCATAAGGGATCTAATAGCTACAAACACCGACGTAGAAATCTTGGATCTGCGGAGGAAGCAGAATGAACATCTTTTAGGGGACATACCGGAGGCGGAGTATAGGGCCGAAGTCCGATACAGGCGTAAAGCTCGGAACCCACATACGAACCACGTCGTACTCCGAGTATCGCCGAGAGTGTGGAGAGCACTGACAGCGGCAGGGAAGGTGTACGTGGACCTGCAAAGGGTCACCGTGGAAGACCAGTCGCCGCTGATTCAGTGCTCCAAATGCTTGGGGTACGGCCACGGCAGAAAGCAATGTAGGGAACATGCCGACCGCTGTAGTCATTGCGGGGGCTCCCATCATAAAAACGAATGCGATAGTAGGAAGAACGGAGAGATAGCAGTATGCAAAAACTGTCTACAAGAAAAATTGGAACACGCAGACCACAACGCCTTCGATAACGTGTGTCAAATAAAGAAGAGATGGGACAGAATTGCACGGTCAAGTGTCAACTATCACTAGGAACATCGAAGGGTATCGGGACTATGGGAAGGAAAACGGGATCAGGACACGGACTCGGCAAAAAATTGTTGGTATATGCGGCAAAATATAGAGATGACGACGACAATCCAACCCAAGGCGAAATCCCACACCCACGTATAGCCAATGCGAACTCTTTTCTTTAAGAAAAGAGAAAACATTAGGTCTCAAAACGGGGAACATCTAATCAAGTGGAGGAAAAGTCGACAAAGATTGAAGCGTCACCATTGCACATAGCCAACAACATTAAGAGATACCGACCCGTTTTCGCCATATAGAACCCCCAATAAAACCAACATAAATTAAAAAATTCTTTATTCAATATTAACAAACATCATTCAATAAATAAAAATAAAACACAACAAATTAGAAACAATAACAAAAATTAATAATAAAACTAACAATAAAAATAAAGGTAAATAAATAAAAGTGTGAAAAAAGGAGGTTTACAAATTACTTGGATGTAATTATGGGAAACCATACAATGAAGAACTAAATAAATAAAGGTAATGACAAAAAGTAAGCAAATAGTGTATAAATTACAAATCAAACAAAAAACTTAGAATCAAGTAAAGAAAGCAAAATTTAGAGTAAACAACAAACAACAATAGAAATTAGTAATAAAAGTAGAATCAAGCATACAGGATAAAAATTTCATAAAGATAAAACTAAATAAGTATCACCAAGAAATGAAGCAAATTTAGCAAGAAACAAATGAGTATAGGAACTAGATAAACTTAGAAGCAAAATAATCAAGAAAAGCAGGAGGAAAAAATAGTCAAATATAGGAACAATAATCAACGGAAGAATACAAAATACGTCTACAATAAACTAATATGAAGAAACGATAGATAAAAATACAGCATAAACGGATGAAACAAAAGGAAGTAAAACAATAAGGAAGAGCTAATAATAAAAGTATGTTTACGGATTATGTAAAATAATCGCGGTAAGCACTAAAAGAATGGAAAAATAAAAACTTAGCAAATTAGGTAATTGAAATCTTAAGAACACTCGACATTTAACGGAATAAAACTGAAGACGCAAACTAGTAAATCTGGAGATAGAATGGCACTATGGAACACAAAGGAGAACATCTACAAGAGAAACAACTATCAAAGTAAATTAACCAAAAAGAACAAGGCTAAAACAAGACACAGAACAAAACAAAAAACTATATAAAGAAGTAAAGAAATCCACACCAAGAAAAAGTCTCTGCCCACCACAGTAGAGGTGCATCGACGGAGGACCCTCATGGGAAATCAAAAAAAAAAAATATTGTCTAAACTCTCCCTCACTTCAGGCGTAAAGTCATTTAGCAAAATACCCAACTGTAAGTCTGGTAAATGTTCATCCCATAAGCCATTTGGCCTGTCTAGATTTATTGCTACATTCTTTCGGGGGTGTGGCGACACGTGCTTTATACCGCATGATTGAGTAAAAGTTTTAAATTGTATACTAATGAAGCTTGTCTTTTGGGCCATAATTAAACTGGTTGGTGCGACAGAGTAACTAAACTGCTCTCTGAATCAAAATACCGTTCATATACATTAATGCGTAAGACGAAGCACAAGAACTGAAACAGATTTGCGCTAGTTAACCCGGATCACCCTTAATTCGCCGTATTTAATGCGCGTCTCTTCCACGAATAAGAGTGCGCAAATAAAATAAGACTCCACGCTTAAAACACCGGATAAGTGTTGTCTTAATAGTACCGGGCAATTGTTTAAAAAGTCATCTACTACTAATCTCCACGTAATTTTCTACTACACTCCTGCACCTCGATCATGACATTCGCATTACCAAGTGGGCTATATGGTACGTTACCTATCCCCTTAATAAAGGCACCTCTCCTACCTTCCAGTCTAATGCTAAACGTTAAGCTTCACCGAGACGGACCAAAGTACCCTCATTTCCTAAATCAACCAGATACTCAAATCAAATATACTTTATACAATTTAGGCCCTAAGAAGGCGCTTATCTTTTTAACATACACATATATTATATATGTATAATGTTACAATCAATTTTAGTGGGTGTACAGAAAGGAGTCAATTCCAAACATCACCATCGTTCACTTATCGATCCACTCTATAAAAGCCCTTTCGACACCAAAACCCGCTTAAAATGGCACTACTCATAATCTAGCAAATCGGTAATATGTTTTGGGACTTTGTTATGCAAAAAATCTAACACTGTTACTGGTTTTACCGAGTCTAAAACATGGAACGATCAGTTTGTCAATTTCTAGTTTTTGCGAACATACTTTAAATTATCAAGAACGTATTGGGAAGCCAGATTTAAGACACCGAATTCTTGAAACTTAGCCTTTAATTCGCGAGGTCCCTCATTGTACATTACTCGAACTGCCCGTTTTTGCAATCAAAATTTAGTGTCTACCTCAGCTGCTGTCCCTCACAACAAAGCAGCACTTTTTGCAGTCTTCAAATTGTGCTTCTAATCTAACACCACGATCTTCTATATTGCTATGATACAGTCGACTGCACGTTTTCCTCACATTTCACATTGATATAAGAGCAACTCCCTATGGTGTACCTTTTTGTGGAGCATTTTAGTAAATGAGCATAATTATCCCTAGTTGGGGAAAAATCTTTTAACTGTAGTTTCCATTCTGGCCTAAAAAAATAGAAGCGAGGGAACCGTTATAAGTTTTAGCTACCCCTGTTAATTTTGGTAAGGCGTAATGGACTATTTACTTATCGCTCCACCCTAGATCCGTGCAGATTAGTCAACTTTGTGAAGGCATGTATTAACCGTTTGTTCTTTGCATAAAAGGATCAAAATCCAGGCATTACACTATTTAAGACCCGATACCTATTGCGATCGCTTGTATTATACAAAGCCCTAAGAGCACAATCGAATATTTCAATAAATAAATTGTTATTTCACTCGGGATTACGGCGACGTGTTACTTCACAGGACGGTATGCGAAGGCGCAAAGTTCTGTGCCTAGGTGAATACCTCGATTATGCACGGCGCGTCACCTGCCATTCCAGAACACGTGATCGTGTCCTGGAGCGCCGATGACGACGATATCGTTAGCTCGCCCTTCTCATATAATGCAAACTGGAGCGGGACTGACCAATCGCCCGTGGCGATAGCCTTACCCTGGACCACCCGGACTGCAACCGACTGCGGAGACTGCCACAATTTTTTTTCAGTCTCGAGCACATACGCCCGCGACCATGGATACGGTTTCATGTTGTGTCACGAAATCTTTGTGGAGGCGCCAGCATTTTAAGAGTTTACCTTCATTCATCCACGTAGTCACAGACTCAACGTATATTACAAGAAAAAAAACACTACAATTAATACAGGATTTTTTTTCATTACCTACGGATATATTATTATTGCTTTAACAAAACATCTTACTATAATCAAAAGAGCTAAATTCGTCAACAAGCTACCCTCAGCACATCTAATAAACGCTTACACTTGTTATTTTGGCCTTAGCAAGTCTTGATGTATCAAAAAAAAATGTATGCTCGTAGTTACTACTTTAAACTTTAAAACCGTAGGTCTATACACAACAAAAATAAACTTGTTGTCTCATTTTTACTTCGATAATCACGACCTCACCTCATTTGAAATTGAAATAAAATATTCTTTAGAAGGATACACGAGGGTAGATAAACATAACGAAATAAAATAATATTATTACCCTTACGTTTTCTAAGTATGTTCACTAAATACTTATGCGTATTTTAGATCTTGTTGTGGGCACTAAGTTGCTAATCCCGCTTCTGAGATGTAAACCGTGTTAGTTCATCAACCAGTAGCAGGGACTTCAAATACAAAAACACTTCACACAGTATTAACTATCAGTCTTATTACAGTACCGTTTTACTTACAACAGCCTAAAGGCGATATATCCCATGTGTTTGCTCTTGATCTTGAATAACGAATGCCCGACATACCTCTGAATGCGCGCTATTGTGATTTCATCCCCACCAATTTACTTGCTTATGATTGGTCGTTGTAGATTGACAGTATCTTGACCAATCATAAGAAGTACTTTAAATATAGAACTTTATAATAATCATTAGCAGTTATTTAACCAACATGAAAATAATAATTGATATATTTAGACATTTATAACACTTGCTTATGATTGATCATTTAAGATTGACAGTATCTTGACCAATCATAAGAAGTACTTTAAATATAGAACTTTATAATAATCATTAGCAGTTATTTAACCAACATGAAAATAATAATTGATATATTTAGACATTTATAACACTTGCTTATGATTGATCATTTAAGATTGACAGTATCTCGATCAATCATAAGAAGTACTTTAAATATAGAACTTTATAATAATCATTAGCAATTATTTAACCAACATGAAAATAATAATTGATATATTTAGACATTTATAACACTTGCTTATGATTGATCATTTAAGATTGACAGTATCTCGATCAATCATAAGAAGTACTCTAAATATAAAACATTGTTAGAATGCTTAGTAGTCATTTACCTAATATGAAAATAATAAGCGATATACATATTTAGATATTTATAACACGTATATTTAAAAACTTTCTTGAGATAAATTCGCGATGGTATAAGTATAATAAAGAAGTTATTTGTTGTGAAGATTCTGTCGTCGCATAACGTATATGACTTTTATGAATAGCAAATATCAAATTTGTAGTTCGGCAACGCGCATGTGATACCTCCGGTGTTGCAAGCGTTCATAGGATGCGGTGATCGTTTACCTTTAGGTGGTCGGCATGCTTGTTTGCCACGGTCGTAGTATAAAAAAATCGTTGCAAGACTATCCCATTAATAGATTGCACCTATGTGAAGCAGGGGCTGATCGCTCGTTTATATATGTATCTATACACATAAAAATCTATGCAAATCTCGATAGCTAGTATACAATGAATGTCACGTTAAGGAAATGAAAAGATTACATTCGTTACAATCGTCCGAAACTTATCTAAAAGTTCAGAAATAGTACATATAATTGTGAACAAAATAAGTTATTAATCATGCACAGATCAACCGAGACACTCGGCTAATGAAACTTCCATGTAACGTGTAACACTGCACTAGCTTACAATGCGATGCGACAACCAAATGAAATGACCGCGCCATCTCTGGAGAATTCACTGCTGTCATTATGTAGGGCTGTCACTATGGTTAAATATTAATTTTAGTTATTGAAGTGAACACTTCTTCTATCGTTCTGCATTCTTCCGAGTTTTGTTAACGCTAAATTGTACACTCGGCTCTAACAGTCATCAACCACTGTCTTACAAAGAGTGTATCGTTCCAATAATTACATTTAGACTATTATTTATTGTAATAATAAAATAATATTAAAGTGAAACTTCTTATGGGAGTCCTTTGAAATTCTAATCGGCAAAAAGTGGTGGGAGTAAACACTGTATCGAATAGAGTGTTGAAAACATCGGTTCTCGCCCCATCACCGAAGTTAAGCAACGCCGGGCGCGGTCACTACCATACACAATTGTATGTATGTTTTGTGTATAATCATTGTAATATTTCAAGGCTATATTTTGTATAAGTGCATACAGTGTATGTGTACAGTTACAACATAATATATATGTCGCGTGGAATTCGTCGGCACCTAGTAAATGCTACTTACCTAACCCAAAGACGTCAGTTATTTATAATAGATACTTTGATAAATCGTTATGATTAGATTTATTATAATTTTAATATTATAAAAGGATATTTTATGTTTCTCTATTATATTACGTGTACCGACATATTGGAGCATACACCAACATCAGCTAGTTGAGACGAGATCTTAATATAATGTTCGCCAGAAGCGAACTTGTTGTTTATATTAGTTAAAGTATTTGAATATCATGATGTATTACTAAATAAAACTTTGTTAAATATTCATTTAACCTCTTAATTAATTTTATTTTTTAAAGTTTTTCTTCTTCATTTAATTATTGTTACATTTTTATATTGAGTAATACCATAAGAAATTAATTTTATATACTATAATATACAGCGTTCTATCGCGTGCTACATCAGACAGCCAAACAGAATAATAATAATAATAATTTAATAATAGTAGAACTAGAATATATTAAGCGAAGTTAATTCATATTCAAACAAAGAGACACACATTAATAAAAACAACAATAAAAGCATTTTAATTGAACGTAGAAAATGGGACAACCCTAATAGATCTACATTGCATACTCCCGCCTGCAGAGAACGCGCTCCTCCGGGACCGACTGGACATGATTCCACCATTATGACGTCAAATCACTCCACCCTTGCAACACCTGTCTTCAGTCAACTTGTATCTTCACACCCCTCCGTGCAAGGACTATGACTGTCGTCTCAACAAAACTGGAAAAACAAGCATTATTTTAACTTAAATGCATAGAGAATTTAACAAATGATATAAAATAAAATATGCGTCCATACACACAACATGAAATAATCCTTACAACACTATAGTCAAAATGTAATAACTAACATTAACTTAAAAAGAGCATAGCGTAAAGGCTGTACTAGACATAAAGTACAAAAATCTAAAGAGAATCAAAGTGGGCTTCCGTATAAACTAACATTCCCCGCAACTCCGCATACTCCTTTTTTAGAAAATGATTTTATTTTAAAAGCAGTTTTGATAATTTAAAAGGGGTTCTCAATTATGCAATGACGTACACTTTCTGTGTGCAAAGCTTCATGATAAACATTTTTGAGTTAAATCCTGAAATGCAAGCAGATAGACGATTGTTTTAAGGTAATCATTAATTATTAATTTCTTTATAATATTTGATTTAATATTTCTTTATAAAATATGGGTAAAAAGACACACTTAGGAACTAGAGATTAAGTATGTGTAACAGAATAAGATATAGGAATATCATATAATTCACAGTTTTTTGTAAAGAGTAAGCAAAGTAACAAACATAAAATGTGCTTCAACGTCAACTTTTTTAATTGGCGTCTTGGAAATACGAATTCTGCCAGTGTTAAGTCGGTCACGGGAGAATCATTTTATTGGTAGTATTAAATGTTTTATGAAATTTAGTTCTACCAGATTAGACCACTGAAATGAAACGCATACAGACAACACTTCTTTTTTCTAACTGATTACGCTATTGGAATATTACAGCTTCACTGGAGGGCAAAGACAACACTTGCAGACATCACGCTTTAAATAAATAAATTAGCTTTTTAGATATAATCTATACATAGTTTTGTTAGGGATGTATAGTAAGAAATGTCTTTATTTGATTGAAATTTCTTTTGACTAAACCAATATGTTATGTTACAGACTTCCGGCCTTGCATACACTAGCTCGGCTTGCTCGGCTTCACAATAAAATGCATATTAATCATATTTATATTTTAATTAAGTAGATGTAATTAAATTAACTAACTTTGAATTGAATCTATTTGGATACTTGTATATTTTAAATATGTCGCTTTCCGGTTGTTGACATCCGGTACAAGAACTATTAATTAAAAATAATACTTAGAAATTATATTAGTTCATCAGAGTTACTGATAATTACCATTGATTAGTTTTCAGTATAAATAGTAATAATTGATCTTCACATATTAAATACTTTGTAACGTCATTTGTCTATAAAAGCCGGTGTGTCGCATTGTTTAGAATTAATCGTTTTGTAACCACCGTCACGTACAGAAATAAGGGAAAACGCTGCCGGATTATAAAGTAATCATACGAAATAAAGTGTTATCGTATCCGTTATCTTGTCTGAACTACCTGCCGTTTTACACTTCAGAAGTGGGATATGTCCGGCCCATATATTAATGGAATTTGTATAAAGAAAAAGCAACGTCAGTAAATAATGTCTACGGATGAAGAAGAAAATTCCAATTTTTTTTCTTCGAATCACTACGAAGAGACCAACAGATGTGTTCGATGCAATAGGCGACGTGTGAGCCAGGCCGATGCTGAGGTTGTTCCGACCAGATGGAAAATCAAGTAACATCAAGGGGTGGCTGCACAAGATTGACCAGCTAGGCGACGTGTATGATTGGGATCATTAGGATCGACAGTTCGTCATGCAGATTTGTCTTCGAGGTTCTGCAAGAGACTTGACGGGAAGGTTAATTAGCAAAAGACTGCAGGATACCACGCTGCGAGGTGTCATCGTTCCGGTCATATCGCCTCTAGCTGCTGGTATGCTGCCGGTTCTTCTCTTTACCAGCCCCAAAAGGTAAAGGCGAATATGGTAAATTGCAAGGGGAACTACACCCAATTTGAAAAGCGGCTATTCCAATGCACACTTTACATGTTGACCATTTAGGCCCGTTTGTTAGGACCCGAAAAGGTAACTCGTATGTACTTGTTGTTATAGACTCGTTTACAAAATTTTATTTTCAAAACCTGTTAAAAACTGTGTGATATGGGATACATAAAAACTGTGTGATATGGGATACATAACTGTGTGATACAGGGTACTACATAAAAGCTGTGTGATACAGGGTACTACATAAAAGCTGTGTGATACAGGGTACTACATAAAAGCTGTGTGATACGGGGTACTACATAAAAGCTGTGTGATACGGGGTACTACATAAAAGCTGTGTGATACGGGGTACTACATAAAAGCTGTGTGATACGGGGTACTACATAAAAGCTGTGTGATACGGGGTACTACATAAAAGCTGTGTGATACGGGGTACTACATAAAAGCTGTGTGATATGGGATACATAAAAACTGTGTGATATGGGATACATAAAAACTGTGTGATATGGGATACATAAAAACTGTGTGATATGGGATACATAAAAACTGTGTGATATGGGATACATAAAAACTGTGTGATATGGGATACATAAAAACTGTGTGATATGGGATACATAAAAACTGTGTGATATGGGATACATAAAAACTGTGTGATATGGGATACATAAAAACTGTGTGATATGGGGTACTTACTACATAAAAAGCTGTGTGATACAGGGTACTTACTACATAAAAAGCTGTGTGATACAGGGTACTTACTACATAAAAAGCTGTGTGATACAGGGTACTTACTACATAAAAGCTGTGTGATATAGGATACTGTGTGATACGGGGTACTACATAAAAGCTGTGTGATACGGGGTACTATAGGATACTGTGTGATATAGGATACTGTGTGATATAGGATACTGTGTGATATAGGATACTGTGTGATATAGGATACTGTGTGATATAGGATACTGTGTGATATAGGATACTGTGTGATATAGGATACTGTGTGATATGGGGTACTACATAAAAGCTGTGTGATACAGGGTACTTACTACATAAAAAGCTGTGTGATACAGGGTACTTACTACATAAAAAGCTGTGTGATACAGGGTACTTACTACATAAAAAGCTGTGTGATACAGGGTACTTACTACATAATAAAAAGCTGTGTGATACAGGGTACTTACTACATAAAAGCTGTGTGATATAGGATACTGTGTGATACGGGGTACTACATAAAAGCTGTGTGATACGGGGTACTACATAAAAGCTGTGAGATACGGGGTACTACATAAAAGCTGTGTGATACGGGGTACTATAGGATACTGTGTGATACGGGGTACTATAGGATACTGTGTGATACGGGGTACTACATAAAAGCTGTGTGATATAGGATACTGTGTGATACGGGGTACTACATCGGGGTACTACATAAAAGCTGTGTGATATAGGATACTGTGTGATACGGGGTACTACATAAAAGCTGTGTGATATAGGATACTGTGTGATGCGGGGAACATCAAATCTGTGTGAAATAGGATATGTGATACTATATGATATGGAATTGCATGAAATTAAAAAGTAAGAATTCAATGAATAGATGTTCTGCTCTTGTTTTATTTTATTTTTTTAGATGCCATACACCAGCGACAGAACTGGCTCAGGTGGTAATGCTGACCGCCGTGGGGCACGGCAAATGCAGGATGGCCGAGTGTTACAGACTTCCGGCCTTGCATACACTAGCTCGGCTTGCTCGGCTTCACAATAAAATGCATATTAATCATATTTATATTTTAATTAAGTAGATGTAATTAAATTAATTGAATCTATTTGGATACTTGTATATTTTAAATATGTCGCTTTCCGGTTGTTGACATCCGGTACAAGAACTATTAATTAAAAATAATACTTAGAAATTATATTAGTTCATCAGAGTTACTGATAATTACCATTGATTAGTTTTCAGTATAAATAGTAATAATTGATCTTCACATATTAAATACTTTGTAACGTCATTTGTCTATAAAAGCCGGTGTGTCGCATTGTTTAGAATTAATCGTTTTGTAACCACCGTCACGTACAGATATAAGGGAAAACGCTGCCGGATTATAAAGTAATCATACGAAATAAAGTGTTATCGTATCCGTTATCTTGTCTGAACTACCTGCCGTTTTACAGTTAATAACTACGTATGTGAAATAGAATTAACGGCTGTTGTTTTCTGTAAATAGATATTTACACTGACAAAAAGAGACAAAATCGTATTAACCAATTGTAGTGTTCACAAATTTTGTCAAAAGTTAAGCAGAGCTATCTAGTGACTATTCTTTGATTTAAAAACATTTTCATTCTAACCAAATTATAGAAATGATACAAAAATATTTTAGTAACGTAACATTTAATTTACTTAACTAAATTACAAAGATATGTTGAAAATATACTATATTTAAATTACTAGTAGAATTCAAATTAACAAGGAAATAAGTACACAAGTGTACAACAAGCAGAGTAAAATACAAATGATTTGTCAATACATCAATAGATGTCAGTACAAATTTATTTGAAATTAGTTGTATTATAGCACTATAGATGTCGCTATTTTAAGATAAACTTTTTCTACCAAGTTGTCCGTAATAACTTGTTTATTTGTAAAAACATTTTCAATCGTAATATGCGATTTGTTCGTTCTAATTATTAAGTACATTCCTTAAGGATCAATTCTATTAGGTTAATATCGTAAAGTTGTACTTCGATGGATCGCACATTAAAAAGGTATTAAACCACGGCCACAATTGAAGTATCTTATATTATTATATTAACATTTTTGCATAGTGACTAAACAGCAATGATAAAATTACAAATTAAGAACAAAAAACGGCAGCCCACGTTTAATACATAGTAATTATACAAGTCCCGGAGGATAAGAAATCTATTTTCTTCGAAACGAAATCCTAACCTATTAGTAAGTAAAAAGAAATTACCCGTTATTAAAAACAAACAGTTATAAAATATATTAATAAATGAAGTATTTTTGATTTTCGTCATTAACTGAATATTCTTGAAATTATAATCAGCAAGTGGTTGAAGTAATGCAGTTTTGCTAAACTTCTAATATAAAACAAGACTCGATATCAATAAATAATCAAAAATATGGTTATTATCCGCGCGTATCTTTTCCCTGTTGTAGTTGTTGTTGACTACGAAACAGACATTTATACGGTTAACACTAAAATTATGTTTTTTTTTATTATTTATATATGTAATACATGCTCATTACATTTATAAAAAGTTGACAATAAATCTATATATTTTAATAAAGAATTAAAATTTTTATTCAGACGCTTACATTGCTAATCGATAGAGCTGGTTAAACGTTTCTAATACATCACAAATAATATACTAATGAATCGTATATCGTTAAATACTTATTAACGTAACCTCTCTGCTAAAGAAGAAGAAGCTGAAGCAGAAGAAATAAGGAACGTATTTATTATTAAAAAATCGTGTGTTAATTTAGAACTTATATTGGCTAATGCAGTGCTTGCTGATCTTTATTTAATTAGATATGCTCAGGACACATTCCTTCCATAAGGGTAGCCTTTATGATGCGTAATATGTCATCAACATTTACTTATCGACAATGTACACCACATCTTGGCAGAATGTGTTCAAAAGTAAACTATAAGTTCTGGACTCGATGCTTCCAGTTCGTTCCACATTGATTTGTATAACTCCTTATTGTCTGACCCTACTTCTAAATATGCTAGGGATTTTTTTTTAATAAATTTAAATAATTGCTAATTTTACATCTGTACGATACTAATAGGGATATCGTAGCGCAGATGACATAACCTTCAATAAAAAAAAACCCTAATTAAATTTTATATTTTGAACTTAACTAGATTAAACTTAAGTTTATTAGTAAAAGGGCATACGGGTATCGTTAACAATATGAACATTAAAAAACAACCCTATAAAAAGTTACGAACTCTAGAGTGTCCTGAATTTTTTTGGAATAAAAACGAGATAGCTTTGTGTACTGTTCAGTGTGCAATATTATTATTATTTCCACAAGGCATATATTACATCACATTGGCAGTTAGGTGATCCTACGTGAGTTTCGCACTTATACAATTACGTATTCCTTTTACGTATCAGCTATCGTGTCACGCACGGTGAACATACATTTTACTTCTTATGTCTAACAAATTGTATTCTTTTATGAATTGTAAGGTTTGTTTTTTTCTAGTAACCAATCTTCTACATTATTTCTTATGCACAATATTCGAACTATATTACGTAAAATACTACCAATATTATATAACATAGAGTCGAATAACCCAAGATTATGAATAAAATATTAAACCCTCTTAATGACAGACTAACATGTAGTCCGGTGAATCTGTAGAGGCCCCAGGGTCAACAGGGTATGTCAGTTCGAAATCATAAAAAAAAATAGACTAACATCCCGCCAAACACTCCTTGTAATGTTTCATGGTAGAAACAATAACAATTCCATCTGTACTAGTTCGACAACTTCCTACTAGATGGCGCAAAATACTAATATAAGGTTTTTTGTATTTTGTTGAAGTTTTCTACAAAAATAATTTGATAATAGTGCCGTCTCTTTTCAAAATGTATGATATAATAACATTTCTATTTTCATCCCCGTCAAGAGATAATTACCTACCAAATATAAAACTCATTATTTCACTTCGAAATTGATGTTGTTTTCAAAGTTGTCTCCCAAAATCGATAAAAAAAGTCTTTCACCACAATATATTTTATAGTTCATATAGAAGTTAATTCAAAATAATAGTACGAAATATATGTTATTTGTTTTTTTTTTCCTTGTACATGCATTTAGGTTTTATGTGACAATTTATCCTTAAGTACATGGTTCGTGAATAGGTTAGGACCCTAAATAGCGAATCATTAAACCGTTTTTTAATGAAAATGCTACATTTATCTCAAAATTATATATTTATACGTTAAAATGTCCTAATATAATGTCACATAGTAAGTACGTAAAACGCTACACTGTTTGACCGCTCTGAATATAGATGCGGAGAACATAAATTTAGATATAAATACGTAATAAATTACATGTATATAACATCAAAACAATTTAAGGATAAATAAATGCCAATTCTAATTTTGCTATAATAATAACTTAACTTTTTTTTTCTTTTTTTTTTTTGTGCACTGTAGCATATATGCATTATTACTATTTTATTAATATCGTACGTGCAAGTTACCTTTACTATTAATTTTGTTAAGTATATCTTTAAGGTAGTGTCATTCATAAACGGAAGTAAGAGACATGTCTATGTTTCGTGACTAAAACATTTTTATGAAAAATGACAGTGGCCAATGTTACTACGACAATTGTCGAAGAAAGAAAAGAACGCTACCAAATTATAACTATTTTAATATTGATCATCCTTAACAACACTAAATAATAACAGCATGTCGGTATGTTTATAGAAAATAAACGAAAGATTTCGACTTTCATCGTTCGCCGGAGGCTATGAAAGCCCGATATCGAATTATTAGCGCACACTTACGTACACGAGTGATATAACAGCTGTAACTATGTTTTAATAACTGTACGATATAACGCTACGTATTAAAGAAAAACAGGTGAGTTAATAACTATTTGCACTGAAATAACCCTCAAGTTAATAATCTGTCGCAAAGAACCTAGTGTGTTCCGGAAGCCTGCACTTGAGAGCCAGTTCGTGTCTACAATTAGGGCGTTTACCTTCTTAGTTCACATCGTTATTTAAAACAGGTGAAACTCTGGTCAAACTCTATATCTAATAACCAATGTAGTATAAAAAAAAACTGGTAATGGAGTTCAAATACATAAAAAAAGAAAACAGTTATCTCGGCGTTGTAATATAAGTATAGTTTCAAATAAAGAGTAATATAATAGTAATGGTGGCGCCGCGCCTACTGTTATTGGTTTTTAACATTAAAAGTAATCAATCTTTTATAAAACTCGATCACCAAACTTTAAAAACTGTTTCACGTAACGATCTGGCAGGGCTAAACATTCAATCGATTTTTTCTGTATGTCGTATTAAAAAAGAATATAGTTAAACGGTAATGTCAATTATAACTAATAATATAAATCGATCAAATAGTATTTAAAATCATAAACATATTTAACAGTTCCATCGATCTTTAAGCGTCATCAAATCGAGTTTACAAGTGTAACATATCCTAGTGTTACCAGCTCTGTAAATTCTACACACAGTTGTAGTTTTAATAATTAATAAATAAAATACAATGAATAATTACTATAACAATTTGTCATTCAATCATATTTATAAAATTACAGTTAAATATATAATTTAAAAATACCTATTGTTAGATATTTTTATATTAGTGTCGTCGTTTAGTGAATTTCAGGCAGTGTTAAGTAAAGTGGTATTACCCCTATAAAGCACTGAGGACTCTTCTCCTTTCTCTGCTTCATTGGTATAACTCTCACTTTAAAAACTCACCACTGCAATTATCAAGTGCGTATTTATTACAAAGTGTCTTGTGATAACTTCAGTGTTTCAAGAAAGTGATGTTCCTCTTATTAGAATTTTCTGGCACGTTTTTGTTGTATTTCTGAATTCATGTTCATTTGTTTACGCATGATGAAAATAATCACACCGTATTTCGCAAAATAGCCCAGGTTTTACACAATATCCTGTTAACTGAGCAAGATTATAAATAAAAATCAGTACGTGACATTCCAAGACCCCATCAAAACTCGCCAGACTGACTCTGACGTGCTAGACATAGCTCATTCATAATTAAGTGGTCTACCGTTTTAATCATAATGTATGTTTCAAAAAACGATTCTAAGCTTTATACTTCGATAAAAAACGGAATTACAGTTTGATTAAAAATATATCCTATATTTTATGTGCTTTGACGCTGCGAAACAGTCTCCTGACTAGTGTACTCTATATGTAACATGAAGAAAGATGTACGCGGGACATCATGATAGTGGAGATGAGTTGTAAATATGTCAATGTACGCCATTGATTTTAGTTTAGCATTACATTTGCCATGGCATATATGTAGGGCTATGAATCTGTCGTGCTTGGATAAAGACATATATTATATATACTACAATTAGTTGTTTATGTGTTGTACATGTGTATATATATCGTGCTTTGAAAAAAGTTCCTTAATGCGACCTGGGCTAGGAATTAACTGGTTGGGGGGCTGTCCCTCCTCAACCAGGGGAACGTCCACACGTGCGTGCGACAGAACGGTGTGTCCGTGGTGGACATTTCTTTCGCCACTCCGTCTGTCGCACGCTGTGTCCGGGGGTGGAATGTGCTTGAGGAGGTGGAGACCCTATCGGACCATCGGTACATCAGATTCGAGGTCTCCACCTCCCAAGCTGGTACAGCTATTCGCCCCCGGAGGGGCGCGAAGTTCCCCTGCTGGGCGACTGGCCGTCTCGATAGACAATTGGCGGAGGAGGCGGCCATCGTCCAGGCCTGGGCCATGCCCGCTCCGACCGGGCAGGATGTCGACGCGTCTGCTGCCTGCCTCCGTACGGCCCTCACGGAGGTATGCGACGCGTCGATACCGCGGAGGGTACACCGCCCAGACAGAAAGGCGGTGTACTGGTGGTCGCCGGAGATCGCCAATCTCCGGGCGGCCTGCTCCGCGGCCCGGCGGCTGTTCGGGCGCAGCCGCCGGAGGAGCCGGAGGGACCCGGAGGAGGAGGCCCGGCTGTATGCGGATTACAGGACCAAAAGGAAGGCCGCTATCAGCCGGGCCAAGGAGGAGGCATGGGAGGAGCTGATTGAGACGCTGGAGGGGGATCCGTGGGGGCGCCCATACCGGATGATCAGGAAGAAGTTGCGGTCCCGGGCGCCCCCGGTAACGGAAACCCTCCAGCCGGAGGTGGTGGCGAGCGTCGTGGGAGAGTTGTTCCCCGACCCTCCACAGCTGCCACCTCCTCCCATGCCTCCGCCCATGGTCGAAGTTGCGGAGGTGCTTGTTGACCCTCCCCCAGTAACGGAGGAGGAGATGGGGAGGGTAGAAGAGTGCCTCCGCAACAAACGGAGAGCACCCGGCCCAGACGGGGTCCCAGGTCGGGTGCTCAGCCTGGCGCTGGGCCATCTTAGGGGGTGGCTTCGGGGGCTGTTCGACCAGTGTTTCTCGGTGGGGCAGTTCCCGAAGCCCTGGAAGCAGGGGCGGCTTTACCTACTGAGGAAGGAGGGCCGCCCCCCGAACTGCGCGTCTGCGTATCGGACCCTGGTGTTGTTGGACGACGCCGGGAAGGCGTTGGAAAGGATTATCGCTTCTCGGGTCGGCTGGACGCGCGGTATGGGCGTTATACTGTGGACGCCGTCCGCCCGGTCCTGTCGGAGTAGATTGGGAGACGCTGGGGCTCCCTGACGTTCCGTCTGGTGCAGGTGCTCACCGGACATGCTTGTTTCGGGTGGTACCTGCACCGGATCGTGCGCAGGGAGCCAACCGCCGCATGCCATGAATGCGGCGCTGCGGAGGATACCGCCAGCACACTCTCTCTGAGTGTGCTGCGTGGGACGGACAGCGCCGCATTCTGGCTGCGGCGGTGGGAGATGGTGGGGATTTGTCGCTGCCGAGTGTAGTTGCGGCCATGCTCGGCAGCGAGCAGGTGTGGACTGCAGTGGCCTCCTTTTGCGAGGAGGTCGTCTCGCAAAAGGAGGCGGCTGATAGGGCCAGAGAGGTGGACCCTCTCAGCGGCCCTCTCCACCAGAGGAGGGCCGGTGGAACGAGGCGGCGCTTTGCCCACCTCCTCCCACCTCCGTAGCTGGACCTGAGGGGATGGGCCGGGGGGCCCATCTCCTCATTGCACAGATCCGGCTGACGAGGGGAGGTAGCTGTGTACCCAGTCAACCTCCCTATGAGGACGGAGCCCGGCGGCCAAATTCCGCGGGGCTGATTGCTGGGGCGGCATGGTGATAGCCACAGCTCGGTCCCATGCCGCCCTGACTTAAAGCGGTGGCCGGTACACCGTGGGGTTTTAGTCCGTGCGAGTCGGACATAACCCATTCTCTCCCCCGGGAGCATGGGTATCCATAATGGATTTCCCCACGCTAATAAAAAAAAAAAAAGGAATTAACTGGTTGAAATCTTTACATAACACAAAAACGTTATACACCCTCCATGCTATTTTTGTTCTCTCTCTTTTTATTGTATACAAATATGTGTGTATCCGAGTATTGAAATTTCAGTAGGCAGGCATCGTGTGCCTTCCCTTGTATAATCTCAATAGTAAAAGCATGAAAATTAATTTCTTTTAGTTTTAAATCATACCTGAGTATATTGTTTTGTTATTACAATGAATCTCAATGAAGATTAGAGAAATCGAACAGCGAAACAAATATCTGCAATACAAACTTGGAAAAGTAAGCCAATTAAAGTGTATAACTTGATACCATTTTTTATTATTTGCATAAGTTTAATGAACATTTGATTGTAGTGTTTACTATTTATTACATATACATATATTACAGAAAAGTAACAATGAAATCATATGTTCAACATAAAAAAAATATCCAAACAGATAAAATATCGAAAAACATAACAAAGAGTGAATAAAATACCAAAATAGACGCTCAATAAAGGACCTCGTTCGTAGAGTCTCCTGACTGTTCATGCATTTTTATGTTACCTGGCAACATTTGGGTGCCCAAGCACGCGCTGGCACGCGGCCTACGAGCTTACATAACTCGATTAGGCGCGGACGCGGACACGACGCGACTATACAGTGAAGAAAGCGTTCACAGCATGTTTACTTTACAGATATTATCTCAGACGTGATAACTATATAGATATTTTTTCCTTGTTATTATCTCGCAAAGATATTAAACGACAATGTTAGTTATAAAAGAGACATTACAAAGACAATGACGTATGTATTAGAATTTGTAATTCTCGGTCAATCGAAACCGTATTAACTGTATTTATTTTTAAATGTAATAGTATAAATAGATTGAAGGTTGCCCTATTGACTTTGTTTTATAACTTTTTTCAATATTCGATAGCGAGTGGTTGAGCTATTGTATATTAATATGGCATCATAGTTATTTCTGTGATTTTGAAATCTATGATATATTTTAAGATATTCATTAAAATGATATGCTGTAAAGAGCAATGCTTATCTCATCAAATCCCTAACATAACTACAAAATGTAATTCGATGATAATTAATACTATATTAGTTAAAGTAATTTTGTAAATAAATATTTTTTTTTTATAATATGCAAAAAATCAAATAGGTTACTGTGGATCATCCTTAGAAGTTAAGGAAGTTAGACATACATCATTTTCTACTTTTCTGTAGGCATTATTAAAATTACAATTTTGTAGTGCATTATTTTTATCTATCTCATAATATTTAACTAGTATTAACAACGTAAACGACCGAAAACTCTTTCATTCGACTACATTACAATACATAGACTTTTGTTTACTTCATATAAATATTATGTGCATGTATTATATATGTATAAACCTTCATAAATACAATTCTATAAACATATCAAAATCCACAGCGTAATTTAGAGTAACTAAGATTGAAGACAGACAAGCGTAGCTCGCGACTTTGATTTATTTCATGATACGGTTGTACAGTCAAGACAACAGACTTTTCAAATTCAACCGTAAACCATCTGGTAACCCTGGCGGCTTAGCGCATCAAACACACTCTCCGAACACTGATTTCAATAATACCTGAACTACTATTAGCGATAAAAATATAGATATCATTGAATCGGTTCAATCACTCTATAACCGTGTGATTCCAATCATCAGATTCGTTGTCGTTGACCGCGACATTGTTACATCACAATTTCACCGCAACTAAAAATAGTGTTAACAAGTACCACAGCCGGATTTGTCTGACGTAATGTGTTAATTTAGAGATGAAATGAAAGTTCACGTTATACTGACTCCAAGTATTTTTCTAAACAGCCCGCCGGTTGCCGTCGGATAATAATTCAAAGTGTAAATAATTGCGTCACATTTAAAAATTTTGTACATAACTTTTTTATATGCGTTGCTTTATCATATTACAATTAATTAATAAGTAATATACAAGATACATATACAAGAAGTTCTAAAGTCGATGTGACATATTATCATTGTGTATATGGTAACAGAGTTTCCGTCGGATAGAGATTCCCACACACTATGTGGGCTATTGACCTGACGAACTGAACTATTGTGGCTCTGCGCCAACCGCAGAGGGCGATGGTTGTCAGAGCGGTCTGAGGGTATCGAGGCAGCCTTCCAATTGGTTGAATCTCGGCCATGGGATTTAGAGGCGAGAGTTCTCGCGTCGCTATACTAGTGAGGTCGACGAACCGCATGGCGAAGTCGGGTGGATAAAAATCTCTTGCCTCCATAAGATGAGCCTGTGGTGGATGGAAGCAGGCACATCTATTGTTCTAGCAATTACTGCACAAACCCTTGAGGTTGTGGCACATTCGCCTTCGATGTGCCTCGCAACGTTTCGTAAGAAGAAGTTCCGGATTTCGTCCCCTTAGACTGCAAGACGACCCTGACGAAGGATCGATACCTGCCTGTTTTGTCCAGAAGTAATGCGTAAGCAATTCCCGGTCCCAGG
This sequence comes from Antheraea assamensis, assembly GCA_035772565.1. Taxonomy (NCBI): domain Eukaryota; kingdom Metazoa; phylum Arthropoda; class Insecta; order Lepidoptera; family Saturniidae; genus Antheraea; species Antheraea assamensis. Next base: position 1,864,451 of record JAQQSE010000097.1, on the reverse strand, counting down.
TAAGAGGTGTGATTTTAGTGAGTAAGAATCTGACATACGTCACCTTCGCTGCCCGGCGTTAAGGTATTCCCTAAAAACCAGCTTTTATACTGGACATATACTAAATACATTCCCAACCTCCTGTATGATAGTCCCAGTTCCCTCTGCCACCTAAATTTTGAACAATATATTGTTCCACGTACCAGGCCTAACAAGTGGATGTCGGAACTATATTTAACTTGCTGCATAGGCTTTAACTAACGCAGACGCCTTAGCGAAATATTTTGGAGCACCATTAGTGAATTTGATTTCGTTGACCATCGCTGGTCTTTTTGTATACTTTATAGATGTTAGTTGTGATCGTAATTTCACAAGATGTTAAATAATAATATGGTCTAAGACACATTAAACCTAGAGGGGGATTGGCTCTCAAGTATAGATGATGAAACACACGTATAGGATGCTTGGCGACAGATTTTCAGCTTGACGGTATTCAGCTTTTGACTTAGAAGAGTTCTTACCATCATGCTACGCTTTCACCACGATGTTTTCGTTTATCGAACGATCTAGATCAGCACGGGGATTCGAATCTACATAGTGCTCAGAGGTGAATTGAGCCAACGTAATGCCTTTAGCAACAAACGAAGGTAACTTAAATATAAGCTTTTCTTGATGAGATAATAGTGAACAGTGTCTCTCAACTGGCTCTAACGTATCCGAAGCGTCCACCCACTTAAAGCCGGCCCTGTTCACTTGTTTCATACTACCTATAAGCTAAGAAGTGTTCTGTGCGTTAAAATAGGAAGGTTATAAGTAAATATTTTAGAGAAAACACAAACAATCAAACCGGAGAATCTATTCTCTCTTTTAGAAATTTCAACGATTTCCTGTCGGCGCGACATCTGAGGTGGATATCCGAAATTTCCATTTTTAACAACATTATAAAGTCCACCGTGTCCACTAATAAAAGCAAACGAAACTAGTTTTTTCTTGTAAAAGTTATTATAGAATGGATCATTATGTAAACTATATGAAAATAATATAAGAAGACACGCATATTTGACGACCGAGAACGCATATTTTGTTCATTGCATATTTAATAGTGATATTTTGAGATTATTAAAACAAACATTTATTATAAGCGATGTGACGTAAACAAGACATTACCTGTCTCGTTCTATCATATAATAATATTACAAATGAGGAACAGAAACAGCAAAGGAAACTACTATGGATATTTGAAATATAATTACATTATTCATTTATAATAAAACATACGAAAAGACAGAATTTCTATAAGATAGAAAACCGTCATATTTGTTTGCTATTTGGTTAGGGTTGGATTTAAATAATAAAAGAAAATATTGATTGTGTTAAGCGTATCAAATTCTATTGTCACATTTAAAATGTCATACGTACTTAATATACTAGCCAATAATATCTAGTGGGGAGCTATAGTATAATCGATAGTATAAGAATTTTCTAAGGTTCTTCTCGGTTATAGGTAATAATAACTTAATCGGCTATTGGGCATCATCGCTCAAATATACGAACATGCATTTTCACATATGAGTCCGTATTAAATCAAACGGCGAAATAAATCCAACCTATTAATTGATAATTGTAAAAACAAAAAAATGTTAAATATATGCTTATCTTATACACACATATAATAAAAATGCAAGTCTAATGTGTCTGTTCTTAAAAACTTTTTCAAAAAATAATATAGTATGGACTAACAATATACGAAATTAAATACATTTTAATAATTCCTGTCTGTCTGTTTGGTTGTTTGTTTGTTTGTGCACGCATCACTGCTCGAGTACAACGTGAATAATAAAATGTTACTAAGGAAACCATAAAGCAAGTCCTTGGGTAACATTTAGTTTCATTGGAATAATGAAATCAGGTCACTTTAAAAGTTATTGTAACTTTAAACGTCGGTACAAGTTAAGTATGAGAGAAAAGTAGATAAAAACGAATGCAAAACACAAACGTCTCTACTTTATCTCCTTTAATATTACACAACGCATATATTGATTTATGAAATCTATACGTCATCTTTAACAGCATAAAAGGCACAAATTTTCTTCAACTTTGCAAACTCTATGTACATTTTTACGTCATGAACAATATAAAAGAATTTATGATTCATTATTTAGCATAATTATTTAATCAAATATTTCTTGATATAAAGTCTATAAGTTAATGATTATCGTTACATAATTGTTTATAAAAATGACTGATAGACAATTTGAGACTGAAGTAACAAATTAACAGCTAAAAATTGTTTCTCGTACGATGTGTATATTTATTTGTGTTAGGAATTTTACATCTATTAGTAGTTATCGAGTACATCATTCATTATCTCTTTAACTTACAATATTACTGAGGATTTTTTTTGCCAAAAATTGTACATTTATTGTAAATTAGTAAACGTAAGGATCATAAAGTATGACGAATAGAGACTTGACGAGTTGACAAATAGAGACTAAATAAAGACTTCGACTCCACATGCTATGGGAAAAAAACAACTGTTTCCAATTTTTTTAATTGAGAATACTAGAGCTCGTCAGTATTTAGGAAATAAGAAAAAAGAAAATCGGTTGATAAACAGAGGAGAAAAGGTCCTGATTTGTTATTTTTGGCTATTTACATATAGATTTGTTGAAGGAAAAGAAATGTTTTTTTTTATATTGTTTGAAACAATCTTTTTGAATTTCATTACCATGTGGCTGCTCCAGACTTTGTCTATGTTTAATTAAAGTGCTCATAAATGGTGAGATCATACATTAGTTTATGTATCCCACGCTAAGACAGTTCTTAGATCGCAGTACTTTCTCCAATTTACTTGACATTTATCGTTTTATTTTAACGAATTTGAACAATCCTTACTAATATTATTGATGCAAATGTGACTTTGTTTTTTTGTTACGATTTCACGCCTTAACTGTTATACTAAACCGACCAATATGAATTATGGCATACACGTTGTCAGGGGCTAAGAAAAGTGCATTGGGTACTTTTTATTTAGAAAAATACTATTCCTGAGGGCTAATTTAAGTCTATATTTACGCGATAATAGCCGCGAACAATAAGTAATATTTTTATAACTTATTTGGTGTGTTATGTGTTATTCTGATTTATAAGGTATAATACTGTACATTTTCATCAAAATAGCTTCTACGTGAAAGAGTAACATACATCCATCCTCAGAAACTCTTTAATTTAATAATGAATTTTAATATTAATGTAAATTAAAAGAATTTCTCGTGGAAAGTCCGAACATTGCGCAACGACATTTAGGAATAGAACAATGACTATACAAAATGTAAATCAGTAAGTACGCTAAACAGGAACGAAGTACTAGCGCAGGCACAAGGTGTCGCGTGACGGAGGGTAACAATTCACATTACAGGGTCAATTGAGCACTGGATACGTGTTTGCCTTTCCCTAATTGTTAGATAAGTAAAAGGGCCGTTTTTACTGGTATTACAATTAGTAGGCAATTGTTATTTTTTACTGAGTGATCACCGGTATTCAACTACAGTCACCATTAAGAACAGAGTGGGTCTATTTTAAAAAGACAATATAAAACAAAAAAAAATTAAATTGTTAGTTATTTTATCTTCACGGCAACATCTACTGAGGTAAACATTTTTATCATGATACAGGTGGCAAAAGATCTTCACGGGATAATATCGGTATTGGTTCGTTTTGCTTTAGAAGAACTTACAGATGCGAAAACAGAAAATTAGGTTCTTTTTGGATTCGAACTCATGTCATAGAACTATTATGTACTTCAAAGTTTACTTCATATTTAAATTAAACTTGTGTAATACTGAACTAAATACTCGACTTATGTAGCGCCAGATTTATGAGTTAGAAGAAATTATGAATATGTAATTACTTTTTTCATGCATTCTGTGATTGGAACCTTTATTATTTTTCAAACTCATATTATGGGGGTCCGTTCACGAGTGAATCCCTCAGCTGAGACCACAAGAATACAAATTCTTCCTTAAATCCGGCTCTGGATTTGTAATAGTTGAGCCACAGAGTATGTAAGTGATGGTCCGGGCCATAGAACAGAGTCAGGGCGTCGAGTCAGTGCACTCGCGGACCTCAGTGCGACCACACGCAACTGCCAACTTAGTTAAGTTGGACATTAAGTGATGAAACATTTTTTTAACTTTAAAAAGAAAATGTGATTCAGTCGACGATACGTTATTTAATAACTGAACTTTATATTTAAAAAAAAAAACTTTTTAAAAGTGATTTTGAACACGGTTTTTTAAAAAATTTAGAAATTAAAAGGTATGTTTTTTAAATTTTTTATTTAATTAAGAATTTTTATGCTGTATATATTATCGGAATACAAAGTCCGGGGTTCGATCGTCGTCCTGAATTAATATTTGTAACTTTGTGACATATTATAAAAAGTTTTAATAATGTTTTCGAAGTTGTAGAAACTACTTAACATAATTTTTCATGGAGGTTTTCACTTTAACTTCGCAGCAGGTGGCGCTAATATCTATGTCATTATTATTAAGTTCTATATTGCACACAAAAACAAGGGTGCTTGCTTTGATATAAAAATAATTTGAAGGGGCAGACATCGCACTTCAGTTTTTACAAATGTATATATTAACTATTACAAAACTGCTCAAACACCTGTCTCAAAACCTTTCCTTAGTACCTTGGACAAACTAATCATCATCTCAGAATATCACTTTTTGATATATGCTTATAAAGCTGAAGTTAGAGGTAAGCATAGAGAAAGCTGGATCTCACGTATATCTGTCGGAACGCACGACAGGTTTGCAACTTGAGGGTGGTAGCTAGCCAGTTTGGGATTAGAAAAAGCCCTACCACCACCATGATATAACTTGATCGCGATATTTTTCTTCTCCGAAACTCCGGCTCATTGCAGGATTTGAAACCAGGAGGAATATTTCCATCCTCTTCATTTCCTGCTTGCTTGTTATGTATGTATTTTCTTATATAACTTAGCAAACCGTAGTAATGCATTAGTAGAGTTGAAGAAACAATTGTGTCGTAAAACAAAGCTACAGTTTGACGCACATTGATTTAAAGTAACTAACATGGGATATAATTGATGATACAAATAATCGGATATAATTCGGTTTGTTTCAGTGGAATGTGGGTGAAGTCAGTTAATCGACAAATTATAATAGAGATTTTCGTATTTGCTTACAATATCATAAAACGCTTATTAGAATCCGATTATTGATTTTTAGTGTACAAAATTTAAAAAAAAAGATCTATGTTAAATTATATGGTAAATAGAAACCCTCGATGCGCGACATCCAAATATTATTAAAGAGCCGTGGTCTCCATGGGCGGCTTTTTTGCTACTGTGAAAATATTACCGTCCGAGTTTTGAGACTAAAGTATCAGCTTAATATGTATATAAAATGTATGTTGGTAAAGGTATCTGATATTGATAAATTCCAACATCGTTTGACCAATCACCGTGAAAGTTCACGCATCTGTTTGTCATGAAGAAAATATTTATGCTATCCATTTGACTATATCTCGCCACTAGGTGATGCTGTACCACATGAACATCTGTACCGTTCAACCGATCATCACGTAAATTGGTGTGTTGAGATTGATTATACACAAAAAATATTATTACACATAATCCATTCTGATTTAAGTCAAATATGTATTATAACATGTAACAATTAACTTAGGCAAAGCCGTCTGCATAGCAGTTGTTATGTACGAATCTTTAAAAAAAAATAATTCTATATTAAACTTGCTTTAAAATTTATTCAGCTTATACTGTATTTATACAAGAAAATCCGTAAAAAAAACGGCCGTGAAACTAGTAACACACAGTTGTCACTAACTGTAGAACATGACAACGACACAAATAAGTAAATAACTCTTTTTTTAAATTCGTTTTATAAACTTAATTTAAATAACTAAATCTTGTAGTTCTTACTAGCAGTCGCACACGACTTCATCTGCGCTTATAACATGTAACTGCCTATATCTCTAAGGTTCTATGCAGCGGTTTATGCACACCAGAGTGACTCTTTATAAATTAACGTATATGGTATTTGGATATATAAGTTATATTACAACAAAGATTCATCAAAATCCGTTGAGAAATTTTTTACGTAAAAGGTTAAGTAACATCCCCATCCATCCTCACAAACCTCGCTTGTTTCATATTTCATTGCCAAATTGTATTTCCCGTGAGTATACGCATACAGAAAACTTAATATATGAGTGAATCTCACTTGTAAGTTAATAAAATTGTCCGTGTTAATATATTTGGTAATCAGCAGTAATTCCAATCACTTCATTGCTATCATATATGACTCCCTCGACTCTGTTATCGCCTGGACTCATTCATTACCGAAACTTTTGGAATTAATTCCGTAGTTTTGATACAAATAACTCTGATACTAAACAATAGTCATTAATATACTCCCTCAAAATAAAATCATTAATTTGTAAAATATTATCGTATTAATTCTTTGTTTCTTCATTTACATTACGAATTTTTAATATTAAATTTTGCAACAGCCTCTGCCGACTCTCTATAGCTAGTATGGTCATAAAGGCGAGTAATAAATCACACGAAAACTCACTTTCTCTGGATACGACAGAGAGACGTCAGCCGGATGAATGCTGTGTGTTGAAATTGTGAAAACCGGATGCCCATATTCGTATGAATATTCAAGTTTTGATTTGTTATCGCCATATTAGTCTGTTACTGCTTACGTTTGTATATTTTGATACCCTTTTAGCACTACTATAAATTCGTCGGTAGTATTTCGATCATTGTGGACAAAAATACGCTTATTTGTAAATTACTAAACTATTATTTCTTAATTAATATATATTCAATTAAGATATTTCTTCTTTGTATTAACATCTAAAGGATTTTTTAAACATAGCAAAGTGATGGTACTATGCGTTATTTTAAGAGAGATACCAAAAGATAGTCGCCGCTGTCATGCCGGCTTGCGAAAATGTATCTTGACGTAACGCTTCATTGACCCGATAGCATAGGAAGCAGGGAACACATTGGCCGGGAGATTGTTTTACAGTTTCACGGTAGAGCAAAGATAAGACGTTACGAAGTATTTATTTCGTGCCCAGGTTGACTTTTAGAATTTACAGCGCGCATGATTCGGTTGTAGATGGGACAGTAAAGAAATGAATTCTAGATATATCAAAGAAATCTAACAGAATTGAATGTGTAATAACTAGACAACAGAGCTTTCGATTGGTTGCGTTAGCAATCATCATCATCTTACCCTTATCCCACCTAAGTAGGGTCGGCACAACATGTTTTCCTTTTCCACTCTCCTCTGTCAGATGTCATCTCAGTATTCAGACTTTTTATACACATATCGTTTTTCACACAATCCATCCATACCTTTTTCGGTCTTCCTCTACTCCTATATCCGTCCACTTTCAAACTCAAAACTTTTCTTGTTACATGACTTTCATATCTTCTCATAATATGCCCGTACCATGCTAACCTACTACTCCTCAACTTCTCTGTCACTGGTGCTATTTTCAAACTTCCTCTGATATACTCATTCTTAATCTTATCCATCCTTGTAACACCACACATCCATCTTAACATTCGCATTTCTGCCACATGTAATCTTTTCTCATCCGTCTCTTTCGTAGCCCAGCACTCGGATCCATATAACACGGCTGGTCTTATTATAGTTTTATACACCTTCTCCTTGAGTTTCAACGGCATTCGTGGGTCACAAACCACCCCAGACACCTTTCGCCAATTCATCCACCCTGCATTTATCCTATTCCTCACGTTCTTGTCTATTCCACCGTCATTTTGGATTAATGAGCCGAGGTACCGAAAATTGGAGCAGGCTGGTAAGAATACACCGTTTAAGGTAATATGACAAAAACTGGATGGACCTCCGAAGTCACAGAACAAATGTTCAGTTTTAATCCCACTAATCTTTAAATCAAAATTCTCCAGTTTCTGTTGCCATTTCTCCAGCCTACTCTGGACCTCGGCAGCATGGTTGCGTTAGCAATAATTTGTATTATTATCACTGGACGTAAGTCGAACGTATTCACATTCAGTTCTTGTCATATTACACCATCTAACAAAATATTGAGGGACCAGTCGACTATCATCTATTGACAACAACGCAAGTACCATAACAGTTACCGGGATAACGCTGTATGACTAGCTCTAATAACTAGTTTAAAAAAATTAATAGTTGTGTAAATTTACGATTTTCTAGGGACAACGCATACATAAATAAACTTAAAAAGAAAAAAGTTATCTAAATACAAAATTTGTTCAAATTCGTTAGAATAGTTTTCGAGGTACACGAAATAAATTTATATACATACACACAAAAATTGCTCCTTTAAAGTTATAACATTTCTAATGTTAAACAATTGCAACAATTGAACCCAGAAAAATGTTTTTTAATAAAACATTACAACGTTTCAGTACTGTTTCTGATGGTAACCACAGTGTAAACCAAAAGTAATGACGATTATCTACAGATCTACGGTCCAATGAACCAATGACAGTCGTCGTTGTTGGTTCTAGGCTGGTAGGTCTACTAGCATTTCGACGTGATAGACCTGAGATCAAATCCCCAAATCTCAAACGTGACAAACCAAAATAAATTAATGTGTGGGGCTTATAACAATATGTACAGTGGGAACAATCGATGTGGTATCACTTGATGCTTATTTTTAAACTAATAATAACTCTGTGGTTGTCTAGTGAATTCAAATTCCACAGTTGACCTCACATTTCCACGTAAGATTGATGGAACTATGTCATAATACTAGTGCATTTTCTTAAGTTGTAAATCTGCCACCAAGTACCTATATCTTTATTCCGGAAGCTGTAATCGAGAGCTAGTTCCTTTACGCTTAATGATCTTTGATGACACCATTATTAAGCATCAAACGAGACTGTGGTCAAATGCTAAAATCTAACCAACAAAAATTGTTTTAAAATTTGAAATCCACGTGTAACTTCAGAACTTTACACCCATAGAAATACATTGTAAACGTAATACAGATAATAACGTAGTTTGAATATTAAAGAAATCAATAGAACAGAACAATAGAATTAAGTTCTTACGTAAAGGATATCGAATGTGGATCACAGATTCGTCACGCAGTTGCTTATTACGAAACAGAATGTTATGACCACAGATTATGACGGAGTGGTTAAGGTGCTTGCACTTGCCTGGTTCGTGAAATTCAAAATTTCTATTCACTTTTCACCAAGTATGAGATGAATATGAGACAGTATTAAATAAGTACATATCTTTTAGTTGAATTCATTTATATATCCATGTGAGTGCGTTTACGTAACTAACATTTATATTTCCAGTTAATCAACTATACAATTGATTCATTTGTAAACAATTTTTAAAGTCAAGTAAATAACGTTCAATTCTATATTAATTTTGATGAAACTAACTAAGAATTTTGCGTATCGAATAAGAGTAATCCCCTTAAGAGCATTTATTTTGACAGCATCCGAAATGATTTTATTTGTGACTGACAAACAACATAATTGATCAATAAATTTATTATTACAGTGTATGTATGTGTGGGTGGGTGTAGCTTACGAGAATACAAAAAAATGTTTATCAATTGAAAGACTAGTGGTAGCTCGCGGGATTTGTGCACCGTCTATTATGATATTAGGATAAATAGCAAAACTCAGAAACTTTATAACACTAGTGTACATTGGGTAATTATAATTTGAAGACAATATTCGGTAGTTTTTAATGAATTATTACTATGTCTGTCTAGTGTAATATAGAAGTCGTCGGCCCAAATGTTCGTTACACAAAAGTATGTCGTGCGTGGGAATCGAACCTTTACTTACGTCTCAAGGCCTATAAAATTAACCATAAATTAAATACGTCATCCTGAGGAAACCATTATTCACGTGTAATAAAAATTAGCTAATTGTGGAATTCGTAAAAAACCTAATTAAAGATTTTGCGAAGTATTTAACATTTAGAAGTAGATAATTAAATACCCATTTAAATTAGTTAAATTCCCATAATACAGTAAATGCCAATTGAAATGAGTTCCTGTGATTATGCTAATAAATGACATAATCGAATAATAAACTAAATAAGTGACGATTTAGTGGAATGTGAGAAACACTACACAAATATGACTGGCATTCAAGTGCCTCTGTTATAACACTCATATACTAGGAGTAGCTTCAGTTTAGTTATTAACTTAAAGATGTGGAATATAGCAGATACATGGGCCAGTGTCCGTTGTACATGCAAGATTTCCTACTTCCGACATTATCACAATTTCAAACTGTGCTTTATTTACTATTTTTATAGCACCACCTAGTCACAGTATTGTGTCTAGACAATAATTACTCCCACCCTACATTAGTTGATGATCAGCGATTATCAAGTATTGTTGAAAGAAAAAAGGAGAAAATTCAACCAGATGCGTGATGATACTCCTTAAACGAAAGCTCAAGGGCATTTGTTATACGACGATGTTGGCAAACCAGCATACCGACCAATTGATGGTAAGCAATCACCATAGGCAATGGACGCTTGCAACACCGGAGATATTTACATGCGTGTTGATGACCCTTTAATGACCTGTATACTTCCCTCTTAAAGAATATAAGATTTAAAAAACCAAGTGTGGACCTCAGCTAAGTGTCCACTTGTACTGTTCTATATGTGTTCTTATATCTTTTTCATTTTATACCATAGTTCTTTCTAGCTCTCTCTCTCTCTAACCAAGTGTCATATTATGTCGGAAGAGTTAAAATCGTAGTGGTCGAGTTTTTTCACCGACGGAATATTGATTCCATTTGTACAGATATACATCCCAAAGCCATCAAGTAAATCAACGATTTTATTGAAATTCGCATATATTTACTAATTTATATAGATAACAATATTGGCTGACGGTAGAAGATAACATCGTGATAACAGGTTCGTGAAAACATGAACCTGAGAAATATTCTTCCAGTATAACCGAATGGAGCAAAGATAAATTGTGAGTTTCTCTAAGTTAGAAATCGCCAAAACGTTGGCGTAGTGATTATACTCTCTCTCCGAAAGAAGTCTTTGTCCCAGCAACGGGGCTCTTACAGTCTGCCTGCTTATTTTTATTATTGCTATTCAACCTGAAAATTTTAATTTCACACGTCTAAGGAAGTTACCCTTAAAAACGCATATCATTGGTGATGCAGGATGACGAGTTATCCGGCTGATGCAGAAGCGCAGTATTAATAAATGCAAAATGTAAATAGGAAAGAGTATTCGCCAGCGAGTGGATTCCCAGTAACATGTCGTGATCCGCACGTCGGGTATCTAGCGCAGTCGGTCGTCTGTTTCCATTACACCATCGATTTTTTTATCCGATTATTTTCGAGTAGTATTTTTTTTAATTCGTTTTCCATCTAATTTTTTTTAGTTTTAGTTTAGTTTTTGGTTTCAAATCTGTCGATATACTTAAATAGCTGTTACTTAAAATCAGTGTTCTTTAAAATCGCAATGTGTGAATATCCTTTATGATCAAATATTTAACTTTAAACTTTTGTTTAAATTATTGTAATACCTTTAGACGTTCTATTTTCTTTCAATTATGTACTAGCAGCACCTCCACTAGTAACAGAGTGGTCAAATAAGCGCTTATTTGTAAATACAGTACGTAAATAATCCTATACAAGTAATTTTGTGTCAGTTACACCCAAGTTCACCCAACTATTTTTCGACATTAGATAGTACTCCGTGGTCCATTTTGCTTTGGTAATTTATATGCCGGTATGAAGTCCTCGACTCTGAACAGACCGTTACCATCACCGATGTTATTAAACTATGTGTATACATGTTTATGTGTGTACTGTAAGGGAATGAGGAGAATTTTTCACGATCGAACAAAAATTTCAAATCGTATGACAATGGATATGCATAAAATTCCGCGAGTACATCGACCGCGGTCTCTCATAGTCGAACGTTGCAATCAGTACAACTACATGTGGAGCATTTTCGAACAATTTCACTTCGTGTTGCTACCTTTACGCATTACTGTAGTAATTAGCATCAAGGTGACCAGGTTTGATTTAAAAAAAAACGTTTTAGGTGCTATCATAACACGACAGTTGCTGTCGCTGTGTTCACTAATAAAACTTACTAACAATAACACTTCCAGAGATTCCACAGATGCAGTTGGAATAACAGTAGCTTATTTAAAACCTTATTTATAACATTTTTAATAAATTTCATGGATCGTGTACAACAAGCTTTATGATGGTACAGATATTCTGGTAGCACCATTATTCTTCATTCACCATTAATCATCTGGTCCACGGCATTTCTACAACGTTGCCAAAATCATTGTGTTATGGCGTCGCCACTATATCCTACTAACCGCACTACTTACACTTACAAACCGTAACTAATAAAAATTCGAACGTAGGTTTGTTTGTTTTTACGCCTTAACCGATCATAATAAAACTACATAAACATTCGCAGGATTGCAAAAAATGACGTAGGGAACCTTTCATCCAGAAAAAAATACTACTACCGAGGGATAGATTAAATCTACATTAACGCGAGAATAAGCCGCAGCAAAAGAGAGTTAAATATACTGGCACAACATCGAAGTCAAATAGAGAATTAAACTTTGATATAAACTAGACACTGACATTGGCAGATGCTTCTGCGATAACACCTACAAATAAAATGTCACAGAAAATAATCATATTTAATCCTGTCCAGTTTATTTTGTCCACAATCGTCACATTTAACGTCTGGAAGCTGTAATTCGAGTGTGTAAACATATGGAACCATATAATTCCGACTAGTTCTCGCGGTAAGGTTTTTGTCACTGACATAACTTTCGCCGAAAACCGGTCGAAGACTTTCTTCTGACGGCGGCTCGCCTCACCTGTTTGCGTTCACGTTTATATTGCTATGTTCAATACATTGTCGTGTTACGTAAACCATTATACTAATAGTTACCTTGATTTTTTATTATCCCACTACCGTTTGATTACAATCACTTCCAACTTTAAGTGACTCGATCTTAAATTATGAACGGTGTTTGGTCCACAGAAGCATGTTCCTCATTTTTACCTTAGGATATTGGCACTTAAACAATAATTAAGCGATGATGGCTTAGTTGATAGCGTGTCCAGACACCCCGTCCATCGGCGTAGGTTCAAATCCTTGCGATTGAGTTAAAGCTTTTGATGAAAGAATAAAAGAAAAGGCCGGCAACGCACTTGCGACCTAGTGTTGCTAGTGTCTATGGACGGCGGTGATCACTTATCATCAGGTAACCCACCTGTCCGTTTGCCCCCTATAATATAAAAAAAAAACATCGTTATGAATCCGTAGCATGGTGGCAGGGTTTTTCTAAGTCTGCCTGGCTAGCTACCGTTCCCAAGTTGAAAATCTGTCGCTAAGCAACTGTTGGTGTGTTCCGGCAGCTGCGACTCCTCTCCAATTCCCCCCCTCCCCACTCCTTCCATAGATTTATCATGCTTATCATCTCTGACCACATCGTCATTTAACATAAGATGACATTGTAGTCAAACGGCAATACCTATAAATTAGAAATTATGAATATTTCTATGTCGCACTAGAAGCACCTTCGGCTTTGCACGCTTTTCTTACTAAATATTATTATTATTATTTCTTATATTTCCTAGTTTCTTCATGCACAAATATCTATATGTTCCTACCAATTTTTAGAGGTGATTATTGATCGCAATACCGTCACTTTCAGATATAAAATAAATAAATTTCTAGAAAATAATGAATACAAAAAAAGCCGTAAAGACAGAACCAAATCCCTTCCTTATATGATAATTGATTGAAATTAAAAACAAAAATATTCATTTTTGCCCGAGGAAACAGAGAAATATGAAATTAAGTATTTGTTTGTTACTTAAGTATAATAATTCCGAACTGCACTTGTCTATTTAACGCTCCATTTGGTATTTCGGACAAAGCAGACAACAAATTCCTTTTAATTCTTGAAGGTGGTAACTACTCGGAAGGATATTCGATAGTTCTGCAAAATATGATACCATACGATTAGCAATGTATATAATATTATTTACAATTACCAACGGTTTCGCATGAGTTTTTTATACCGTAATTATTTTCAACTCTGTATTATATAAATATAGATATATATATATTGTACAAAAGAATAACTGACCGACTGTATGAAAAATGACGAACTTTTATACAATTCATCCTCTCTGTTCTCCTTCGTTTTCACCACACTAGGGGTTTTTGGAAATTCATCCAAAAATCCTACCTACATATAATAATAATATAATATACAATTGCTTCTACCTATAGCCTAAGTACAGTGTAAATATCTAATTAATGCTCACTGTCCGTTGGAACGTCACTATTTCCTTATATGTACACTGTAATTATCCTGTTGGTATTTTGCCACTTGGACGAAATCCAAAATTACATCCAGGATATTGCCCGAAAAAGTAATGCATTACAGCAACAGTTTCCTAAACTAAGCAATCAATTCTAACGACGTGTAGCATTATAATTAATTACACAGAGTTCGTTTATAGCCGACATAACGAGAACGATTTTTCTAATATAAATCGTATTCACTTTCATAATGATTATTTCTTTAGTTTCGATTCTGAGTTAGCCATCACTCTCCTATACAATACCGAATAACAGACATACAATCTACAGATCGTCAAATAATAACGTATAACATATGTAACCACCAAACTAAATGAACGACAATTAATAAAAAACTAATTGAATGTATGTGCAAATTTCTCTAATTGGCGCCACTAGAATCTCAAATGAATGTGGGCACCAATTTCCTCTAATGAGAAATCAATTTTCTCATTCCTATCCTCAGTTTTAACACATGCAAATAACCTGAATTGGAGAGAAAATATATTATTGTTAAATGTATTTTTTTTTTATATCAGACTCAAAAAAAAAGTATTTTATCAGTAGAATAAAATGATAGAATCCTTTATCAAAATCAAAAATAGTTTATACAGTTTAGACCTTCAGAAGGCGCTTATGAACATCAAAGTTAATTGTCTAGTATGTCAACTCGAAGTACATGTCATCGAAGTAATATGTGTCTAATTAAAAGTTGGCTACGAGTGTTCTGAAATCAATATTCTTTGTATACTGAAAAAATAGCTTTTCTTAATTCAATAACAGTGAAGCGAATTACAAATGTTAACAAAGGTTTAAACGTGCCTGTACAATATCCGTACAGAAGCTATTATCGTTGCGTGTAAACGAACCTTCGCTTATCTAACGATCTACTTAATTTTTTTCATACATATTTTATTTAATATCCTATATGTTAAACATGTCTCGTTGATTTGCTTGCAGATTTTTCGTTATGATCCTTTGTTAGTGACCAGACTACTACTAAAAAATGTTCAAATCAAAGTGTGTCTGTAACTCATGTTTGCACTTTGTAGTTAATGTTAAATGACGATGTGGTCTTCTTAGACCATCTTATCGCATCTTGCTAAACACACTAAGTCTAGAAGGGGACTAGCTAACAAGTACAGCTGTTAGCTGCTGGAACAACTTTCCAACTTTTAACAGTTTTTGAACTTGCAAAAAGATCTACCACCAACTATTAGTTTTATCACAATATTTTCCTTCCCAGTAAGCTCCGACTCAGTTGCAGACCTGTAATATTGAACAACACTTCACCGTCTGTGTATAAAAACAACTACACTCAAGAACACGTCCCACTTCTGAGATTATCGTGCTACCATCTTCGTTCAAACACTTGACATCATGTGAATTTATGCTCAACCGTTAACCAATAAGTGAACCAAGAAAAGATGATAATCATTCTCACGACACAAAAACACATCGTTATATGTTGTAAAATGAACTAACACGTGGCACGCAATATCTTCACGGCGATTATCGATTCGAAGAGTTATTACAATTCTTGCTATAACACTGGAGATTTTATAGTCAATTGCTTAACATTACAAGACATACCGATGATTTCACATATATGCACATGAGTTTGCAATGTAAAGGTACGTATTTCATGATAAATCAATTTGATATTTACATCTAGTGAATGTTCTGAGATAAAACTTTGACCAACAGATTGCAAACAGTGTAGTCGTATATAGTAAAATATTGGAGCAGCTATTTGTAATCAGCGTTGGAGGACTAACCTCCTGCAGCACATCGGGGGCTTCATGATTTGGAGCCTATTTGCAATAAACACACAAAAACACAAAATCAAAAACTTTATTTGAATGTTTTTGTGTTTATATTATATACATATACATTAAGTAATTTCACAAGTTGGATAAGTAAAGTGAAGATAAGTTGATTCTTTCTAAAGTTGAATTCGGTAGCTGGTTCTGTTGTAGAGATGTATTTCTTTTTTGTTTATCGGTAAATTTCTTATTTTTTGAAGTTTTGCAAGTTTTGTCTCTTAAAACATATAATCCTAAATTTTCAATCTTGACTCCTAATAATTAGGCCTCTAGCAAAATAACTTCTGTAATTATATTAAAATAATTATAAGTAATTCTGTTCTTGTAATTTAATAAAAGAAAATTATTTTGAGTACAATCTTCGTCTTACTTCTTACTGGCTCTTCAAAATGAACAGTAACGTCGTTTTACGAATCTATGGTAGCTTTTACAATTATATGTGACTTCTCATGACACCAAACAAAAGGATTACAAAGTGAAGTAAGGTTTTGTTTTTATTTTGACTCTAACTTATATTGTTGATTCCACACCTACACTTCAGGATATGTTATGTTTAATACCTACCAGTGTACAAGCAAATTACGGAAGTAAAACAATAATTATGGTTTGCTTATACGAACACACAAACCCACTTAATCATAATCAAGATAATTTTCATTTTCCGCAATAAAAGACTTCAACGCGTGCGGATACCTTTACTTAATATTCTCACAGCACAGTTTATATCATAATTGCTTTATTAACCACATATGGTATTTGAAACTACAATTTGTAATAATTTTACCAGTAACATATTGAACATTAATGCATATTGATTCTACCCGGTTCAAATCAAGTGATTCAATATGATTAGGTTTTAAAAGGAAGCTAATAAAACAAACAAAACGATGCAAGAAAATATATTAAATTACGTCTCGAGATACTTACATCAGTATCATTTGAATATGTATACTCACAGTTAGATACGTTTATTCGTAGCATTCGCTTCCTTGTCTGGATTAACCAGAGAAAATACAGATATACTTGTAGTGAAACGTTCATTTGCGACGAAGGAGCATTGACAGCTCTTGTTTTAAATTATTGGTTTTAATCATCTACTGATCTATATCAATTAATATATAATTACATAGGTAAAATATAGCAACAAAATAGGCTGATACTAATTTTGTAACTACTTTATTTATTTGTAACCTCATAACTTATTCCATATATTATATAGTGTAACAAAATATACCTCAATTTTGACAAAAGAATGTATCTGTTTAAAAAAAAAATGAATTCATGTAAATCAGTTTAGTTTCTTTTTTATAAGCACAGAGACAGATAAGCAAACACACAGACAGACAGAAAGACGTTGCCTTTTACAAATTCTAATGATACACAATTAAATAAAATAGGGATTTATTTAAAGTGAAAAATTGAATACTACAATAACGACCAACATTACCTACTAACATATATACATACACAAGCAATCATGTATGTAATAGCCGTGGTGTAACCAGTAAATCGCTTTACCCGAATTTAAATTCCAAATTAATGTCGCAAACGCCCTTAAATTTGTAAACGATACGTGAAGAATTACCAATCAATTGAATTCTAATAAGAGCCTCATTATAAAATACACGATATCACAAGGCTATAATTCGAAAACACTATGACATAATGTCGATATAAATGTAGTGAATAGAATAGACTAATTAAAATAAACATGTATAGATAGCGCCTCGTTCCGTTTCATTTTATCATATTGAATCACATGACAGAAAGAGAGAGAAATGTTTAAATTTATTCTCATAAAAATGGTTTAAGTGTTTTATAGGAATTAACTGAATCTTTTCTTGATTAATTATAAACTACTAAAAATACTACTACACCCGTCGTTACTCGTCGTTATCAAACCCTAAAATCGTATAACTTCATCACATCACAATAGCCCTGTAAGAAACCCACTGCAAGGTCATAGGCCTCTTCCCTAAGGAAGGTATGAACACAATCATCAGTCCAACCTACGACTCATTGGCGATTTGAGACTGAGAAATCTATAGTTCTTTATTTTATCACATACGGTAGTACTACTTACAAGAACATTTCTCAGGTTCAGGTTTTCTCGCGATGTTTTTCTTCACTGTCAGTTGATAGTTTGACCAATTAAAATTAATAAATTTACGTGAATTCTGAATAGTTTGCTGGTGCATACCAAGACTAGGACTTTGGATATCGAATTGACATACTATCTGCTAAACCACTCGACCATAACGACTCATTGATTAACTTACCTCTATTAAAATCTATAATAAATGTTTATCTCCTATGTAAAAACGTAGTGATTAAGTAATGACTTAAGTAATACTGTGACAGTCATCCATCTGTCTTAAAAGTTTGGTCAGAATCGATTAAACGGTCTAGGAGATTATCACGGACAAACAAGAGTTAGTTAAGTTATAAATATATATATAACTACATAGCTTAGCGGTATATGTCGCTGCGGTCAAACTAGCTAGGAAATTAACATAAAAAATTATATACAATTAAAAGTGAAAGATGAACAATTATGTGATGGTTATTAGAACGTATATTAACGTAATGCGCGGCGTTTGTATTAAATTTAAAAGATTTTATATTCGAATATTATTAATCTGTGTTTTCACTTTTACAGGTAAACATTCGTGGTCGCTTAAAGTGAGTTATGCGATTCTGTTTTATCTATTTACTGGAAGCCGCTCTCGGCCTCGTTTGCATCCCTACCTCTATGAATTATGACACCATATATTATCATCTTGTTACTCTAACGATTTATCTAATGCACATCGAGATATTAATCAGATGGGCAGGAGTTGTCGTTACACATTCATCAAATGAAAGATTACTATTATATTTAGAAATTGGAAATTAGCCATGTACTAATGATAGCCTAGTCATCGAAATTGCACCACAATTCATTAAAGTTATTAAATTTAAGAATAAAGAAAGAATTATTAAAAAAAAACTAATAATACTAAATCTCGTAAGTTAAATCATACTTCACAACATGACAAACATGTTGTACCAACCCTACGTAGGTGGGATAAGAGTAAGAAGATGCAGAAGGCTAAAGCTCGTCAAAAAGAATACAAAGAATCAATTGAGATACGGAAGAAAGAATTATTCGTTTTTTTTTATCCTCTGCCTATTTATATATCGGTTGCCTATATTATTGTAAAGTTTCATTAAAAACCGATGAGTAGTTCTTGCGTGACATACATCTTCATAAACTTTCTCGATTATACTGTTAATAATATTGTAAGTACATTTATAATATAGATCTCTACCCGACGGGATTGCTACTATTATACATATTATTATAAATCGGTCACGGTGACTCTTTTTTTAATATATCGCATTTCGAGGATAGTCATTGCAAGTCAAGTAGAGAGATGCAGGGTCTGAAGGTGGCTGTTATTTTCAATCGCACTATGCTTATATAATAAAGTACAGTGGATAATTAAAATACATAATTAAAATGTAGACAAAAATTAATAGGCCGGTTCACGTGGGAGCAATCACATTAAGCTTAGATAATACTACTGCGAACAATAGTACGAGACACTATGTTATCATTAAGTTAAATCTAAACGACGTGGGCGCAAGGTGAACAAGTGAATAACTTATTTAAGTTTAACCTACATCAAGAAGTAACTTAAATAGCTGTAGAGTTGTCAAAGTTACTGATCACTTGATTAAATTATGTTTTATGTAATAGCGATAACGTACAAGTATATATTTCATCTTACGGTAAATTATCACCCGAGCGACATGAAATTGAAAGAATAGTAGCTAAATTTAAAATTCTTTGGTGTAGGTTTTTCAAAATGGTTTTAATCCAGTAAGTATGGTAGGAATACTTGTAATAATCCTGTTAGAAACATTGGTTCGAATTCAACCAATACTGTAAAAAAATAGATAAATCAAAACTTTTCAAAAAATCTTGGTAATAGATATATATTAAAAAAATGTTATCAAGCACAGATTGATGGCATTTCAACTTTTAGCCTTTATTTTAGAATTAATGTAATTTAAATTTAAAATCAAGTGAATCTGTCCAAGTTATTTCAAAATTTGTATTTTTAAATCTTTTTAACTTACTTTTTAACTCTACTATACGGTAGTCCGGCATAGTCCAACAACTTCACTGTAAAAGGAGGCCGACACGACCTAGTGCACTTACTACACTAAGGCCTAACGTAAACACTTTACTTTCATACGAAATACTAAAGACATAAATAAATATATGACATCATATTAAGTTATGCACTTCCTTCGCACGAATATTTACTTTAATGACATCAAGAGGTCATACAGACCCCGCAATGCACTTTAATTAAAATTACGCAGTTACAATATGCGACCTTTCGAAAAATCATAATCGCTTATGTGAATACATTACAATATTATAATCACAACTCGATAGTAGATTGAGAGAGAGAAAGTTTCTTTCATTTATGAAACAAAATAGTTATAATATTTGCTTTATTTAGAAGGAGATGATTCGATACGAATATTAACACTTTCACCTGTCGGCGTGGCCGAGCGCTTTAATTATAGAATGTTTTTTTTTTTAAAGTAAGATGGTAGAATCTGTGCAAGATTCGATTGTAATCTACAACAAAGGGTCGAAAGCTAATACTTCGATTTTTTTATAAATAATCTCACAATACAGCCTATCGGCAAGGTTGCCGCAGTGACTTAAGTGTTGTGGGTTGAATCCAATAAAATATAATTATACATGTATCCATTATTGGGTATACTTTGGGTTCATTATTTGGATGTTTATAAATGTCTCATGACACTCTGTATTTTTTAAAAACATGGAGGAAGCGTAATCTTTTTTCTTAACTTGACGATTACTACCAGTCAACTCCTTTTTTGTTATAACGTTGGAGAAATCCATAATGGCACGCCACTCTCCCGAGGGAGAGGGCGGTTAGTGTGAGACTACAACTCACTAAAGCCCCACGGTGTATATTCACCGCTTTGTTGGGGCGGCACGAGATCTCTATAGCATTCATTGTGCCGCCCCAGTGGTTTGCCTGGCGTCAAGTTACGCGCCCCCGGAGCCTGTCCTTATCAGAATACGTCCGTGTACACACCGGCCATCTCCAATCACAATGGGAAGATGGGGCCCCCGACGCATCTTCCTAAGCCGGGCTATAGTGATTGAAGGAGCCTAGATATTATGTCCAGATATTAGGTTACATATTTTAAATATCACACACGAATACATAGAAATAACAACATTTTCATTTACGTCATATAAAAGTATACCGAATGTTAAAATGGATAATTAGGATATCTTGTCTCAATAGTAGGTATTTATGGAGGTAAGTAATTTTAAAGCGATGATAGCTTAGTGGTACCTTGAACTTTAAATGCTATAGTGAGTCGGAGCTTTTGGGAAACGAAAATATGGCGATAAAACCAAACCATGGTGATGAAGCTTTTTCTAAAGCCCACTTTGCTAGCTACATCTCTCATATTAAAAATGTATAACCCAAGCACCTATACGCGTGTTCAAGAGCCAGTCTCCCTCAGGCTTAGTGTATCACCATCCGAGATCACAGCATCATTTCATATTAGTTTAGTTTCGGCTAAACATTAAAACTTATTGACTATAAAAAAAAACAATCCACCGAAGACTCATAAAACGTAACAACTACTGTAAACGAGTTATTACTGTGTGTAGATTTGCTGTAATATAGCATTCCCTTGTGAGTTGTTTAAGAGAAAGTACCGTGTATCTATCTACAAGAAAATAGTTTGTCCACCTACAGTGTTCAAAACATCTCACAACATAATTACTATATAATACATTTGAGAGTTAAGCGCTCTGTGTAAATAATAAATCTATATCCTAATAGTTAATAAATGCGAAATTGTGTTTGTCCGTGTGTTAGTCATTTGATCATTATAAAAGTTTTGTATACATATAATCAAGTCTACTAAAAATGACATATAAGGTGCTTTCATGCAGAAAACAATACTATTTCCTAGTGACAGTTGAAATCTATATTCACGCGAGCAAAGCCACGGGTAAAGATAGCATATCATAAAGATGCTATTTTGAGATACATCTCGCAGGTTCACGATGGTCTCGTGACGTAATACTCGGTCAAGTTTATCACTTTCACGTTCGAACGGTCACGAGCGCGGAGCGACGACCCCGCTGTTATCTTACAGGTTATGTTCATCAGGGAAAGTTACGGAGATATAAAAAAATGTTTAGTCAAGGTTTTCTTTTACATCGTGACCTATTTCCGGCCATTAAAAAGTTTGATAAAAAAATCATATTAATCGAGTTTTAACAGATAATTATTTGACAGAATCTATATTACCTGTAAAATTACAAATTTTTAAAACTGGCCACCGTGAAGATGTATACTTAACTTTTAACCAACTTCAAGAAGGACGACGTTCTCAATTCGGCTGCATATATTTTTTTTAAATTTGTTACCCTAGAACTTCTTGATTTCTAAATCAATTAAGATAATTATATTTTTATTAGAAAAAAAAAATATTTTAAAGGGGTTCCATTATAATTTCATCACAATTGGATCTTGGACTGCGAAGATAGACTAAGGAACTGCTCAAAATCGAATATGAAATATATAGTGACTTAGAAATTGGTAAACTTATGGCAATCTAAGACTAGGTGGACTATATGACTAAGATGTCTGACAAAGACATTCTGGTGCATTTTTGTGGAGTAGATTTTTTAGAAGTCGGTTTTTTCTTTGTTAACATATTCTTATTATGTTATAAAGTTTCTTACAGAACATTATTTGTTCGTTTTTTTTCCCGACGTGCAATTTTTCTTTAATATCGACAGATTATGATCAACTTTTGTATCGTTGTTAGTTCTGTCCGTGGGTGTTAAATATATTTTATACATAACTATATGTGTACCTACGACCCGTCCCGGCTTTACACAGACTAAATTTACCAATGTGACGTTATAAGTGTTTGAATAATTTAAATGACATTAAAATCTTGGCTAAAAAGTCAGCACTAATGGTCTCTGAATAAATATTCGAGTAACGGATACAACGATTGAAAGTAAAGAGTCATATTTCATCCGAAACAAAACAAATGTAGGTCACCGAGTAACGTATGGTGCAATACGCGTGAAATTTGAATGGTTTATACTACAACAAAACATGGCATTCGAGTCAAGTCTGAGACGTTATGTCGGTTTGTTCCGTTTATGTCACAATGGTTTAATTGTGAACTGAATAGTGATGGGCATAATGATTAGGGTTGTCATCCGTAGATTACAATAAATTAATATAGCACTATCACACTAGGAATAACCAAAATATTTACTGCCGTGAACATTAAGACGCTTTTAACTTTACATCGTGTATTTATATCTAGTTTTTGTAAGTATTATTTATTGCATAAATAATAAAACTATGTTGGATGCCGTAAAGGACTAATATAATCATGTTGATGAAATTACTGGATTCGATTATAATAAATATATTTTTAATTTATTTTATGATTTCAATAGTTAAATAGATTTGTACTACAGATGACCTTTCTAGTAATTTCTATTGATATTGATTTTAATTTAATTGAATATTGATTAGTATTTAGTAGTTTAAATAAAATATTACAACACAATGTAGTGGTGGCCATTTTGTAGCGGACCTAATTTACTTTTAACCTCATAACTTGTGGCATATATAACCTAATCTATCAAAACTTATATTTAAAGTCTTGTCAGAAAACAGAATGTAAATTAATTATGTGGGTTTTGATATATAACCACACTAACGAACAGACAAACAAGGAGACGTTTCATTCTGTAATATGTAATGAACAATATTCTGTAAGAACTGATTTCACATGGCTTGTTTTTTCTAACATAAAGATTTATTCATTTAAATATATAACACATGAAAATAGAACTAATTAACTATTTATTTATTTCGATATAATGTATATTTTCTCTCACTTTTAATAACCAATACCTACATTTGCTCGAATATAACATGACAACCCTAGTGGTGATGTCGGAACATCTTGTATGATGTTCTCTCTATTATAATTCTACGTTTTGATACCGATTTCATCTACATTTAAATTATTCAAATGATAGCTGTATGTCTTGCTACACTACCCGTAGTCTGTGACTTTGTTCCTACGAGTACACTTTAATATTACAGAGATACTACGTGTTTTATTGTAATTCAATTTCAGTTGCTGTCGTAAAATACAATGATGTGTAGCTTAAATCTTACTTTGGTTTTAACTCCTATATCTATTCCAAGACTACATTCAACTGTATACTATACTAGATTATATTTCTAATGATACGCGTTATAATAGAAACTTATAGTTATAAACTTTACAGTTTCGTAATACAATAAAGCTTATGCGCAAATGTAGAGATTCATACAAAATTGTTTCCGTCTTCCAAAAGCTAAATTTACGAAACCATGTTATTTTCTACGTTAATGGGTTTCCATCTTAAAAATATAACTACTAGAAACCGACTCAATTCTCGTAGATTAGAATATTACAAACACCATAACGACACCATCATATGATAATAGTATTTTTTTTTGTCTATGTAACTAAAACCCTCAATTCGAAAAGCTGCGGTTGAGCACATGTGTTCCAACCACTGCACTTAAAAAGCTTTAGGTTTCGCATTATTACCATCTCAGGCAATATCGTCACTTAACATCATATGATATTGTACTTTAAAATTAAATATATGAAGTATATAAAATCAAATATCACTATGTTTGTTAAAGTATATCCAATCTTAAACGAAATCTAACAAAAAGGTTAAAAGAGGTGTCAGTGTTAATTGAGAAACAGAATTTCGGCTCAACACCCTATTACGTGTATATAATAGTTCTTGAAATCCCACGCAATGTAACTTGCGTCAGTGACGTAAGATTAGGTCACAAACAAAAGACAACAGCACGCGTAGTTAACGAACGTTCATATTATAGTTACTACTACCAAGATGTGGTTAAAGACTTTTAACACCGCTTCTTCACACACAAATTTTATTTTTTCTGAATTCACGTACATCTTCAATTACATTAGTAACTAATTGATTGAGAATGTAAAAGGATACCTACCTAAATACTTCAGAGGTTTCCGCGATTCTAATTAATATTATGAACGCGAATGTGAGTTTGTTTTTTACACTTAATTTTACATTAACGTTGTTAGAGGTACAGTAACGGTTTTGAGGGATTCCTCAAATTTACATTAAGATAAGCGAAACCAAGGATAAAAGCTAATGGAATTATATATTAGCAAGTACGAAACAATATTACATTTTAAATCCTAACTAATATTATAAATCTGGAAACGAATCTGTTTGTTTGTTATGCTTTAACAACTTAACCACTCAATCGATTAACATGGAATTTGGTACACACATTGGCAGAAGTATAGAATATAGAACATGGGGTATCTTTTATTGAGACAAATAGTACTGATTTCGAGCGATATGTAAAATCTACATTAATGCGAGCGAAGTCGAGAACAAAAACTTGTATAACCATGAAATAGTTCACAACTAATAGGGATTATATGAATAAATATATTCAATAAGAGTACTGTCCTGTATTTCTTTTAGGGTATAAGTATATTTATTACAATAACGCATCAGTACAACACAATAAATGAGTATAGACAATTATAAATCTGAATCAGATAATTTGTGATGAAAATAGATAAATATACACCGAATATCCTGATTACCCTTGTTAGGTGACATCAAAGCATTAAATGAAGTCTATTAGCAACATAATCTTCATCCGAATCAGTGATTTGTTTTATCTTTAATTCTTGGGGACATTATTCGAGATCCTTATCTGAATAATATGTAACACGTTTTTGTGTGAAGTGGACTGTCTCAATCACACGTATCTTCGATCGTAGAAAGCATTTAAATATTACAAAACTCGGCGCCATTGTGCGGTGGGAATTAATGGTACCAAGGTTATGTTTTGTTTGTACGTTTGTCTATTGTTTTTGTTTCATCATAGACATAATTTCATCTCCGTAACGTACTATTCCATTATCTCAATAATTCTTGTGCTATAGACAATATGCCATGGATATGTGGTGCAACTAGAATGGATAAGATTAAGTATGAGTACATTAGAAGTATGAAAACGTAACCAGTGATGGAGAAGTTGAAGAGTAACAGGTTGGCATGGTATGAGCATATCATGAGATGGGACGGAAGTCATACAATTGCTAGAGTGTTAAGTCTGAAGATAGATGAATATAGGAGTAGGGAAAGGCTGAAGGTGTGGCTGGTTTGTGTAAAGAATAACATCTGCATAAGGATAGCTGATAGAGGAGAGTGGAAGAGAAAGACATGTTTTGCCGACTCTATTTAGGTGGGATAAAGTAAAATGCTTATGACACATGTACAAAATTAAATACTGGAATTGCCTCTGCAAGGATCGACTGCGAGCATTACAACTATACCTATCACAACCTATAAGAATAGCAAAGTTCTTTTAAGATTGGTTGTACATAAGTATTGGTTATTGTGACTTAACATCAAGTGAACAGAATGCATATTTTTTTCTTCTTTAAACAAAAGTTAACTATTATAAATTCGGAGTAAAGCTATAACTATTACGTGGTAACGTTTTCGGTCACCACATCTATAAATGTAATTTCGATTCTTGCAATGTTCCGGAACATTTGGTAAAGGAAAACAAGGTGATAAAACGTGGTAGTAGGCTTTACTAATGCTTGCCTGGTTTCCACTATGCGCCAGTTAAAATCAGTCACCAAACACCTACAGGTGTAGTCCAAAAGCTGTACTTAAATACCAATACTTCTCTAGGCTCAGCGTGTCGCTGCGCTTTGCGTCTATAAAATACAAAGAAGTTATAGTTCTAAACAAACGGATCTTCGTATGAGATTGAGGACATTGCAATACGGCCTGAGAGACGATTCTAGATAATAACACCGATAATATTTCTACCCAAAACATTATCAATGCGGCTCAAAATGGCTTTGTATTGAATAATTCGCCCTACTTACATCTATTCACCTTTCTAAGTTGCGAACAAGGTCGCTACTGGCTGAACAACGCACATGATACTTCGATAACCTGCACTAACAGGATCTTGAGACCGTATATTCACGGCTACAACTGATG
Organism: Antheraea assamensis; assembly: GCA_035772565.1. Lineage (NCBI taxonomy): Eukaryota > Metazoa > Arthropoda > Insecta > Lepidoptera > Saturniidae > Antheraea > Antheraea assamensis. The sequence continues at coordinate 1,837,011 of JAQQSE010000097.1, read as the reverse complement.
AAGTCAGGCGAACCCTTTTAATATATACGCGCAAATAAAAGATACTCTACTAAATGAGTAGATTTACGTTAACATGTTTTTTTTAGCTTAATCCCGTAGGTTAATATTTTAAGAAGCAATATCCAAATGTACGTGCACTTACTTATAGCTTGAAAATACTTAAATACCAAGAAATTAAAATATTCATAATAATGTTATCTTGTAAGGATCCCATTGCTTTGCTTTGACACATAAAAAGAATTAAGTCCTTTCAGATGATAACATACTTTGTAAAGACTCTACAATCAACTTTCGTCTCGGTGGTTTTACAATAAATTTAATATTGACAATTGAACGCTTTTAATTTTCATATCTCGTGAATGAGTCTGCTTAAAGGGATCTCGTATTATTAAACCATAGCGAAAAGTAGAAAGTGAAATGTGAAAAAATATTTCATGGAATCGTGTTTGACGTCAAAATGAGTAGCCGAGAGGCACGGAGGGTCGCGTCGCGTCAGCCGCCGCCTCCGGTTTCACTTTCGCCCAAAACTTGTTCCTACGTTAAAATATTTACGTGGGTACTGATTCTTGTCCTATCAAACATCACAGCTAGTTAAACAACTCCCAATATGAGATAAGTAGTCGGAAGGTAGTAAAATAGAATAATCTACCACAAACGTATTTTTTTTTCGAACTGACTACACTGTTGAACTGGCAAGGCCTCTACAGTTTCACCGGACTATTACCACACACGTAATAAATCCCATCACATAGTAATCAACTGTACGTAAAGTACATAATATTGTTTATAGTGACACATATACATACATTAACCATTATATGTACACTATAATTTACAATAGAAACGAATAATTTATGAAGCGAAAGACCATTCGTTTTAAAGTTCGCGGCCACTCGAACTTCACTGTCCAAGTAGCAACGAAATATTTCTCGAATAAAATTGTAACCGTGCGTAGAAACTAGGCGCATAATGCAGCGAAATGTTATTGTTTCTGCTAATTGTTTAGATATTCTCGTCCATTCCTAGTTTCATTTTAATTTGACTAAACATCGTTTACTTTAATCAATTTTTCAAGTTTCGTTAATAAGGAAACAAATAATGTTTTAAATGTTTTTTTCTTAATAAATAAAATACTAAATAAAAAATTAAAATCGGTTGAAAATCAGAGAAGGAATATGTACTTAGCTATTTTGTGGAAATAAAACTGTGAGACAGAATCTTATATATCTACATACATATTAGGATGATTGAAAAATACTTTTTTTTTTCTCGGAATCACGCTCAAATTTCATATAGGTATAAAAATGAACCTGTAAAAAGATGAGCTCCTACTTTCAATAGTAAGATGTTCCGCATATAACTTTTCGATTTTCCATAAGAATAATTTACAAAAAATAATTGTTCCTTCCGCTTTTTGTAACTAACGAACAATAAGTTTTACTGTAATGTTCATAAAATATTTTTGTGGAGAATTGATTCTACAAAAAAGGTATGTTATTATTAATCAGAATTAGAATCGACATCTTAAGAGATTTTTAAAGAGAAATTTTCTAAATTGAACGTAAACGAGAGAACCTGAGGACAGAAATAAAACAACGCAAAATTCATCTGCTTACGATGTAACTCGAGAGGCGTGATTACAAATAACTACATGAAAGCAGGTCGCGTACCGTTTAGAATTATCTTGCAAGTAACTTCCTTAGAAAGTAAAATTGCAGGATGCAAGTAACTCCGCAAGACATAATGCCTACCATCACATCCCGGCCAAGCGTGGACGCGCCAGATCCACACTAAGAAGTAGCAGAATACATAACCCCCGAGAAAGTATTTGATTTTTACCATAATTTTAAGCTTATGCTTTAAATACGCACTAATATTATTTAGATATTAGCTTAAAAATACAGTTTGAATTAAAACGTGTCAATACATATACCATCGTAATGTTATAAATGCGAGAAAGAGTTTATTTGGTACTCGTTTAGACTTCCACTACTCAACAGATAATGAAGAAGCTTCACCTACGCGTTGTCAAGGGTACAGAAAAGGACATACAATATATCTCATCCAGATATAGTACTATTCCCGTGGTATAGATTAAATCTACATTAACGCGTGTGAAGCTTCAAATAAAACCTAATTATGAACGGCTAAATTACTTACAACAGGACGAGGACGACATGAAATTGTTTAAACAATAATAAGTAACGCTTGACCTTAATTAATTAATAAAAATATAAGTAGACCTTAATAAAAAAAGCTGAATTGCCTTTATAAATGATACAATTATTATATAGTCAATGAGACTGCAAATAAATATGCATTATGTTTGATACTTGATTTTATCTTCTTAATAGGCAATATAATAGCTGATTATAAACTAGCCGTGAGCTCCAACTTCGCACGCGCTGACCACACTGTAATTATTAATAACTCTGGTAATTTTATTTTTACTCCTATTTTAACATTTCTAAAACTATTATCATATACTTTATAGGTTGTTCTAGCGCTTAACCACAATCTCACCTAATGTTAAAGGACAATGTGGCCTAAGATTGTAAAACTGGTTCTCAAAATGCTTGGGGTAAGATTTTCAACAAGAGGGTGGCAGCTAGACATACAGGTTTAGAAAAAGCCCTACCACAATGCTCTGGTCTCATCGCGATGTTTTCCTTCACCGAAAGTTACGGCTCATGAGGATTCGAACCTACGTCGATGAACACGGTGTCCAAATACGATAACCATTGAGCCATAATTCCTTCAAATATATATTATTCATTGTGAATTACGTAACATAACGTGTACAGTTTGTGTACAAAATTTTGCAATAATCGGCTGAGAATTAATAAAATGGTCTTTTTATTACGATTTATAATTAATTAATTAAGAAATCAAATAGGCTTCCTGTGTTATAACATTTCATATATATCGGTCAAGCCCTCTTCAAATCCGGGCATAGAAACATACGAATATTTTTTTTAATGTTGTCATTTACACAATAAATGTATATACAAACATAACTACAGATTCATTAATATAGATAAAGGAAAGTTTGTCATGTAGATAATGTATAACGGACTTCAATTCTAAATAATATCCCCATTCCTAAACCTAAATGCATATCTGTACTCATGTGCTATATTAGCGTAAATAGATTTACTTGTATAGTTAAACGTTAAACCACTCTCTAATCCAGTAAAAAGCGCTAAACATAGCGCCACTCACTACCGCACTGCTGCAGGAAGAATCTGCACCATAGAAAATCTTAATATTATTATAAACCTGTTGATATATAGAGTTTGGAATTGTGAATAAATGGATAATATATGTCCCTTTTTAGGCTGTACACTGGCGAGATCAATACTATAAAATATTTTCAACTAACCAACGGTATTGTGTGATAGTACATGAAAAAAATATATTTCTCTTTTTATGCGCATTGTACGAACGGAAGACTGTGACATTTAGTATATTTAAAATTTATATACAGAAGGAATATAGAAAAATAAAATGTATATACATAAAAATATATAAAAAATCGGTTTACAAAGAAGAAAAGATAATTAAGTGTCACTGAACCGTATTGTAACTGTAATTCGGTTATTTACATATAACTTATATAATGATGTAGATCGAATTTCGCTAAACATTCCAAGAAATTGGAAATAAGATTAGTTAAAAAAAACAGGGTGTGTCGTAAAGACACACGATAGAAGTTACAGTTTTGTATTGCAGAGAAACATTTTAGTTGCAAAATTCAACGTAAAACCAACGTCACTCGGTTTTCCCAGGCGGTCACCCATCCAAGTTCTGACCGCGTCAAGTATTGCTTTACTTTGGTGATCGAACGAGAATTGGCGTTTTCAACTACACTCTACCTGACACAATGCTTACCCCTACCACTTTTCGTCACACATAAAGGTTGCCGGTCAGAATTTTAAAGTCCTCCCATAAGACAATTCATTTCAAAAGTTTCCAGCGCTCGAAAATGTCAAACAAGAAAATTGTAACAGATAATTAAAAAATTCTACTAAAAAAATGCACGAGAACATCTTTGATCATGATTGGGTTCCTACATAGTCTTAGATTGTCTATAAGCCTGTCAATATCTCAAAAACTTATCATTTCCTATTCAATTTTGAAGAGTTCTCTCGTGTATCTTCGAAATTCCAGCACCAATGTTAATCAAATTAAAACCATCCTCTTGAAAATTTATCTTATCTCTCTATCTATTAGTTAAAAGTTAAAATACAAAACAGTATATTTGTACAACTAAGGCACCACACTACAGTAAAAGCTAGAACGAGAACAAATTATATCTCCGACAAATATTGTCCAGCAGCAAATTCATCGTCAACGTGATGAATTCGACGTTATTGAGATAAAGTTAAAAGATGCATTAGCGTAATAAACTATTTTGTCTAATATATAAAATGAGAGCGGTGTAAAATCCAGTGAAACGATAGGAAGAGTGGCAACACATGTTAGAACGACTTTAAACTGGTTGCGGCTTCTCCGAACCGGTTTCCTGCATTGTAAACAAACTCTTCGAACGACTCCGCCGCATACAACTGTCATTTTATGTACACAATACTGTGTACATGAATCCCTTAAATTTTTTTTCTTATTTCTTATCCAAGCTTTTAACTTACCTTAGCTTATGACTCCTGAACAGAAGTGATAACTATTTTAAAATATTAATAACCTAATGTATTAAGCCTACGCAATGTATAACAGATTGTTAAATCGTTATTCATTATTTCGTTATCACTAGATGCGAACAAACAAGCATTATGCAACACCGGACAGGTGTGATGTGAAGACATTTGACGTTGCCCACACTTCGTATTCACAATACGAATAAACCTACCTTTTATTATCGTGTTATTATTACAAATTGTGAAACGATACAAAACAATACATTACTGAGCCGCAGAATAATTGACAACCGTTTATAACAACTAATATTGTAAAATAACACAATTCATTGTTTATATATAAACGTTGCTGTGTGTATCTACTTTTAAGAGAAATAGATAGTTTTGCTCACAGTCCAAGCCGATACGTAACCAAATATGTTCACTTCAACTTCCTATCTATGCTTCTTATTGACAATATCTTGTCAACCAATCTTCGCTCTGCAGTTTTTAATTCGAATTCGGTTAATGTGATATAGCGACATCTCACTACATTTTGAAGTATCGGTAGGTTACCATTAGCATTAATGCAACTGCAAACTTTAAAAAAATACGATTTAAATTGCGTATTTTTTAAGGAGACAAACTAAAAAAAAAACAAAACCTTATCCATGTACAAAATTTGATTCAAATCGTTAAAGCTATTTCCGAGACACAGATAATAAATGTATACATATACATATATATAAACCAGATATCTTATAACTTTCAACGAGCTGTTCTTATACCTATATATAGATATCTGGTTTTTGCCTGTAGCTTCGGTCGTTTTAATGTAGATTTGACTTATCCCTAGGGAATAGCACTTTTTCTCTGTATAAAAGTGACAACGTTTATACAACATTTTATAATGACCGGTTGAATAATTAAAGCGTGAAAGTATAACAAAATATGCTAAATACCTCAGTATATGAATTATTAATAATAGAGACTGGGCAAGTTTCATCTGCAGAAGGACCACGATCACCTTTATTGAAGGATGTGATTAGCGACAACTTTTACGAGCCATTCCAAGTTGTCAGCACTGCAGTCCTATTGAGGTCGCTTATACATATCTATAGGCTGTAGTGATCATCTGACGTCAGATGGAGCGCGTACCTGTTTAATTTTATTTTTTATGCTTTTATAGCTTTTAACGTTTAACCTCAACCAGCAGATCTGATATTAAATGACGATGTGGTTTACGATGGTAAAAAAAAGTAACCATATCATATCCATACCGCAGCATACCATATCATAATGATGTATTCCTTCACCGAACACTTCAACTCAGAGATTCGAAACTGCGTTGATAGACACGGCGCGGCGTCTGAACACACTAAGGAAGACTCTACCGAGACGCAACATCGTTATTTGCAGTATTATAAGTAAAAAAATATGATTATATGTATCTTAAAAGAGTTTACGTTATAAATGTCTGTCGAGCCTATTCTTGACAAAAACAGTTGTGGGAAGATTATTTCACATATTGACTACACTATTAGGCAAGTAGGTAGTTAATTCAGGGCTTACTGGTCCATGAGGTCGCGTATAATTTCATGGAATGTCTCCTTAAATGTGTATTTTAGCTGACAGTGTAAAAGTTTTGAATCTACCAACCATTTATAATATTGTTTGATAAATTCTGAATTGTATGAACATCTTTACAATTGATAAATCTGTAGGTACACATTAATACAATTAAAGTGTCTTTTGTTTATCCGAGTCAGTCTTCGAATCTGCTACACCGATTTGGCTGGGATTATTATATACAGGTAAAAAACTTTGCAAAATAGAATTCAACTGCGCTTTGCTATTAGACCTCAGGAATAATTATAAAATGTAATCAATATAACTTAACATCATTAACGGATTTATTGAAGTTAAGCAGTAATTACAGTTAATAATAATAGGGACAGTTTAAACTGTATCCAAATTAAACTCTTAGTTTATATAAGAAAATTTATTATTTATCACGAGAACGAAGTCTTGTGCACAAACTAGTAAAGATTGATATTATAATAATGTTTGTACTATCTAGATATAACGCATTCTAAGGACGGTTATACGCTTGCATTAATGTTAAATTATAAAAGATATAACATAGAATCTATTAGACAAGACAAAACAATATAAAAGTGACTTTCACTGCCGCCATCGCGCGAAATTAACTCGCGGCGGAACTAATTTGTGTGGTATTGTTTAGAATTGTATGTGGGGCGGAAATATAGATAATAAGCATAATAACGTTATACAGTCCAACGTTGGACATAATAAATCTGCTATAAAGTATATGTCTGCTAATATTACGGTACTCTTTATACTTTGAGCTTCTTAAGCATTATAATACTTTAGTAGGGTAGGGTAGGGTAGGGTAGGGTAGGTATTGTCTAAAGTTGCGAAGATGAAAATCTACCACCGAACATATAGAGTGGGCTTCGCCGATCCTAACTAATAAACGTATGTGAATTTCAATAATGTCTTAACTACTCAACCGATCACCTTAAAATGTTGCATGCACGTTATCAGGAGTACAGGATAGGACATCGGGTATCTACCTTCCAGAAAAAAGTACTGTTCCCACGGCATAAGTCAAACCTATATGACTCGACCGATTTTGGATATAAATTTATTTGTCTATATGAATGGTTAGATTTGAAATTGCACCCAATGGGTTACAATTTATTGACAATGATTTTTTATTTTCAAGGCAGGACAACATTTGCCGTGTCTACTACTTTAGTTACAAATTAATTCCACCATTAAGGTTTTGAAATCGTTTTAGACAGAAACGGAAACTGAGTAATTGTTATGAGTATGATGGCTCAGTTGGTAGTGTGTTCGGACACAACGTCGAAGGACGTAGGTTCCAATCCAAGCAACTGAGTCGGAGCTTTCGGTGAAGGAAAACATCGTGATGAAACCAAAGCATAGGGCTTTTTATAAGTCCGTCTGGCTAGCTACCACCCTCAAGTTAAAAATCTGTCGCCAAGCACCTGTTGGTGTGTTCCGGTAGCTGCACTAGAGAGCCAGTCTCCCTCTAGGTTAAACGTGACTTACCATCTTAGACCACATCATCATTTAATATCAGATGAGATTGTGGTCAAAACGTTTACCTATAAAGTATTAAAAAAAACCTGCTACCATCACATTGCTTATAAAAACAATATGATCACAAATATTCCTATTCCCTTCCTCTCGCGCTCACTCCGATATGAGCTGATGATACTAATGATTTTCTAAGAGCCTACTGTATGAAATTATACAAAAGAATAGTCAACAGATTTCTATAATGATGGTAACTGTGATGCTTCTTATGTTGTATGTATGTTGTTGTAAAGTATTAAAAACAAGACGTTACCACGTTAACCAGTATCGGTTACCATATAGCCGCGCGTAAAGAAATGTCACTTCAAAACTTAAAATAATCACTCAATATCTCTACTCGCCTTCGAACAAACCGTTATGCATAATGAATGTAAGATAAACCAGGAATGAAATCGTCATACTGAAAGACGAGATCATATATCGTCGTCGGGTCTTAATATAATAGACACTCGAGTCAAGACTTCCTCACTAACAATGCTAAACCTGAACCGAGTGACAAACAAACACGCAAACGTTCAAAACAAATCGTTTCTCGTGAACAAGTTCAGAGTGAAATCATTTTTAATTGATTTATGTTTGAACGTAAGGTGTTCTTTGTTAATCTTAGATATAGGGTATTTTTTACGTACAGCGCTATTACTTTGGGAGCCTTTATATCAAGCTTGTAGAATCTTTTGGATATCTATTCTGACACTTAAGAGACGTATGAACTTCAAAATACTAACACGCTTCGAAAAAAATCCCAAAGCTCGGAAATACAGTGAAAAACTCGATCACGTATATAAATATTACTAGATTTTGCTCCATGTCTTCCGTTCACCTTAGCGTAGATTTGACCTATACTTCGGAAACAATACTTTTTCTGAATGAAAGATCCTCATTGTTATTTTCTGCACTCCTTCCTCTTTCCACACAACGTGTGTGAAAAATGTAATAATGTTTGTTAAGGTGTGAAAACGTAACAAACACACAGACATTCGTATCTACATAAATAAAATGATAGAGGTCTGTATTTGTGCACGAATGACACTATAACATCTTTTCTCTCGGATGTTGGATATTTTTTGTAGGAGTGATTTTGGAAAAAGGATCGAAATGTGTTACAGGAAACCGGGGAACGCGCACGTGGTGGCGTAGAGATGACTGTGAGATGGTATCAACCAATTTTGCGTGAGGTTTGTACCCCGACGTACTGTCGGCCAACCTACAGTATGCGTGTGTGTAACGAGAAAGAGGAAAGGAAATAAAGAACGAGAACGCATTAGCTATGCACTCTTCTGCAGTTATACAGTGTTGTGTATAAAATTTGAGGTTATATTTATTTGTGTTGATATATATTTAGTTGTGAGATATTACACAGGTAGGCATACGCCAGTGTACGCATGTTTCTTGGACTTATCAAAGGCTTTTGACAGGGTAAAATATCAAGCTTTGTGGCAAAAGTTGCAAAACACTGGAATACCAAAGGAAATCTGTTTAGTTTTTGAATCACAGTACAGCAATCAAATCAATCATATTTGATGGGCTGGAACTCTTTTTAAAGCATATAAACTTAAATGTGGGGTGAGACAGGGTGGTCTGACATCACCGAATTTATTTAATTTATATATAAACGAACTGATCCTGAAACTGAACAGCATGCATGTCGGTTGCTATATTGATGGAGTAAATGTAAATAATATAAATTATGCCGACGACATGGTGCTGTTGAGCCCTTCGGTTGGTGGTCTCAGGAAATTGTTGCGAGTATGTGAAGATTATGCTGATTTATTCGGCCTTAAATACAATTGCAATAAAAGCCATTATATGCTATTTAATCCTCGTGATAAGGCTATTACTTGCAATCTAACTGAGTCTTGGCGGAACTGCTTTAGAAAGGGTTTCACAATTTAAATATCTCGGACACTACATTACGGAAAATATGAAAGATGACAAAGATATAGAAAGAGAGCGCAGGGCATTGTCGGTGAGAGGAAATATGCTGGTCCAGAGGTTTACTCGTTGCACACCTAGTGTAAAAATAACTCTTTTTAAAACCTATTGTCAGAGCTTCTACACCAGCAATCTCTGGACCTCATACACTCAGCAAGCATACAATGCCTTACGTATACAGTACAACAATGTCTTCAGGGCATTGTTGAGGCTGCCTCGATATTGCAGTGCATCGGGCATGTTTGCTGAAGCTCGGGTGGATGATTTTTACGCAATCATTCGTAAAAAAGCCAACTCCCTGAAGGATCGATTGTGTTGCGGTTCAAATACTGTCTTGAAAATGTTGTCGGGCAGACCCGATAGTTTGTTTTGTCGCAGCTGGGCAAAGTTATTAAAAAGTGTGTGCACCTACACAAGTGAATGAATTTGCTTGTGTAGGTATAGATTGTAAATATGTCAGTACCTAATTTATATTTTATATCTTTACTAACATAGGTTAAGTTTACTAACAAAATGGATGTAATGTCTGAGTGAAATAAAATTATTATTATTATATTAAACTAATTTATCTTTACTATGAATAATGAAGCGTTTGACAAAGTTCATCATTCTCAAAAAAATGCGAGTAAGTAATATAGACTTATTCGAATTTGAACTTAGGCTATTACAGGGTGGATCAATATGTGAACGATGGTGACGTCTGGAAATGACGCTCTCTCTGTGCATCCACCAAAACCGAATGTAATTATATGTATTTATATTTATAACTATGTTTTAAAAATATGAGTTATAATATGTTTAATGAAAACATAAACCAGATCGAGTCTCTTGCCGGTTCTTCTCGATGACTGGGTTGTTTTCAGAACCGGTGGTAACTTTGACGTTCATAAGCGCCTTCTCAAGGCCTAAACTGAATAAAGTATTTTTGATTTTGATTTTTGAACTAAAATAATTATTTTTGATAAAATATTGTATTACTCCTAGTGTCAATGAAATAAACTTTTCATTAAAAATATAATTATTCGATAAAACATTATTTCCAATCATACCCGATTTTTTTCCGGATTGAAGTTACTATTGCGTATTTACTACGACAATGAACCTTGTGCGAGCAAGCGCGCGCCTTTATATAGAATTACATACGTTTTCATGCTTAGTGTATATTCGAGCAATAATACGAGGAATAAATTGACTTCACATATATTTCATCTTAATTTCGTAGTAGAATAACATGTCAGATGTTACACATCATATTCGAATACTGTAAGGCTCACTCGTTTTTTTTTAGTTTCACTACCAAGGTATATTGGCCTTATCTGGAAAACAATTATAATATTTTCATTATTTCTAATATTACAAATGCAAATGTGTGTTATAGTTGTTTGTTTACACGAGGAATAATTTTCGTAACGATCGAGCAGTCCGGTGAAATTTTGAAGGTCCGTCAGGCCAATACCGTAGTCAGTTCGATAAAAGCAACGATTGGTTTCACGGTACAGGAATTGATGTGATTCAGCGCCATCTATCATCGATTTATAATACATTTTATAATAATATAATAAATGTTATCGATCTCAGATGACCCAACATATGTTTGTATGTAAGATTAGTAGCCCGATTTACTAAGACAATTATAATAGTCGTTTACTATAATAAAAAAATTACGATCAAAATTTCGTTCATAGTATTTTTTCATAAAACACAGAAGAAATCTGACAGTTGCTTAAAGTGTCAATAAAACAGTTACTAATTTCAATGTTTTAATGTAAGACAGAAGTCAATGGGTATTAATTAAATAAATGCATTGAAAGGCAAATTACGTAAAACGGAACGCAAAAGCATGTATTTATGAGCATACGCGTTCCGTTTCACGCAACGTAGGCCGATGTCCGATATAACAAGCGACGCGTGTCATCTTACTCGTCGTTTATTACCTGTGCTGTATGCACGTTAGCATATCTTCACGCACGTCGACCGGCTAATAGATAGGCAGTGTTATTTAATACATGGGAATCAGTCAACATTTTAAACTTAAATTTTCAGTTGTATTAAAATAGTTATAAATTTTTGTTTAGCTGTATACTCGTACACCAAAATTATGTTCAATTGCGATTGGCGTGAATTGCGACTTGTAAGCAAAAAAAAAGAATGACAGTGTTGACTTTTTAAGATAACAGTGGTGACTGTCTCTGCATTGTTGAGCTCTGGATGGTCACCGTCGTCTTCGAATTACATTGTACTTACCACTTGTATAGTACAGCCACTTTGGGATTCTTCAACAAAATAATGCTTTCTAAGCACATTATGAAATAGCCTGTAGGTAAGTTAAATTACCATTGTAGGAAGTTTTACCAGCCAATAGGCATTGGGTAAATAATTGTGAATAAATATGGCTTTTAACTGTGAACATTTCTAGTATAGTTTCACTGTGAACTGTGGACTATTTACTGTGAATGTTGTGTGCACAGTTTAACTATGAACTATTAACTGGGAATATTATTTGCACAGTTTAACTGTAAACCGTGGAATATAATTGTGAGTATTGCTGACACAGTTTGACTGTGAACTACGAACTATTAATCGTGAATATAGTCTGCACAGTTGGACTGTTAACTGTGAACATAGTTTACACAGTTAAAGAAGAAAATGACTAAACCGGTCAATTTCTTTATCACTCAATGAATACTCAATAGAATAAAGAACTTTTCTAATTTGATGAATCACGTTCGAAAACGAATTTCAACTGTGGACATAGAACATTACCAATTTTGGCTAAATTGCCCTAAACAAATTACTATCTGTGACGTCGCAGCCGCTTTTCCTTTCCAAAGCGCACGGAGAAAACTTCATTACGGTAAACCGCTATCTGCTTTCACCGCGTCTGAGGCAGATCAATACTTATAATATTATATTTATTTTATAGTTGTGGATCTGCGGTCTACGTAATACTGTTCGCTTGTTACCTGACAAAAGTTAGGTGTATACATATATGCCCATTTTTTTTAAGTAGTACGACATAGTGACATCGCGATACCTAATGATAACCGCAGTACAAAACAAACAAAATGACAACCAGCAAGAAATCTTCAATCCATCGATGATTGAAACATGTCAAAGTAAAAAAGAGCAACAGTTTATCACTATATACTAACACACTAGCTGTTCTCCTCAGTCCTCAGAAGTAAAAACGTATTATGTATAGCCTCAGGACAGCCGTCCTTTTGAGATTGGTTATACTAAAGATTACATTGATCGTTTGAGATAAGGCGGACAACAAGCACGTTTACTTCATAACATAAAAAAATAATGAGCGAATAAATTAGTGTAATAGAGAGTTACGAGTTTTACTGCACCCGTTGCATATTACATGATGATTATATGATGCATGTGTAGTTTAACGACAGTTTTACCTTAGATTATGTAAAAACATTGCTATAAACGAGTGTTTATGAGCAACCACAACAAGTCTCTAGTCGAGTCAGTGTATAAAAGTTACATCCGTAATTCCTTTAATAATAATTGCAATTGGGCTCCATTTACATGGATTTTTCTAAGGCATTTGATAAAGTAAATCATGCCCTTCTAATTTATAAACTTTGTGCATATGGAATCCACGGAAATCTACTTCGTTGGGTGGAATCTTACATATCTCGCCGCAATCAAGTGATTGCTATTAAAGGGTGCTTGTCATGCCCCATTTTCATTACTTCAGGGGTACCCGAAGGTTTGCATTTGGGACCTTTACTGTTTATATTTATTATAAATTATTTATTTAAGTACTTCCACAGTGATTGCTTGTTATATGCTGATGATTTAAAAGTTTATCGAACGATACGTAATATTAATGATTGTTTTCTGTTGCAAAATGATATTGACAGTATCAACAAGTGGTGTACCTTAAATTATATGTGTCTGAATATTAAAAGTGTTTTTTGATATCTTTTACAACTACAATTCCTAATTCTCAGTATAATTATAAGGTTAATAACCACTCTATTGAACGTAAGGATGTCGCCAGGGATCTCGGTATTATATTTTATAGTAAATTATCCTTATATTAATGACAATAAAATGAAGACTAAGAAAATCAAATCATTAATTCAACTTAATATTTCTGTGAATGGACAATTATATCATACAAACCATACAGTGTGTGACACAATTTTTTTTCACTCTATACAAAGAATTCTGTGAAATATTGTCTCAAGATTTATACACACAAATAAAATTGACGTGTCCATTGTTTGTCCGAGCTACTCTCCAAAACGGTTGAACGAATCTTGTTGACAATTTTATTGGTAGATAGAGGATTTTCTTACATATTATAGATTTTAGCGTGTATCACAATCTCACCTGATATTAAAAGACGATGTGGGCTAAAACGATAAGCCTACTAAAACTAGGGTAGTGGCTTTGTAATGCAGATGCCTAGAGACACCGACAGGTTCTTGGTTACAGATTTTCAATTTGAGGGTAGTACATAGCCAGGCAGGCTTAGAAAAACTTTACCACTACGCTATAGTTTCAAAACAATGTTTTCCTTCACTGAAGGATATGGCTTATTTGTAAGGATACAAATCTACTTAGATCGACGTGCTAACCACTGAGCCATCATCGGTTCGTAAATATCTTTTATAGTCTTAAACATGATAATACAATAAGTCCAATAAACTTTAAACATAAAATATTACAGTAGTACCTTGAAACCGGTAAAAGGATTAACTAGTAAGAACTAAACAGAAATAAAAAATGAAAAGTCGGTCCATAACCCACCAATGACTAAATCGACTCGAGAGCGAAGTCGCGGACGTCTGCTACTCTGTCATAGATATCGAAAATATACACTTTTCGACGTAGATTTCATTGAGTACAGTTTACAAAACAGTTTGTTCAAAATTTATGAATCTAATAAACAAAATACACTAATAATTTCGCGTTTTCATTAGTTACATCAGAAAATATTTTAAATAGTGATGATTGCGTTATCAATAGCGACACTTCAGTTGTAAATCTATTCTCGATTAGCTATTACTATGTTCCCACAAGTATTCGTTAATCGTATAAACCTACATTTTAACATAGCGTGAAACATTTTTTTATATAAAAAAAATTACACGTTGTGATAATTTAACGAACAATTACTATAAAAACTCATCCAAAATTTGTTTGTTTACAGATGGGGCATAAAATGATTCACCTATTTGTCTGCATCCTTGCACTACTTACCGTGACAGCATCCAGAAAAGACCAAACAAGATGGTCGCGACAGATCAGCTCTTATACCGCAGATATCAGTGATTGGGTTCCCCTGACTGGACCTATCGAGAAAGATACATCATATGAAAAAAGGCAAGCTGTCGCCGAGCCTAGAATACTCACCGAACCCTTCCCAGAACTATCAAGATCAAGCGGTTTCAGTCAAGAAACATTTCCTTCCAGACCTTTCTACAATTCGCCTGCGAACAGACAATTGTATTTACAATCTATTCCATCAGTACCGTCAGCTCCACAAAATTACCTTACGGATCAAGGATTCGGGCAAAGCATTCGATTCGGTCTCGCACCAGCTAATTTCCCTTTTAACCAAGGTTTCGTAGCTCCCCAGTTCACTTTCGAAAATGCCGCTCAAATTAAACCAAAACCGCAAGCAATTCCAAACAGCTCTGTTAAATTCGAAACTGGCACAAAAACACAGGCAGTCCCTCAAACTAGTTATATCAGTCAAACTTCAAATACGAAACCTGATTCAGGAACAATTGAAAGATTTATTGACGGATATCGCGCCGAAAATGCCACCGGTTTTAGTTATAATATAAAAAATATACCTCCTTCAGAACACAAGGTTCAATTCGAAAATTTCGATAAAATCAATAGTGACAATAACTCCAAAAAATCTCCTAAAGTAGAGAGAGAAGAAGTTCAACTACTTTACGTCCCACTGGAATCTCTAAATCGTGGACAGTTTAATTTTCGAAGTCCTATAACAACCTCCCAACTCGTTAACACCAATTTATATAGCCAAGGATTACCCAGACCAACTACTTTAAAACAACCAGTAACAGAATTCCAAAGACCGATTGAAACACCTCTGGACACGTTTTCGAACCAAGATTATTTCACGAATTTCAACTCTCAATTGAGAGATTTGGACCAAATACCGAAATTTTCGACAGTTTCCACACCATTCCCAAGTATTCCACCGTCAACACCCAAAGCTAAAAAACTGAAGCCTCACCAACCACCGTTAGCAATTTTTTTAACTCGGGAATCTGTCAAATCAAACCAAATGAAAGTGAGTGATGTTCTGTCATCGTTAAAGAGTGCCAGCACAATCGCTGTACTGGACTCAGTGAATCCATTGAATGCTCCAAAAGTTTTCATAGGACCTTCAACGTTAACACCCCCAGAAAACTATGTGAAGTTTGAACTACCCTACTTATCAAATATTGAGAACAGTGATAAAAAATTGAAACAACTACCATTTTTTGTTGCCCCTTTGAGCTATAACACACCTCAGGGTTTTGCAAAAATTCCTTTTCCATCACCCCACGTGGGATCTGTAGTGATCAATTCTCAAATCAGAGATTCACAAACGACACAGACAACTCTGTCTAGTCTGCCACCAAAAACTTATCAGCCAATATCACCATCATATCAACAACAAATACCAATTACCCAAACACCCACTGTAAATTTGTACAGTACTACTCCACCAAGGGTGAAGTCACCAGCTAGTAATTATCAATCGAACTATTACTCTTTCGAACCACAGAGTGTATCGTCTCATAGACCTCTGAATGATCATGAAATTATCACCTCATCACCAAAGACAGTAAATTATTTTTTGGGCAATCCAGCTCCACAGTATAACTCCCAACACATTAAATTCCTGGAGACTGAATTTAAAAGACCAGATATGATCAATTACAATAAACCAAAGAAAAATGAAACTCCTATCACAACGCCAAAGAGGACGATAACAACCACAACAAGAAAACCACCGTCGACTTATGCAAACCAACTACTGGAAACACACAATCCATACTCTATCAATCAAGCTTTCCATTTTAGCACTCCATTAGACTATCATAACTATTTTGAAGATATAAAGGAACCTATTCCAACACCTAGAGTTTCAAACTTTAGACCTACCCCAACACTGAGCTCGGGCAAAGTATCACAATCATCAAAATCGGCGGAAGTTGTTACTGAAAATAATATAAATCGAAAAACTTCACCTACTTATTTACAAAATTACAATCCCGAGATACATTATGAAAATAGCGATGCCAAATATCCAGATTTCAAACCATACGAATACTCAACTAAAAGCCAGATTGGTGCTGAAGTAATCGTAAAAACAACAAATACACCGCTCAGCACTTCGAGTCCTATAGATTACACAGAACCGATTGAAGACACCCTCCCACCAGTACTTCGAGAAAATTCTACTGAAATAATTAATCCTACGGCACCTGAAACTGAATCTCCGCAAACATATGAAATTAATCAATACGAAAATAGTAACAATCAAGATGAATCTACGAGTACATCAACTACCACAACAACGACAACTGCTAGAAGGACACCTGCAAGACACAGAGGAAGACCACGATACACCACTCCAAAAACAGACTCTAATGAGTCCACCTACAGACCTACGCGCAGACCGCTGCGTGAAAGACGACCACTACCAAACAGATCACGGTATGAATCTAATAAAATTACTACAGAAAGCCCCACTAAAGCTCTTCTGGACACTTCCACCGATATTACTACAAAATCTAGCAGAACAAGGACGAGAGGACGTGTTCAGTTCAAGCCTTCAGACAGTGAAGAATTTTATAACACAAAAGTTAAAATTCAGGAAGGTAAAGAAGATGATATTGCATATCAACGAGACGTTTTACACCAGAACTATCCGGTTACATTGACAGAGCGCAGAAGCACCGTTGATATTGAGGCGATCACGGAACCAGCACACAAAACCTTTGCAACGCGTATTTCTGAACCTACAACTGAGGCTTACGATACAGAGAACGCTTATACTAATGAAAAACTCTCTTACACACAACAATTACCCGAAGCAGACTTAAATGAGGATATATACATACCAAAGTACACCTCACGTTCCCCTATTCAAACTGAAACGACTTATGTACCTAAGTCACGATCTACAATCAATGATGAATACGTATATCATTTTAAAAGTATATCTCCAACTGAATCCGTGTTAGACGATATAACTACTACTAACAAAGAAGAAAACTACTCTAAAGATACCACTGAAGTGGAAAATGCTGAAATAAATAACGAAACCACCTACATTACAGAAGCTGTTAACACCGTATCTGAAGAAAGTATGCCTATTTATTCCAGAGATAATGATTTTGTTGCTGTTAAAGAGGATGACGCCACAACGTCCCAGGACATTGAAGTCACGAAGAGTCATCCTCAAGAAACAAATTCTGAAACAGAAGAGGAGAACGTTGTGCAAACGACACCTTCTTATAATAGAGTACGTATCCGCCCAGGTGTTATCAGACAATATCATCAAGCTTCAACTGAATCTTCTAGAGTTAAGTCTGAAAGAAAGAGACCTGCTGTTACTTATAGACCGGCTTTTGATAGACGCAGAACTACAATGCGCATAGAGGAAATAGAAGCTGACCTAAAGACTAAACAAGTCCATTCTAGACTTGAAGGTCAAGATTACAAACATCCAGTATATAAACCAGATCCTAGCACTGAACCTACCGTACCTTCATCGACACAAGAAACAACAACAAAACGTCATATCAGGAGAAGACGTCCAAATAACTCTTACACAACTACATCATCAGATATATCTGCAACGCGAAGGCCTTATGAGGCAAAGGGCAGGTTTAGAGGTCGAAGACCCACTGAGAAACCTACAGAAAAACCTGAACTACAAACTGAATCTACTACATCAACAACTAGAAATCCACTTTATACAAGACATAGTCATAGACCAAGGCTATCAGAGAGATACAATAAAAAAACCGAATCGGAAGATATAGAAGACCAAGATTCAAACTATTCAATCAATATACCTAGGTACGCAGAACCTGATAAAGAGTATTGGTCACCCAAGATTTCGAGTGATTCATTTAAACCGTACAACCCGAACGATATTTTAGACGACAATAAAGTCGCCACAACCGATCGAACATTTGACAATGCACCAGAATCTGATATTATAACAGCTAGGAATGAGTACGAAGACATTCTTATATCAGTAACTCCCACTTCTAATAACAGGGACGCTAAGAAAATACCAGAAATTCCACCCACTTTAGAAGCATTAGTTGAGCAGAGTAAAGTGACAAAAAGTGATTCTCCCGAATCAATGTCAACATTTGAAAGTATGTTGGAAGAAGTGATGAAAAGTTTGGAAGAGCAAGACGAAGACGAGTACACTTCGAAGGTTACAAAACATAAAGGTGGTGAAATAGGTGAGATACCACCGGAAAAGATTATTTCCCCGCAAATATCATGGGATATTTATGCACAAAAACGGACAACAGAAGCACAGGAACAAGATATCACGACAGTGGAAACTACATCTGCTGATGTTGATCTTCATAATGAGGTAATTGAATCATTTGTATTGTTTCAGCTGCACATTTAATTAATATTGGATAATTAATTTCATTTTACTTCTTATGTGGAATTTATATTCAGAAAGGGAAGCATTGTAGCTAGCCTTATGAGCTTAAGTACCACTTTAAATTGTCTATATATCTGAAACTAGTATGAGGTCTAATGAGAAAAAGGTAATTTTTTGTACAATAGCAAATATTATAACAAAAAAAAACCTAATTGAATAGTGTTAAGCGTAATTATGGCAAATTATAGTTAACCAAATTTTTTAGCCCAAGATTTTTTTGAATCTGTAACTAACAATTGACTTTTTTTTGAGAAAACAATTATTACTAAAAACTAAGATTTTGACTATTTTCTTAATTACAGGAAGAAAACGACAGCAAAAACCGACGCCGAGGTTACTGGAAAAGGATAAAGGTCCGACCTGTTACTACAGAATCCTTTGAAGTGGCCGAATCTCAATACTATACAAGCACTGTTAACCGTTTAGGTGAACCAATCAGTAAATCAAAATTAACTCATGAAAAATTAAAGAAAAATGACAAAAAAGTTGTAGTAACTACTTATAAACCGAAGTATGAATTCGTCAAGAATTCATTTGAAAGCGAAAATGAATTTTTTGACGTTTTACCAACTATAGATATACCCAAGCTTAAAGCTGAAGAGACCAAAAAACCTATAGATGAGGATAAACAAACAACAATTGTAGATGAAAATCTGTCAACTGAGAAAGTTCAAAGAAATCCAGGAGATTTAGATCTTGGTACTGGCTCTCCAGATCCAACAGTCGATGACACATATTTCACGACACCAATGGAATTGACCACTAATAGAGCTACCACTGTAGACAAATCTAGTGGATTTAGCCTCATGGACTACCTTTTCGGTGAAACCTCACAAGGTAACGAAAACAGTAACGAAAAGAATGATACAATAACAGATATAGCTGAACTTGAAATTGCATCAGAAAACATGCCCAAAATAGCTACAACGGAGAGTTCATATATACCAGATGAAATAGCAACTGAAAATTTAGATACAACAGTAATTGTTAGTGATACCGGCAAAGTTAATGAAACAGAACAGATCAAGGAGGATGTAAAGACAGAAATTTCTGTGACAAAATTAGAATCATCCTCAGTACCATCACATATGAATCCAGCTAATATTGTGAGCACGTCTACATCAACGCAAGTTTCCCATGAAACAGAAATATGTTTCAGAGGCAAGTGTATAAAATCTAATAAAAACATGAATTTCTAATAACAGAATCCAAGAAATTAAATAACTACTGACACACGGATGTATAATTAAGTTTCAATAAGATGCGAAACGAACCGTACCTCATGGAACTTTAAATTTGACAAATGCCAGAATTTTGAAATCCACCAAGTGAATGGTGCTTATAGGTCGTGTTCAAAATATTAATATTATATATTAGTGGAAATAATAAATTTCAGAAAACATAAAGTAACGAGGGCGGTTGACTAGAATTATTGTATTTTCCATAGATTAAAGACAATTTATGATTTTTTTTTTAAATAGTCTATGGAACGAATAAGTACATAGGTGATGGTTTTTTTTTCTATGTTACACCCATGTCCTAGCGATTTATATTTTTAACCAACCGCTCTGCTACCTTTAAAAAAATTTCAATAAGATATTAAATAATGTTAATATTTGCATGGATAAGGTTAGAATGGTGAAATCTTGTAAATAGTGTAATGTTAAAAACTCTTTACTTGGTTCCACCTCTTTTAAGTTCTTTTGTCTAAATTTAAATAGTTTGTAACTTAACTATTTTGTAATCGACTAATCGAATTAAAAATTGTACTACATAATATAATATTATGTACTTGCATTATAAACTAAAATATTATAACAATTTTTTAATGTAAATATTATATTTAGACTGAAACCATTAACATATTAATCATCTATTATTAAGTTTTTTTTATTATTTTAGAATAAATCTATTTATTTCTATATTACTTTTACTATGAAACACTAATGTGGTAGGTATTAGAAAATCTCTATAGTGTCTACCCACCCAAACCAATAGCTTAATGAACAATTTTGTAACACTATTTTTGGACGGATAGCATTTGTAATTTGAAATAAATTATAAAAAGTGTTAATTTTTTTCTGTGTCTTATTGTAATTCTTAAATTTCATATTGTACCAAAAATGTTTTAGGCGCTTTATGAAAAATAAAAATTCATACAACTAACTCTATCCAGTTAGAATTTGTATATTTCGCCATTTATGGTAAATTTTGACAGATGTAATAGTAGAGCGATGACATATTTAGCGGCAACCTTAAAAACTGAGTAAAAAAAGGTAATAACGTAGATATATGAAAATAATTATTGTAATATATATATGTATATAATAGATTTTATAATAGGTATTAACTCGTTATTAATTATAAATTAAATAACAATATCTAATAGTAGGGATACATTACTGTACTCTTTGAGATACATCTTCGTGTAAATACTTTACACTCTTATAAACTTAGACAAAACTAGAGACTTTATATTATGTTTCGTTAGAAATTCAGATAGGTAACCAATTAGAAGTCATGTCAAAGGTCGTAGTTAGAAATTACAAATAAAGAATTGTTTCGCTATTAGAACTTAGAGGAGACTTTTTAATTTCTAGATGGTTGAGATAGAAAAAGATAGAGAGAGATGAAAAGATAGGGTATGCAGGGCAATAAACCGAAAATAGGACCAATTCTAGAAATCAAGAATTTTTTTTGTAGCTGCGGGGATGTGGAAGACAGATGTATTTAGAATGGGTCTTGGAAGAGTGAGCAAGAATAAGAGTTTTTAGCTCTATGTATATAAGAAAAAAGTATATGAAATTCTTCCTGAATTCAATTCACCTAAGTATAGGTGTGACAAAAATTCCTCAGAATAGTGCGTGGGAGCATAGATTAGAATAGTATACTCGAGAACGCGGGAGTTTCGCTACTATTTTTAGGGGGTGTCACAGTCAATTATAGTAAAAATTTAGTTAAATAGTGTTAGATGTGGTAAAATCGGGTATTTCCCGCCATAGAAAAGATAAAATATCCTATGAAAAAGGAAAGTTGACATTGTTGTGTTACGCTACAAAGTGAGCTTGTGTTTATGTGTGTTTGTTTAGAGCTACAAGACTGTAAGTAATTAATATTGTATTATTATTACATGTATTACATTAACGCCTATTCATAGAATCCAAGCATAGGCGCATATGAATAGAGAAACTATATGCAGTCAAGGGTTTGTAAGTAAAAGTAGGTACCTATCTTTTGCTTGGTTTGTCGGTTCCTACCCTTGACGTAACTCGTTATGATAAACCTCTTTAAATATGTCATACTTTACTATTTTAATTAACTTTTTCATAGACAGCGAATTAATATATCTTAAGCTACAAAACAATTATCATGTTGAAAGATCTTTGAATTCTATAAAACCTATGTTGGTTTACATTCTATTCATCTAACACGTATGAAATGTTTGATAACTGTTAATAAATGTTGTAAATATTTCCTAAAAACCAATTTTCATAGGTTAAGTTAAAAATAATGGATTTTGATACAAATTTTTATCCCTTTTTTCACTATCTTAGAAGATGAATTTTCAAAAATCCTTCATTTGTACTCACCTACAATGAAAATGAATCTGCATCACAATTTTCACAGTCTTAGCCCCAGTAATTTGGGCTGTGCTTTGATATATTAGTCAGTTATCCCTAAGGGGATTGTGTAAACATAATATACAGATAAAGTATAAATATATTTGTAACAAAATTGTAGACTTTTATTAAATAAACTATCATTTCAATGATGAATGTGAGTAGGTTAAGTTTCTTCAAACTTAATATGGATTCTACATTTTTTTGTATTATATGCATAGTTGCATACATATATGAATAAGAAGGGATTTATGTAAGTGATTTTAGTGTTAGATATTATTTCTAATATTCTCATGAGAATAATTATCACCACATATTTATTCATATATTACTCTGTAGTTTTGACAAAGGGACAATTATTGACCGTAAGTCACAACAATCAATGATCATTAATGTAGTGTATTGAACAGAGCCAGCCTTATATTATTTATTGCTTGTTATATACTAACAACCTTGGTAAAATGAATAGTCTGTATGGAATTCAGTTAGCAAATTATAAAGTAATAGTGGTTGGAACCAGTCAGATGTTCAGTTACCAATCTAAATAAATAGCTAGAATACTATTTTGCAGTCCAAATTCTAGTGTTGATTTGGTTATGCACTTATTAGTTCTAAAAACCTATCAACTACCTTTCTGAAACTAGTGTGATTTTAATATTATATTATTAGTTATGACTGCCATTTCATAGACAATAATGTATTTAATCTGATGAATGTGTTAGCAAAATCTTTGTTTTAGCTGCTATGATTCCTCCAAACCACCTCAAAATACTTGTATGGATTAGAGCTGTGTACTTATCTCAGTGTCTATAATATTTAACTTTTATCCAACAGGGGAGATCTAGATTAAGCAAGTTACTTAATCTCTTCTTGTCTGACTTTGTTGTCCTAGAGCTTTTATTACTCTATAGGCTTATGGTAACCCTTATACTTCAACTACTATAATCACCCATTAGATTGAATTGTTACATTTCTTTATTACTCAATTAAGGAATTGGTTTCCAAATTTTTTCTATCCTGCCTTTTACACACTTAAACACTTGGTGGTGATTGATTGTCAGGTCTCATTATAAATTCATAGTACTATCACTGCTACCATAATTGTTGCATGGGAAGGGATGGGCCTCTCTCATTGGGGTTTACAATGTTTGGGCTTTTAGTAATTAAATAGAACATCAGAGTGTATGACATATTTATTCAAAGTATAGATAATACAGTGTAAACACTTGACAGATAAAACAAAATCATAGACTAACATAGAAAACAAGCATACCTTTTATTTTATTCCTCAGCATATAAGAACACTTAAATTTAAACACACTCAATACACACAGCTATTTGTTTGTTATTAAAATAATTAGAATGTATATTGAAATTAAATTGACATATGATATACTCGTATACACTGTTACATATTAATATTAATTTCAATTTATTTGATTCTGAAACAATTGCATTTAATATTTGATGTCATGTGTTTGATTAAGTTCTAATTACATTTGGCCAATGTTTTCTGAGTACCAGTTTAAACTAATCTGTTTACTATAACTTTTTTCCAATTTACATCACAAAGATTCAAATTTGTAAATGACCATGTTAGTAATTAATACAGGTACCTACATAAATATAATACTACTAACCAGGATACTTATATCCTTGGTAAGTTATTAGACTTTGTATATAAAATTATTAATATGTATTCCTGTATGTAGGTGGGTAGTACCTTACTACACCTAAATTAATTTTCACAAGAGTAAAAGCATTCATCATTTTATTCAAGTACATTAACTTAATTGCAAGTATTCACACAAATTATTAGTAAGTTTAGCTGATAAGGTGTTCTAGATTTCAAACATTCAAAGCATCATTGCACTTTTCCTATGGCATTAAAAATATTTTTCTTATATTATATCTAAAACAAGTACTACATTTGATACGATTGACATTTAACTTAATGTTCATTATTGTATTTAGTGATTTATTTACAAAATTCATACCTCCAATATGACTTCCAACAAAAAATAGTCCCATGTAGAATAGATTTACATTTATCACCTGTGAAATAACTGCAGTGAAGAGAATCCATTTAGCAGTGATAACATTACATTAATTTCCATGCCTCATTATTGGTCTCATTTAAACACTATATGCAGGCTTACACTCCTTAGCTTTTTTTTATAAAACTATAGGGAGAATTTAAATAAAACTTATTAATTGTAACCATATTGTAGGAAATTATGTAATTACTAGCAGACACCCGCGACTTCATCTGCGTTATTTATGGCCATGACAATATATTTTATGTACAGAGAAAAAACAAAAAATTAAAAGCAAAAATATATTTTGCTTACACAATTTCTTTGTAAACAATGGTATCAGTTTACTTCCCCTGCCCTGCGCGTGCGTAAAACCGCCAGCCCTTACTTCACATATCGCGTAACGCTTAGTGCTTATAAAAATCTTAGTTGCTTAAAACTTTATACTTAAGATATCGTGATATTTTTTAGATTAGGTCTAAGTGTATGAGAAGTAAAATAAAAAAAATGATCGAAAGTAATCTAGTAAATTTTTGCGTGATGTGCACACAACTGCATACATTTACCATTTTATTTATTTAAATTTCTGGCGGTCATAAAAATGTTTTTATTTTTAAAACTTTGAAATGACTAATGAACATTTCCCTCAAAAATATGTAGAAGTATCATGCATGGACCTATTATCTTTATTCCATGACGTATTATACTAAACGTGTCCATGGTTTCATGCCATTGATCAACAGATAGTTATAAGAAATTACAGCATTTATTACAAAATTTTATAAACTTCATAATAATAAACATTTTATTGCACACCTTGAAAATATACAAAATTGACAATTTACAATATACGTGTACAATTAGTGTATCTCTTACATTCAAAGCATATGACATATTTCATTTTTGAAGTTATACTTCTTTTGGAGCGTTGGGGAAAAATGATGAAACAAACCGACACCCTGAAGTTAGCTATAGTCAACATTTTATTCAAAAAAAGTATGTATGTATTAAATACCTTTTTTCTATTGTTAGTGTCGTTTTTTCAAGAAAAGTAGAATAAGGCGAAAGATAAAATTTTTGAAAAGATTATTATCGTATTACGCCAAAGAAGTATAACTTCTAACGCGTTTACATAATAAGTACACAATCCTTTTTTTTTTATTTTAAATTACTAGGTAGAAATATAAAAATACACACACAAAAATATACAGACATGAATACAGAGAAAAGAAAATAATACCACTAACATATAAAACTATTATTATCACACATAAAAATATATACCACAATTATAAACAAATTATACAGATGGTAACATTCTATCCTTTTTCAATTTTCTATAACTTTTATATGAAATTTTTATTTTTTCTTTGCGTTACTACATTCTATTTTCGATATTATTTATGATTAAACAACTTGTATACAGTCGCCTTAAAATACACAAATAAAATACATGACGTTAATTTTTTAGGTTATTTTTCTAACATTTTCATCACAGAGATTTTCGTGTAAAAAATGTTATAGTATACTCTGGTCTGTGTAAACAATGTGAGGGAATTATAAATAGTATTTTTATACATAAAGGCTGACTATAGTATTTTCCATATAATAAGGCATACTTATTGCCACCTGATATGGATATAGAAGCGAAAATAAAAGAAGATATGCGAACACTTGGGTGTGACTCGGACATGAAAATATCTCTTGCTTACCACCTTTACATTCATTTAGTTGACGATAAACTTATGTATGACACAGAATATTGTTATAATCGTGACATAGACACACTTTATGTGGTCGCCAGGCCAAACAAGAAAGACAAAATTAACATATACGTACCGGTGTCAACATCTCAGAGTATAAGTATGGAAATGATAAATAATATTCAAGAAAATGTATGTACTGTAGAGACTGGGCCTTCAATAAATCTAGCATTTGTCGATACTGATTTCACAACAGTAATATATACATTCACAAAAGGAATTACTGACAGATTGCCTGTTGAAAAAATTAATGAACAAAGAAAGAAGGAACAACGGAGGAGTTTCATAAATAATGAGTTAAAGAAAAACAGAAATGAAATTTTAAATGACGCATTAAATGGTGGATTTATTGATGATGAGGATTGCCAGATATTAGATTGATTTATTTTTAGAAACATAAAGGTTACATTTGAAATTATTGAAACTGTGCAAATTACCATACAGATTTCCCTTTTGTTTCATAAAATCATTATGCTTCAATATATTGTAATTTAACTTATCTCCCAAAGCTGACAACATTTCTTGTTGCTGTTGCTTTTTGGCTAAGACATTGAACTAAATAGACTACGATTGCTATGATATCTATACAACATTTTTAATATAAGACAAATTTATAAAAAGGGTCACTGGAGTCCATTTGAAGAGTTAATTTTGAAAGAAGCTAAGTATGTTCTCATCATTTATACTTGAAAGAGTTTTACAACAAAAATGTCTGTATTATGATTTTAATTAAATAGTATAAAAGGCAACATATTGAGTGATATGTATATGTTAATTTACTGCTAAAAATTATTTGTTTACAAGTATAAAAATGGATGATATATGGGTTGGAGTTACTACCAATTAATTGTGTTTTGACAGAGAATCCAATAATAAATACCACGCTTAAGTTCATAGCCCCCTCGCATTTAGTGGTATACAGAAATGGATATTTTAAGAAAACTAATTTTTATCAATGATTGGCAGTGCTCTAGGCACATGGATCTCAAAAAGAAAACATATTTCAGTTAGTAGTAAAAAATGTGGCAGTAGAACTTTTGCATTATGTGTTGATGGAATGTATCTAGAAAATATCATAGAAGAATATTCTTGTGCAGTACAGTAGCACAGTACACAGCAGTACAGCTCCTGCAGGATGTTTTCATTCTATATTATCAATGTGATTCCAAATTTTCATTCAAATATGTATAATATCAGATGTGTTGTCAAAAATGATAAAGAAAAATATAATATTATATGCATTGTACCAAGGCCAAAATAAAAGAATTTTGTAATTTATATATGTGTCTTATTTCTATTTGTTTTACTATTACCTACTGCTGTGTCCCAGCAGTGTTATCGCCTCGCTACTTAGGAGATGATTTATGTATTCTCTCTAATGAATAGACTAGCTGGACTTCGTCCGCGTGAAACGTAATACAAAAACACAGTGATTAATGAAACAATCTGAATGTATATCTGTATATGTTATATATTTGTAAACTGACTCTCGGGATACGGGGTGGCCCTCAAAACAAGAGTTAGCCGTGCTTCAAACACCTTTTTATTTTCATATGATCGACATATCGGTCTTCGAATGTATGAATACAAAATATTGAAAACAATTACAATAATTCATTTAACAGCATCTACTAATTATAAAAATATATGTTTTTCTTTTTATAAACCTATTACCTAAGAGAGCACACACTAATGCTAGTCTTATACCTGCGTGACGAAGCTTCGGATACTTGTTAGACTAAAAATTAATAATGGTCGCATCCGTTTGTCACTTCAATAATAACTCAACATTGGGGCTTCCAAGTTCCTTTGATGCGTGTAAAAACCGTGGGTCCAGCTGAAAAAAAAATAGCAGCTCCTTAATGCATAAACCAAAAAGTATTCATTAATTCAAAGCGTAATTAAGACATTAGAATCAAGGTAAATTTATGAAAATTATAATTTAAAATAAACCTAACAAACACCTTGCAAATATTCTTACGGCCGACCAATAAAATGATAAATTTAGCGCCATCTGTTGTAAAAAATGTAGTCTGTAAAGTAAAGATACGTCAGATTTACATTCTTATTAGTAGTCTTGTGAATCTTCTGGTGGTAAAGCTACGCTGAAGCTATTACTGGTTTCAGCATGAATGGGTCGGCTCGCCCAGGGTAGTACCACCCTCTCACAGAAAACCGACGTGAAGTAACAGTGCTTGCACTGTTGCGTTTCGTTCGGTTAGTGAGAGCGCCGGAGGCCCACATATTTAAAAGGCCGGCAACGCACTTGCGACTCCCCTGGTGTTGCTAGTGTCTATGGATGGCGGTGATCACTTAACATCAGCTGACCCATCTGTTCGTTTGCCTCCTATATTATATATAAAAAAAAAAAACTGTAGAGGCCAAAAGAGCCAACAGGGTATGTCGGTTCGAAAAAAAAAACATTTTTATTATATGTATGGATAGATTAAACTATTAAGTGTTCCCTTGTAAACCACTTCAAAGTGTAATTTATATATCTTTCTTTATTTGCACTCAGATGCATATATATGCGAAAAAAAACAAGTTTATTTAGTAAAGGTTACAAAGATGAATAAACAGTAAAAATATAGCAAATAAGAAATAATAGTAAAATCTAGAAATGAAGAATAATATTGCAACAGTCAAAGAATACAAATAAACAATGAGTAAGAACACATAGATTATGCCTTTTTCTTTGGATTCAAACTTAATTCAATCAATCTCTGCATGGCTTTTTAATGTACAGAACACAGCCTATTCAGAGTTCCATTTTTTTAACATGGCGAAAATCTTATTAAGATCCTCACCTCAACACCAGGCAGCGCAGGTGAGGCATGTCAGATTCTTACTAAAAACCACATGGTTTTCCCCACACATCGTCTGACCTGGGAGGTGTACTGCCTATGCATTTCATCCCTTCGACCCGGCAGGTGTAGGTCGTTTTGCGGTCGGAGGGGTCGGAATTGGTGACACCCTCTGACGAAACGGTAAGAGACGCACCGTACGCGAGCGATTCTTAAACTTTAAGAGCCTTTCAAAGTTCAGCTTTTAGTTTCTCATGAACATTATTATAACACACATAAAATAATTCATGTCTGTATTTTGTGTCGGTATATGTTAAATGCTTACCGTCGCCTTTGGACAACTGCATCACCAGGTGTATCACTGTTATGTTGCTGACCTTGAAAAGCGCGTGAGCATATAATACTCGATACCTACATTTAATAGTCGATCTAATTTTAGATTAAAATAAGTTTATATAATTCTTTAAAACACCGCCATCTTGTGTCGCACTATATAACTAATTTGTAAACAATAGTGGTTATTTTTTATTGTGAACTAGTGTATACAAAGTTTATGTATTGTCGATTTTTGTATATTAAAACGTAGAATAAGATTAAATAATTAAACAGATATCATTTAAAAAATTGCTCATATTTGAAATTGGCAAACAGATTAATAATTTCAACAATACGTTCAATCGTCAGGATGGCCGAGCGGTCTAAGGCGCCAGACTCAAGGTTTACCCTTGCCCATGAGAAATGGGTTTGAGCTGTTCTGGTCCTCTATGAGGGCGTGGGTTCGAATCCCACTTCTGACAAACTTTTTTTACTTTTTTCTACCAAACAGTCTATGTTTTTGTTAGTATGCATGAAGTAAAAATCACAGAATCAAGTTACATTAGTGCTTTTTAATTATATATATATATACTCTAGCTGTGTTTTACTACGTTACCTAACATATGATACTAGTTAAGCGATTATAAGTAAATTAGTTTAAGCATGCCATGTTAAAAACGAAAAGATTGTAATATAATAATTTAATAGGTTAATCAAGCGGAACCACGGGACACAGTTAGTAGTTTTATTAAAACTTATTGGATGAGTTCCATTTGAGATTCAAGCCCAATAAATATAGGTCAGCCCTAAGGGACCCATTAGTTCAATGGTCAGAACACCAGACGGATTTATCATATTATATGGTAGTCGAGGGTTCAACAAATCGCTCACGATTCATTCGTGTTTTTCCTTACATTTTGCTATTCATATTTCTACTGTTTCTATATTTATTTGTATTAATGAAAGTGTTAAAAAAAGAAAATAAACAAATTAACGCCGTCTTTATATGCCACTCCTTTTAAATTAACTTAATTACATAGAAAATGAAATATTACGCCTGGTTATATTATTCGTGCATAAATAATTGAAACTGATATGGACTAATACTAGTTTGGTGCCCGCGACTTCATTCAAATAATCTTTTAACTTAGCGAAACTACCCATTTTGTCAGTACTTAAATCATATAAACCCAATTTAAATATTATTCTTACTGCCTAGCCTTCAGGGTAAAGCGTTATGTTATATACTTATGTAGTACAGATAATATTTTGTGAAATGTGAGTTACGATTTCAGAGATTAATACATTCAAGTAAAACAAAAAATAAACATCTATATAATGTCTATAAATTGATTTGCAAATAATTTTAGAACATAATCTATATTACATATGTCTGTACATAAGTTATATTATAACCCTATTATTACATTTTGCATACAATTGGCAGACGTGAGAGTTCGAAACCGGTTATCGGTTCTTTAAAATAGTTGGAACATGTCATGTTTAACAAAATTGAATTAATAGTACATTATCTTTGTAAATAATTTTACGAGATTTCTCAACTCCCGTATGGTCTAGTGGCTAGGATACCTGGCTTTCACCCAGGAGGCTCGGGTTCGATTCCCGGTACGGGAAAACATTTTTTGCTTTTTTTAATCACGTGAACTGTTATATTTTTTAAGTTAAATGTCCTGTAATAAAACAAAGACAAGTTCGTTTCGTGAATCTCGTAAATAATTTAATAGGTGTATAATTCTTTTAAGTAATTTTATTTGTATTTTATGTATTTTTTATAATATTAATGAAAATGTATATACCATATAAGTATATTCTTTTCGTGTATAAAACTTGGGAAATATAGATGAAGCCGTTTTTGATTTTAATACAAACACACAGACCTATACAAGACATAAGGAGAATGCGAGTGTTCCATATAACATCTAGATATTATAAAATGTTGAAAAACAAGTCGCATATACAGACTGAACATCCGATTTATTTACAGATAGGCATTGCAAAACATAAAACCGTACATAACAATGGAAATAAAATGGGCCGCTTTGTCTTTTATTTTCAAGTATTCAAGTTCTATTGAATTTTGTATAAAAATAACAGATAACAAGATTATAAATAATACATAATTGGTGAATCCATGACACTAAGGCGTAGGGATCACGAAGAACCTCGTTGTTCAAAGCCACATTCCTAAGAGACGTGACCAAGAGCTTGCAATCACACTAAGTTAAAAGAAAATATCGTTTAGTCACTTTCTAAATTTACTAGAACTAGTGGTCGTCCGATGGACGGTATTCAACCATACCTCACTATTTTTTAAACTTCAATATTATAGAGGGTTTTTTTTTTACCAAATAACGTACAAATATTTCAGATTAATAGATGTAGTTATCATAAAGTATGTCGAATAGTAATTTATAAATAAAAGTATCGATAGTATAGAGAAGAAAATGAAATGAAGAAAAATGAACTGAACTGTCATATCGTTGCTTATCTATTACGAGATTTTTTGCTATAATTATGTTATAACTAGCTGACCTGGCGAACTTCGTAACGCCTAATTGTCGATTATGTAATTTTTTTTTTAATACTTATTCTACTATTCGGGACCATCGTATAACTATTGACATTAATATTTATACGATACTAACGTCACTCAATTGTTTTGCCTTCCCGGAACACCTCTCCAATAACACTTAAACTTTATGCTATAGTATTAAAGTTCAAATTGACTTTTAAGTATTATTACGAATCGTTTGTATGGGAGTATAGAAAAGTGTTGTTTTTAGACTCTCTCAGGCAATTTTTAAAATTTGTCTCTCCTTAAGATCCATCATCGTACTTAAAGGGATATTCTAAAAAAAGAATTAGCGAAATCGGTTCAGCTGTTCTCGAGATTTGCGCTTAGCAACATATTCAGCGATTCATTTTTATATTATTTTTTACTCTAAATACATATTAGTTTCTATATCTACGTGCTATAATAAGAATATTGTGGCAACAGAGTAATTTCAACATCGTTGCCAACGCCTCCGTGGCGCAATCGGCTAGCGCGTTCGGCTGTTAACCGAAAGGTTGGTGGTTCGAGCCCACCCGGGGGCGTATACTTTTTTGACATTTATGGAATGATTAACAAAAAATAATCATCATTTTATAGTATAACCCTGGAAATTGATAATTATAAACAATTATTAATCTACTAAACAAACCTCTCTGTCTAAACTTGAGGTTCCACTCAAATATAAAAAATTAAAAAAGCCGTGTTCAGTAAGGCGTGTGCCTCCTGTGTACGTTTACACTGATCATAAACTTTTTGCTTAATTCCATGATGACGAATGAACATACATATTAGATAGTACAACGATACTTAGAAATATATACTTTGAACTGATAGAAAATTTGTAAGTAAGGGATGAAGGTATTTTAACATGACGGTTATCATTAAAAAAATACTTTCGACATTTTTGTCGTGTGTTAATTATCAAGGTTACCGCCTTCTGTGTGTAAACAGATTATGCGATGATGAAAAATGTATATAAACTGAAATATTATGCACAATAGGACCAACCCAAAAGTATAGTCAAATCAAATTATATTAATTATAGTTTTTTCAAATTATATTTGTCAATATAAAAATTGTGTAATTTTATGAAACTACGATGCAAGTGAAACTTTTTTTAGATCGTAGGCATTTAACTGAAAATGTTCGGAAAATTATTCGATTTAAGATAGGAATTAAAATCGCGTTTTTTAAAACTGAGCATAATATTTATCTAAATCATTGAATAACTTTGAATTAAGCCATGGGCGCTACCATATTGACCTTGGCTGCTCCTTCGAGCGCCTTTCACTTTATTCCCTACTCCTCGGCCGGCTTTAATGCGACTTGCGATAGATGGACAAAAAAATTTGAAGCGATGAAAAAACGTTACACTTTTACAATCTACTAATTCTTTTAAAAATATATAATATTAAACAAAACCCCTACATATATGCCCTTCACTATACTATTATAAAACCCTTATTATCTCAAAATTAATATTTCGTTGTTGGTTCTGGTTTGCATAGCTACGTCCATTTGTGATACCGAATGGTATCTTCCTGCTTTCGCTAACGCCGGACATAGGTATTTTTTATTTACTTTAACAGGCATAAGATATTAAATATCCGATATATCTAATGACGTGTAACTTATTACATTACATTTGAACGTTTGTAACGTTACATTTGAATGAAATAAATGTGATAAACAAGTTTACATAAAGGGGTGCGCGTAGGGTCGAAGGATCCGTCTACAATTTCTGTTGAAAAGACCCTGTACCTATTAAGTGATGTGATAGTTAGGTGATAGTTTATATTCCCGTCTTATGTCGATGAAGATGACTGTTTAAAAATGCTTGGAAAGAAAATGTCCTTCTATCGTTATTCAAGCTTAGTGTAGTGAGATAATAGTGCGGTACCTAACCGCATACTAAAAAGATTAAAAAATAATATTTTAAGTGGGTGTTATATATTCTATACATAACAAGTTTTTAAGCGTATCTATCATCGGGGATATAGCTCAGTGGTAGAGCATTCGACTGCAGATCGAGAGGTCCCCGGTTCAAACCCGGGTGTCCCCTTGAAACTCTTTTTGGCCTTAATTTTTTTTTTAATTATAATAATTAACTCCTGTCCGTAACTTCACTTTTATAACAGAAATGTTTTGATAATTTCTAGAAGTTGTACCTGAATTCATTTTGATCGAACTAGGTATTTTGATTAGAACTTTGTACTTAATATATTCATTCCTATAATGATTACCGATTTTCAGTTGTCATTACTGCCAAAACACTAAAGGAAAACGTAATAATATACAGTTCAAGTTACTTGTGAAAAATCCTCAATCTTCCAGTAAATCTTATCAAAATCGATTCAGCCCATTCGAAGACTAGCCCGGTATAAAAAGACACAAATTCTATTAATTTAGTAAAATTCTGGACCACACACAGATTGTTACCTAAAATTGTTATACGTAGGTGCGTGGACATTACTCAAGGGATTATGATATTACTATAGATACATTTTATTGTGCTTTATATAATTCTAAAAGAGTATGCAGACGCGAGGTGCTTTATTATAATTGTACTTAATAAAGTAAAAAGACGGGGCAAGCAATAAATTACGTCATACTTTAAAAGATGACAAGGAGTTAAGAATTCGTGATGTAACGTTTATTAATTTAATTGTAATGTCTGACTGTAAACCAATATCTGATTCTATAAACAAATCTTTAAATATATATGTAGTCATAATATTCAAAGTACTGTATAAATTTATACGACATTATAACTGCGTAATATGTGATGTTACATCAGAGGGGTTACTCAACTGTAACAAAAAAGCGGAAGGAGTGTTGTACTTTTTTGTTGGCTTTAAAAGGAGAATTGCAAACAAATTCACGTCTGAAATTTTATAGCATAAATAGTGATTTCTACTGTGTATATGTTAAAGGAATAGTCTAAAGTGTTGACTACATTCAACTTATAAATTAATATTGTTGAAGAAAAAACCATCAAAAACGTTCTCGTCGCCAAAATATTAGTCGCAATAAAACAACAAATAAATCACAACTCTATCACTACCTAATTAATTAAATTAATTCATAAGGAAGGGAACAGCGCGTACGCAGTCCCCACTACCAAAAATTACGCGCCCGAGTTATCCGCATTAGGGATAATCGCAGGGGTCAACCCATCCGCAGTGCAATGGATAGGCCTCGCCCTGGGGGAACCGCCTACTTGATCACGGTTTCCCCTACGCCAGGTAAGTATGCTTTCGCTCTATCGCTCCCATGTAGTCTATCTGCCCGAGAGAATCTTGACACCGCTATACATAATATTAACCGCACCGTACAGCGACATCTACCGAAGTCGTGTTATTCTAAATCAGAATCAGGGTTCGTAATTTTTTTAAACGCATTGAAACAGTGTACATATATGTAGATTAGAGGGCATTTAACTTTAAAAAGTACTAGTCGTAAGTCATAGTTGCAAGAAATTACTATAAATGGTTGGACAATTGACTAAAGTTAATATCAAGTATAAGTTATAAACAAATTTGATAAATGAATTCCTGAAGATGTAACTCCCGTTGACTAATGAAATATTTTTCTACTAGCCTGGGCAAATCCTTTTAGTCTATAAATGTATATTCTTTGACACGCTTTGAGAGATTTTCGAATATAAGGTAATTCATCGTAATTATGCGAGTGACATAGACTATAATAAGTATGATTTTTAAAAACTAAACAAATTTGTCCGTTTACCTTCATTATTAATAATAATTGTTCAGATGAAATACGGTCATTGCCATGATTATTTGAATACAATGTGTTGAATAAATAATTAACAAGTTTATATAGAGATTACATAAAGCTAGAACTATTTAGCGTAAAGGGGTTACAGAGCGCCGCGGTGCGACGTGGGCTCTGCACTCCATTGACTTGGTAGTCGATAAAATATTATTTGGTCACATTGAATTGTTGGAAAGGTGTATGTGTATTATCCACCTTGTTTCACGTCCATATATTGCATCACGTCTACACAGATCGATACATAGGATAGTTGTAGATTGTTCCAGACGATATTTTTCCGAAAATCGAAACTAGTGCACAATATTATAAACTCGAAATATATGAACATTATTATAAATTTGCATATATAAGTTTGTTTCTTACTTTCACGCCTAAACTATTCAACCGCTCATCATAAAATTTTGCATACAAGTTCTAAGGGGTACTAAAAAGGGCATGGTGTATCCAGAACAGATATGGTATATCCAGAAAAAAAGTTGCCAAGAGATAGGATAAATATACATTAACGCAAGCCAAGCCGCCGGCAAAAGCTAGTATGTTATTAAACGTATGGACTACGTTTAGTAATACATTATTACCCGTAGATTATAGAAAACTTTAATTATTAATGTAACAAAAAAAAATGAATTTATTTACTTATGACTTGTAATTTGTAAAATATTTAATAAACCCTGTTAAGAATATTAAAAAAAGAATTAA